>VZTN01009286.1:3549-24895 GCA_013400515.1 Erpornis zantholeuca
GCTACTATGGCAGGACCAGAGAAGTAGCAGGTTAGAAATGCAGAGGGTACATCCTCTGTAGAAAGCAGAGGATACTCTCTTGCATTCTAGGAGAAATAAAGAGTATGCTGGCCTTTCAGTCAGTAATTCAGAAACCTGGGACTTAATAATTATTAGCTCATTTAGAAAGCCCTAGCATAGTTTTACAGCTGATGAGTCTTAGATACACTTACCAACGTCTGTGTGTGCTATGCATCCATCTCTCTGGATAAGTCAGTAAGTTATACATCATTTCAACTCTCAGTAGAGAATTTGGCTTTTTCCGTTGTAAAGGCACACAGGCAGAGTTTAAAGTAACACAGGTCAATGAAGAAGCTGGAGTTTTTCTTGGCCTAACTTGCTATGGTCACATCAACAGATACAGTTTCAGCACAGTTTACCAACCTTACCCAAAATGTTGCAGAATGGGATTTTAGGTCCTTTAAGAAAGAGTTAACTGCTAACTTGTCTGTACAGCACAAAACATGTGCTGACACTAGAAGACTGTATGGAATATATGGCTTTAAACTGGGTCGAGCACACAGGTAGATACATGCTTTGCCTACTTTCAAAAGTTAAGCTTCCTCCTACTTGTCTTAGCATGGTCTTTTCAGGTAAGGTGTCTAAGAGTCTGGGCTGAACACTGAATTTAAAATAGAGTCATAATTAATCTTGTCCTCTGTCTCCAGAGATCCCTGATATTCACCAAAGCAAAAGTCTTCCCACAAAGCTTCTCAGAACTATCAGAGCATGCCAAAGCATGTTTTCTTACAAGCTGAATTAGATATATCTGGGCCTAATACCAAGAATATCCTTGGAAATTTAGATTCCTATGGCAATGGGTGCAGCAACAACTTTAGGAAGGATTTCCTTTAGGAACATGAACTTTTCATGTTCCTGAGAAGCACAGCCATATGGTGATGGAGAAACACAGAAATTAAATGGTTCGGGTTAAGATTCCATCTGTATCAATTAATCATTTGACTGGCACCCCCCGAGACTTGGCACAGACCTCAGCAGAAAGATCACACTTGTTAATAACATAATTTCATTGTATAAACCACCCTGGGTTTTTCAGTGGCTAAGTGCCTCTCTTCACTCTAATTGACTTGAGTCTACAGTGCAAAAAATACTTGGACCATTTACTGTTCCTGTAGCAATCTACCAAACAGAGATAAACCTGAAAAAATGTAGACACAAAAAAAGACTTAAAATTCCCTTTCCCTGCATTTAGAAAAATTATAAGCATTTTTTCCAGAAAACAGCCTAAAAACCCAAAAGCTCTAATTATACTTAATCAAAATATGATTTTCATTCGCTGAAAGTAGAAACAACAATATAACAGAGAGACTCATTCACAGTGGAAAATACACTGCAAGTGTTGCTTTCTCTGTAGGTTACACAATTAGTAGACTAAATCCTGTGTACATCATTGAATATGTAAACATATCTTCTACTCAACATCCAATTTTTAGAAACAGCACTAATTCCTACAGAAACTACTCATTGTTTCAAGAAGCTTCATACAGTGGTCTGTGATTTTATTTACCTTGGAAAATGAGCCCGCATTTATAATCAAAAGTTAAAAAAAAAAAAAAAGGAAAGAAAGAAANCCACCAATCTGACCTCACTTTGATTCTGGGGCCCTGCTGCTGCCATTTCTAATTGTCAAACACTCTACATTTCACATCTGCTCATATTTAATGAAAAGCTGACTCTCCTCGCCATTCTTTGAGCTAACTAGCTCTGTCAAGATGGGCATCATACGACCCCCGTGCACTGCAAAGAAAACACACTGATTTCTATTGAAGCCCTGCCAGTGCAATGTTGCGTGTATATATATATTTTAATTGGAAAAGAAAGGCTTATGCTGCTTTGCAAAGAGTGTGAATTGGTATTGATTTTCGTACTTATTATTAACAGTCAAAGGTGACTAGTCTCACAAGGGGAAGACTGAGATCTCTTTTGATTTGACGGAGTGATGAAGGGGGGAAAAGGCCCTTGAAGGCTAGGATGCTAAAAATCCTCAAAGCTGTCAATATCACTTATCCTTCAAAATATAACATAGCTCTAACATGTTTCCCAAAAAGCATTGGCTTTTGTTGGAAATAATACCATTATTGTGCGGGGTTTTGGCCCAGCAGGCAACACAATCAAAAATGTTTACTTTATCTGCCTCTGTAGAGTCTTAAGTGGACTTGAAAGCTATGGTAAACCTACAAATTAGTTTTTCTTTCCTTGCCAAAGAGTGCTAATGGCAGAAATTCTACCCACTTGCTGGGGACATATTAATTTATCCTAATCTAGTTGCTGTTAACTCCAGTGCCAGGATGCAGCTCCGCGCTCTCTGTACCAGTCTGTATTCATACAAACTCTACCAGGCACTGTGTTACAGAGCCTGTTACACTGCCTAAAAAACTGCCTGCAGCAATTCTCAGTACAGGAACGTTTCTTGTTCGCTTTTCTTAACAGAATATGTTTTGCTACATTTTATCCTGATAAAAGTCTCTTTAAAGGATAAAACCTCCTGTGATTTAGAACAGGACTTAAAACTAGGAACCATCCACCTTATGGTGATACATGAGTTGCAAGCAAGTAAATAACTAGAATGTTCATAGTACTTATACACCAATAGAGAGATTTTTGGTAAAATCTCTGAGAAATCCTATTAGAATACTTTTTAATTAACAGAGTCTACAGACAAAAAAATATAACAATTATAGGATCGTTGTATTTGAGACTGGATAAACAGTTCATAAATCAAAATAGTTAAAGCAAAGTCATTCACCATTTGGACTACATACTGCAATACATATGGTACCAGAAGACAACCAGGTGCATCACCTACTAACTACATCATACTCTTCATAGTGGAAGGCACTTTCATCCATAATGACTTGCCTTGGAAAATGGACACGCTTCCTGATCAAAACCCCAATGTATTCTCATAGACGTATCTGAATAATTTTATAGCTTTTCTTTGCCATTTGGGTAGGGAAAGGAAAACACTTCCTGTCCCAGGACATAGTTTTGCCTGTTAAGAATGACTAAAGAGGACAAGAAAATGAAACAAACAAACAAACAAACAAAAAAGCCATTTAACAATTTTCCTCAGTGGTTGACATCACACTGATAATCCAAGCTTTGGAATCCCTACAGTTTGACCAAAGAATTAATGGCCATTAGAATTGTTCTAGGTTCTCTGTCTTTTCCGTCTCAACTCTGAAAAAGCTTTCAGTGCATGTTCTAGAATGTTACTGTCCTATGAAATATATATTCTACATTTAATTTCAAAACATTTGTACCAGGAATTTGCATCAGCTAAATCTTCTAAAAAGCACTACAAAAAGTACAAACATTTCTGTGGTTTCAGTTTTAGATGGAAGATCCTGCCTTACTGAGAATGAAGAGTTACAAACAAAACTAAAGATAAAAGTGGCAGCATAGAATAGAATTCCAGCTACTACAGTTCAGCTACTATGTTGTAGCCTGTATATTTATCCACTGCCCATTGTAGGGTGCTCTAGTGTCAGCATTATTAAAGTTACCCACTTGGCACCAGTCACAGATTTAGACACAGGCCTGGTCCTCCACTGGAGCACTTTTTGTTTAATTAATGACATTTGTATTGTATGAATTAAATAGAAAAGATGTCACCACTGCACTACTAAGGTCCTGCAGGCTATTGCAAGAGATGCTTCATAGAGAGCACACAAAGCAATATAATGATTTACATTTTTTTGCATTAAAAATAAAAACAGAAATATAAATACAGACCTGTAATCAAATTTGGGGTTGATTTTTTAAAAAAAGCATCAGCCCAGTAAAACTCACAGAACTACAATGCACGACACAAGACGGGGATGATACCACAGACACCACAGACATGGAACAGCATGTGTTGGTGTTAAAACTTACAGGCACGTAAACTGGTGGAGCAATCATTAACAGAGACAGAAGAAAGTGGGAAGGCTCTCTCAAGGGTGTCCATGTTACTATGTACACTGCCTGACATGCAAGAGCAGTCACGCTCAGAGCGTCCGCAATCAAAACAACATGCCAGTCTCATTCTCTTGTAGATGGACATCTTGGCTATAACCATGTGTTGGATGGGAGGAGAGGAAGAGCAGCAGGTTAATGGCAAGGTTATATATATAACAAGGCAGCTGGAAGGTAATTTAAGGGATTTAATACAGGCCTTAGTTAATGTTAACAGTCTTGACCCAGGAAAAAAAAATGCAATGAGATTATTGATAACACTTTGGCTGTACATTAAAAGTAGGGCAAAAGATAAATTGCTCTTTATTTCTGTTCAGTCTTAGAGGGTGACTGCAGTCATGGGGAAGAATTACTGTTTACAGTTAAGTGTTTGGATCAAAATAGAACACAGTAAAAGCCCAGAATCCCAAGAATATGATTTTCTCTTGGCACAATTAATACCATTGGGTTAAAATGACAACAAAAGGTGCTAGTCCATTAGATATTTTTTGTCCTATCCTGTTTCCTGTAAAAATCAGAGATTTCTTTATATATAAATATATATGTATGTATACACACACAAAACCACACATACACATCTATTCTTACATACACACGCTCATACACACATATGCATCATACATATACACATATATATACATATATATAAATATATTTATTCTCAAACATACGAAAATAATTTCTCTGTATTTAACTGTGCCAAGGAACTCCTTTACTGCAATTAATCACACATTATTAAAGAGTTACAAGATATTAATAAAAATTTCAAAGGAATTTATTTTGCTTACATTATCTTCAGGAATTCAAATTAACTCTTGACAGAATACCAAACTTTGCCCATATAAGAGACAAAACTAATAATGGTAAATATGCTTGACATTAAGATCAGTTCACAAATAAGGCATCACCAAAAGCACACAGAGCATTGGTCCACTGAAACATGCTGAACCAATCATTGGCATGTTTTCTGCTTTGGATTCAAAAGTCAATCAAGAACAAAATAACTGACTGTAGAATTAGGTGTTAATTCCAAAACAAGTTCCAGGTTAGAAAGAACATTTTTTCTTTCAGTCATTTGAATATCCTTGTTACGTGTTTCTAAAAATATACAACATCCTATCTTATAAATGCATGCATAATTACCATCCTGGAAGTTTTATGTCATCTGAATCAGGTATGTTTACATCTCAAGAAATCCAAAGGCCATTTAGATTGTTTCACATGTTGCACTAAACCAACTTTTGGTAATGGTTTAGATTGAACTGACTCAATTATACTAAAAACAAAACAACATTGACAGGCAAAAACAAAACCTTAAAAGCAAATGCAGAAAAAAGGTAATGTTTCTCTGGCCTGTACCTTCAGTTTAGCATGTCTTTTTGCGTTATGGTAATGACATTAAATTTAAAAGAATTTTTTTTTCCGGTTTCTTAATCCCACAGTCACCAGGAAAGAGGGATTGAAATCACTCAAATGGGTCAAGTCCTGTTCTAAGGCCTTGATGGCTTGCCATACAGTATACTTGTCAAGCAAGGGTAACATCATGATAGTGGAAAACAGGCATTGAGGGAGATGAATGAGTGATCTCTTCAGCAGCGACTCCATTCCTCTAAAACTTTGCTCACATGACTAATGCCATGTTCTTTTAGCATCCTAGTGGAGTTATCTTACAGCTGTTCAGAAACTCATCATGCAGCATCAGGCTTGTTCATTGCATGGTACATCATTCCTCAGAGCTTGGCTTTTAGTAAGAAGGTTTCCACTGCAGCTTTTGATGCATACACATTCAAACTACACAGAAAATTCAAAACAGCATTTTCCCATGTTTTCCCTCTGTCTAACTCTTCCCAACACATTCTTTAAAGTTGAAAAGTTGGACAGCAAAAGAAAAGTGAAGTAAGTTACCAAAAGTGTGACAGTCTTTCCAGTATGCCTACTTTCTTATTTTTTAAGAAAATGAAAGAAAAATAAAGGGTATTTGTGAGACACACTAACAGTAGGTGAGGTGAAAAGCAGGCCCATTTTGCTGTAATTATAGCTGTTTTGAAATACTTTTTCTAATCAAACACTGTAGCAAAACACACTGCTCAGAAATTTTCAACTGCTATGTCATTGGTTAGTAACAGTCCCTGGTTTTCATTTACTTCTGGCCATATCTTGTCAACAGTCAATAATAGGATAGGACACATTTATGAAAATTAGAAAGAAATCATCCTTAAGGGCAAAGAAGGCTGGGAAGGAAAACTTTTTTGTATCATTTTCATTAGACTTAAACCAATGAAGTTGGAAATTTAAGGCCTTCTCTTCAATAGGGGAAGGACATGATGGCGTTTCTCAAAAGCAATGCCCTTCAGGGACTGTTTGTAACTATTATTGTCAGTTGTTCTGGAGATCATGCATCATTTGAATATTTCACATCATTAACATGCAGGAAACAGGCTTGGACCTGAAAATATAAGTAGCAGAAAGGACTTGCTATAAGGGTTTCAACCAGTATTATAAGCAACTGCATATCAGAGCAATAACTTTTGGAAAGAAAACATGCTGTTACTCTTCATTCCTTTATACAGTCAATTACATTCATACGAAATACAATACTTATTTTAAATAAAACAAAACACACATTATTAGTAGGGATGACTAGTGACAAGATCAAAGACAGGACAGAAATGATTTTAAATGGTTCAGCCACACACATAACATTTTCTAGAAAACTTCCATAAACATTAACAGAAAATGGGAATCATCAGAGAGACAGAGGGACCTTAAGAACAGCCTCTGGGTGAGTGTTAAATTTACTTGACACCTGTAGAACCTGTGTAAGAATCAACTCATTTCTATTCCTAGATGTGTTATAAATGTTAAATAGAATTTTTATTTGATACTGGTGAAAACGTAAGTTGGGACATAAAGGAAACTACTTCCCTATTTTCAATTTTATAATAAATACCAAAAAAAAAAAAGAACAGATCCTTCTACTTAATATGATGACAATCACACACCACTTGTAAACTAATCAGTAAAAATATCAGGGGAAGTTTTGATGGACATGAAGATCAGACTGCTCAAATAATTTACAAAACAAGGCATATATGAACTACTCATTAAGAGAAAAAGGAGAGCAAAATTTCTTTCAATTACTTATAAAGTAAATAAAACTTTTAGATGTCATTTTTCTCAGAAGGCAGTAGCCTTCCATTCTACAAAAGAAAGAATAGTTCCCTAGATGTCTAAGCTTCTCACAATACCTTACTTTCTGATCTCAAAAAGTCAAAAAGTACAGTTAAAATGTGTAGATTGTCTGGATCTGAAGTGTTACTTAGAGTTCACAAACAGTGATGGGAAATATTTCCAGCTGCAAAAATAAGCAAAGGAAACTGCAGATTATTCTCTACCTAAATTGTCAAGGAACAGCTCCTTTTTTTTTTTTTTTTTTTCTTTAAAGAAAGCAGAACAAAGTATCCCTTCTTCTTTCCTGATTTTTTTTAAACCATAGGCTGTACCCCATCCCGGTACAGCTCCCGTCACTACGGCGCTTTTCCCCGGGCCAGCCGCAGCCAGCGTGGAGCTCCGAGGACATCTAGTGGATCTCTCTCAGGTAGCAGCTGCTTAGGAGCAGCAGCGGGAGCTTTCCTGACCACCGAATGGTACAAAAAGGTCCCAACACGCTTCGGAATTGGAAATGCACAGTGTCATTTCAATTCATCAAGTTCTCATGATCCAAACTATGAGTGAAAAATCATCAGCATTAAAGGACGACCAGACTGGTGTGATCGCCCCTCAGCAATGCTGGTTAGCACCACGAGACTGAAACACAGACAGGACTACCACCCAGCACAGTTTCAGTTTCCTGAAAAATACAGCAGCGTACCTTAAACTGTTTGTGAGAACTTACTGACCTTCACACAACAGGCAAAGCTATCTCTCCATTATTTAATTTTTACAAGACAACTTCAAGACTAGCAAGACAGCTCGTTCACTGTCTTGCAATTTTTGCCATCAAAGACAACTGGTGACTACTTGTTTGCTCCAATTCACATGGTGCTGTTCTATGTCAAAACTGTGAAAACAGCAGGGGATCTGAGTGGACATTTTGGCCTGTTTTAATAGATATAAGAATGACTCATGGGTTTTGATGTAATGGCACATTTATAGACCAATTCATTTTAACTTTCAAATCTGATCATGACCTTTCCTTCATTTACTTAAAGAAGACTCTCAGCCCGTGTACTCTCAAAGCAAACTGCATTTCTGAACAAACTGAAGCTATTGGGGAAATGAAAAAAGCAAATCAAAACTACATGACCTTTTCTAGTTTTTTCATAGCACAAAGAACACCTTTATTTGTTTATTTGTTATGATTTAAAAAATTTTCTTTCGTTCAGAAAGGTCTCAACAAAGGATTATATTTTAAATAAATACATTGCTTCAGATAAATCTAGATTACTTCCAGTATTTTGCCTCAAAGTCAATAGGATTCACCATTTCATCCACATAAATTAATTCCTTTATGTTTTATTATTGATTCTTATCTTGCTGTCTTGTTTCACAATCTGCTTTTTCATGCTGCTTCATCTTTCTGCTATGTCATTCTATTGGCTAAAACAAGATGTTTGGAGAAATTTCTGTCCTATCCTTGAATATTTTCTTCCACAACAGGATCTCAATCCTTTAGTGTAGTTTGCAGGCACCACAATAAAATAAATAGTAAATAATGATAATCATAATCCAGGCCACCATAATTTCAAGTTGGCCGGAACTTTATCAAGAGCATAAATTCTTCCTTGATTCTTTGAAAGATCCTAAAGTGTGCAGAGATGAGAGGGGAAAAATATCTCAATCCTGACTAAGACGTGTTTTCACACAATAAATTCAGAATATCTGATAAATTGTTGAAGTTTCATGGCCCCCTTTACTTAGAATAGCTGCAGTTACACAGTAAAGCTACAGCCCCAATCCGGCACAGCAACGCTGCACTGCAGCTATGAGATAATCGGTCCCCCTTGCTCTTTGAAAGAACAAGCCCCCATAATCCCAACACTGCCCTATACATTTCTTTGCAGCGCTTGTATTTTTAAGCAGCAAATTCCTTCTATGTCCCAAATGCTGTGTTTACCATGAGTGTACACACTGAAAGTGGCTGGTGAGAGCTCTCATAGATTCTGTACACTTTTAAGTGGCATGACCGAGATTGACATGAAGTGGTCCATAAAGCTCATATTCTATCTATAATAATAACAATGTAGACCTTTACAGCTAAGGTCCTGAAGAGTCAGTGTGTGTCTGCTTATGTAATTAATGTCAAAACCAGCAAGCTCAGGAAAATAATCAGTGCGGCTTGTTTCCTGTTGAAGGTATCTCTGGGTTTATACATTAAAAGCCACATTTTTGAGTCATTGCCTGGCTTACCCCCATAACTCTTTTTTGCGTCATTGGGAAGAAGAAAGTTAGATACAGACACTAAAAGACTGCTGTGCTACTCTTTGTGTCAGCTGTGCAATGGAAAGCACAAAGTACCAAAAAACTGAACAAGGATCTGACAGCTGAACTGTGCCTAACTGGGCAAACAGTGCTATAGTGGCAATTACCCCAGCCTAACCAATATCCCTAAAAATTCATGAGCTATCTCTAGAATAATTTCAAGGAAACTATTGCCAAGATCTCATTTTCAAATAGGGATAAAAAAATAAGCTTGTGGAAAAAAGGGGCAAATAGGTGGAAAAAGGGGAAACTGCTGTATTTTCTTCAACGTCACCCTAATCTCCATTGGTGTAAACGATGAGAAACTTGTGGGTATGACGTCACTGCTACATGCAACATAAATAAAGAAAAGAACCAAAATACTGAACAAAAATACTCTCTGCTAGAGAAAGACAGGTTGGACCGCACTCTGGGCTACAGGGAACCCATTTTTACTCACAATAGATCACTATCAGTGTGCAGTTAAAATATAGTAGGGGCCGTGTTCCAAGGCAGCAAGAGGAAAAATAAATCAAAAGTTTGTCAATTGTCATCGATTACAAGAAATTCCTTCAAACACATCAATGTACACATGATATGTCCCCTCTGGGGTTCAACCCCCACCGTTCACAGCAAGCACTGTCACTGGAAAAAATATATAGAGAATTAGACCACAGCTGTTGCACAAAATGAAAGAAACAGGAGGAATAGGTCATCCAGTTTAGAGATTTCATCCCAATGTGGTTGCGTTTTATATAAATATATACATATATTTGGCCTCTTGCTGCAAAATCTATAGTTAAATGGAATAGGAAAGAGATTGAAAACATTGAAAAAAATTAACAATCTGTGAATAAAACTTCCACACAAGTATTTCTTTGGAAAATATGCCATCAGCATTTATGTGTTATTCAGGGAGTGGGATGGGTAAGGAGAAAAGGATGGCAGAGAAACTGCAAAAGGAAAGCAGGATTACATGAATTATCCCTGACCTTGTAGAAATGTACTGATCTGCCCTGAATTATTAATATTAGGCCTAATAAGTTTGGACAAATGGCTATGTAGGTCAGACTCACATTTAGACCCCAACAATACCCCAAGCTAATATTCAGAAAGTATCTAAATTGAAGTGCAACCTGAGATGCATTATTAAAGAATGTGGGTTTTAAGCATCATGGGAAGCTGCATTAATTAGTGCCACCATAATTAAGTTTTCCATGTAAAGATATTTTCACATTTAATTCACCTGAATGTGTCAATATTTTTATATACGACCTTTCCTCTCATCTTGCATATTTTCCACATTCAGCTGCTTCTAATTACTATGTTACTCACTCATTAAAGTATGTATTTATCATATAGATCTATGTAGATGCATATGTATGCAGTGTCTTGAAAACCAAATTGATATAGTGACATATTAGATGTTGAGAGAGCAGTTGACAGCTTCCTAACTCAATAGAGGAAAAGTTTTCTCAATTTTTTTTTTTTTTTGTTAGAACTGCATTTTTAAGACCAATGATTTGCATCATTTACAGATGGGTAACATATCTAAAGTTTTTCAAAAGTGATTAGTGATTTGAAAGCTAAAACATGTTGATATGAATAAGACTGCACTAAAGACTTACCTTTACTAAAACCAAACCCAAAAAGCAGATCCCATGAATGGGATCTCAAAATTGTCAACTAAATTTGAGAACCAAAAATCACTAATTACTGATGAAATTTTTCATTTAATTTTTCTGCTGATTGACAGCTCTTTGAAACCAAAGAAATTATCTTATTTCTAATACTTGTGAGCATGCCCCTCACTGAAAGCTGTTCTCGGCTCTACTAAGGGCTCCCTGCTATCATGGTATCTGTGACACCTTGTGTGTCTAAGAAACAGGAGGAGGGCAGATTGAGGAGAGGGGAGACAATGAAAGGGAAATTTAAGATTTTATTCTCACTGACCATTATTCTTCACCTGACTCAAGAGGATTCCCTCCTTAGTGTTCAGTGCTCACCGCACCAGCTCTGACAGCCACCTCTTTCTTCTGCCTCACTAACTCAATCATTTTGTTTGTTCATCTGCCCAACATTCTTGCATTTATTGGACTGATATGTGTGACCATGCCATTTGTAACCTTTCCAACTGCTACTTACAGAAGTTGTTAGTCTTGCCTCTCCATGGCCTTACTGCTGGTAATATCCATTGTATTGGCTGGGTCATATCCTGTTTCATCCCAGGTTTCAAAGTACTGAGAAGGTTACCTTGATTCTCATTAACGTATAATAAAGAGCTCTTAACCATCACAATGTGAGTTCCTGGTTCCTATCTTCTAACAGATGACAGTGAGAACCGTAGATCTCACATTAAAATGAGACATCTTTGGGATGTATTCTTTTTTTAAGCAGGACATGTTTAAAAAGCATACACCATGTGAAGGAGGAGTAGAGGAAAAATAGAAACAAAATAGGTCTTTTTTTTTTCTGACAGAACCAGATAAAATTAAACAGGTAACATATATTTCTCTTTAACTGTTGAGTAATTTGGATAAAAGATTTCATTTGAGTGTTACAGGCACCCTGAGGCATCTGTAACTGGCTTTACCAGAACTTACTCAGCAGACTCATTGGCTTTGGCAGCAGTTCAAAGGTCACATTCTCACATGGATAAACTGTTCTTGAACAATTTTTTTCCAATATGTTAGGCAATGCATACATTCCTTCCACATCAGGCATGCTTTCCATGTGCTTTGCTCTCCTTGTGGCTACTGGGAAGATAAATACCATTTTCTGTCAGTTCCAGCTGCTTTCTCCCTATTGTACTATTGTTCCACACTCTTGGTGTTATGGAGGAGAGGAGTTTTTTAAAAAACCTCCAGTGATAAATTTTTTCTTTTTAAAATGATCTTCAGGAATTCATCCATTTCAGATACTCCAAAAGGCAGAGAATGCTCAGCTTAGGCTTTCTTCCATCCTCTAAAATAGTGCACTGACAATACAGACTCAAGCTATAAAAAAGAGCTTTTTACCATTACCTTTTAAAAGTAATGGTAAAATAGGCATGATCAAACTCTTCTGAGATCTTTCAATTTACCTAATCAGTACTTTTGAACTGAATGATCTTTTTCAGACAGAATACCATGGAATGCACATAAATATTTATATATTCAATGAGAAACTGATTCCTAAATAATTTTGCTATGAGTATTACAAATACGCATGGGTCAAACACATCTTTGGCCAAAATGTGGTGTGGAAAAGTTCCCTTCAAAGTATATATAGGAAAAATGCTGATTGCTACATATTTATAGAAATTCAGATGCAAAGTCTGATCTCCATTCAAAAACTCAACTACTTCTTCATGAAAAACTGTCCAAACAGTTTAAGAACTTAACTAAACCTAATATTAGCATTACAGCTAAAAGGATATACGTCAGAGGTGCTAACATTTAATTTCTTTCAGACAACCCTTTCCTCCAGTAAAACTGTTAATTTATTTCAACAAAAATTTATTTCAATAGCTATATGATAGAGTATAATTCCCTAGTTTCTTCTTTTTCAGAATCAGGTTCACCAAGACAGAGAAGTTCTTTACTTTACAGAAAACTATTGAAATTAATGAATTTCTGCATTTTTTGAATGAGAGAAAAACTTCACTGTTTGCTAATTCTTAACTCAGAAACTTCTACAATTACATCTAGCCTGACTTCATTCTTCAGGTTTTGTTAGCTTTGTTCTTTAATTTACTTTTTAATAAAGACACAGGTCTGAGTGGTGTGAAATGTAATGAAAACATCTGGACTTCAGAAACCCAAATAGCACTTACTATGCTGCTGTGCATTTATTTCTTAGCTTTTCTGTACCCCTGTGTAAAACATGTAAATGCATGTACAGGTACTCTTCAGGGCTGAACAGTTCACAAAAAGGAGAGGAAGGGGGGGATAGAAATATTACTTACGCCGTTTGCAGCCACATTTTTTTATCCTTTTGGGATCCGTGATGTCATCATGACAGGCCTTGCAGTAAAAATATGCCCTAGAGAGACAGAATGGAAAAACTGACACATTTTTTTATCCATATAAATGAAATTAGTTCCTTATTTCCTCTTGTTGCAGTGACCAATTAATGAAAAACGCCAATGCTAATTTCCTTTAATCTTTGAAAAGGTTTAGACATTTAAAGTAGGAAGTATTTGCTGCAAGACCATTAATTTCAAACATAAGACTCCAAATCAGTGTTTCTTCTAATACACTTTTATTTGAAAAGTAATTGGAAGAATGGATGATAATTATGCCACAGTGTATTAGTTTATCTGTCTTTCATCTTAGAAGAAAGAACATCCAATGAATTTCATCACAAAAAAAAAATATATATATATAATGAATTTTTGCTTCTATTCAACTATACCAGGGTGATTTTTTTTAAAGACTGGCTAGCACTCTGTGCCAATTTTTCAAGTTGTTGATCACTGCTGTATGATCAACATTGATCTTTAATAAGTGAGGAAACAATGACTCTGGGAACTGCAGGCCTGTCAGCCTCACCTCTGTTCCTGGAAAGACCATGGAACACATGCTCCCAGAGCTGTGCTAAGGCACATGGAGGATGGGGGGATGATTCAAGAGAGCCCAGCTTCACCAAGGGAAAATCCTGCCTGACCAACCAGTGGCTTTCTGTGATGGAGTGACTACATCAGTGGATAAGGAAGGACTACAGATATCATCTAAAGACTTCTGTAAAGCCTTTGACATGGTCCCCAACATCCTTCTCTCCAAAGTGGAGTGATGGATTTGCAGGGCTGGATTGTTGGGTGGACTAGGAACTGGCTGGAGAGTCACACCCAGAGGGTAGAGGTCAATGGTTCAGAGTCCCACCAGGCACCAGTAACAAGTAGGGTCCCTCAAGGGTCTGGACTGGCACCAGTGTTATTTAATACCATCATTGATGACATAGACAGAGGCATCAAGTGCACCCTCAGCAAATTTTCAGATGATGCCAAGCTGAGTGGTGCTGCTGCCAATCTGAAAGACAGGATATCATCCAGAGGCACCTGGGCAAGCTCAAGAATTGGGCCTTTGGGAACCTCATGTGGTTTAACAGACCAAGTGCAGGGTCAGGGCAACCCCCAGCATCAATCCAAGGGGATGAGCAGATCCAGAGAGCTGAGAGAGGCTTGGAGGTGCTGGTGGAGGACAGGCTGGATATGACCCAGCCATGTGCACTCACAGCCCAGAAGGACAAACACCTCCTGGGCTGCATGCAAAGCACCTTGGCCAGCAGGACAAGGGAGGGCACTCTGCCCCTCTGCTCCACTCTGGTGAGACCCCACCTACAGTGTTGGGGGTCCTCAGCACGGGAAGGATATGGACCTGTTGGAGTAAGTGCACAGGAGGGTCCCCAAGACGATTAGAGAGATGGAGCACCTCCCCTATGCAGAAAAGCTGAGGGAATTGGGATTGTTCAGTGTGGAAAAGAGGAGGCTTCTGGGTGACCCAAGTGTGGCTTTCCAGTACCTGAAGGGAACATACAGGTAAGATGGGGCAAGACTATTTACAAGGGCATGTAGCAACAGGATGAGGGGGGATAGGTTTATGTTGAAAGAGAGTACACTTAGATTAGATATTAAGCAAAAGATCTTGTCTGTGAGGGTGGTGAGACACTGGAACAGGTTGCACAGGGAAGTCATGGATGCCCCATACCAGCACAAGGAGAATTAAGGAAGTGAGAAAGGATAACCTTTTTACTTTATGCAAGGTTTTTTATTTAATAAATATGCATCAGACTGCCCACAGAAGAGTTCAATCATGACTGCCAAGTCAACATGCCCTGTGAAGCTGCCATGACACATTTAATGAGGATTACCCAGCTGGACTCTAGCAGGACAGTTACAGTTTACCAGGATTCCTGCTAGCATAGCAACTTAAAAATACTTTTTAACCTGATTACTATTCCCTGCACTTGTCCACATTCAGGATAGGTCGGCTCCCTGTCTATCTTCCCTACACCCTCTCATTGCATATTTCTCAATACAATTGGGCAGTAAGAGGCAAAGCCCCTACTTTGTAACCACCTGTATATTTTGCTGACAGTACAGGATGGTTGGATTGTTACAACAGTTGGGAGGCCACTGAAACAAAACAATCTACATTCCAAAATATGAAAAAAACCCAAACCAAACCAATATTAATACACAGCCTCTGACTAAACACAGCCTTTGGCACTGCAGCCAGGATGATTGCTACTATTTCTTCTAGATTAACTATAGCATGGCCACCGCAGGTGGAACTATACTGGTAGCTAAGTGACCCATCAGGAGATAGACAGTAGGTCTAGCACACAGAAGATGAACCATATCAGTGCTTCATATTGGTTTAAATACAAATTTAAATTGCAGGGAGACCTCACTGAATTCTATGAACATTTCTAAAATCAATATAGCGTGAAGCTACCAATGGAAGATGTAAGTCCTAGATGTAACACACTTTATTTCTCTAAGAAACTTCCAGAAGGATTACTCTTTCAGGCTGTGAAATTGCTTTTGTATTTCAAAGATGCAAAATGTAAAAGTAAAAAGCCTTCTCTGAGCTTTGCTGTAGAAAATTTTTTGTAGAAAATATCTGGTCTTCAAGATATTCACACTCCACCAAAAAAAAAAAATATCTCCAAGGAAATGAGAAGATGTGAGTTGATGTCAGGTTGTAAGCCAGGAGGAGAAAACTGCTTCAAATTTTTCCAATTTCTCCCCAGTCCACCTGTAAAGCCCCTTTATTAAAAAAGAACAGACTACCACAAATAGTCCATCACAAAAACTTTATAACATGAACTGCATATTGTTCATTTCTAAAGATGTTTCTGAAGTTCACAGCAGGACACTTGTCCTAAAGGCTACCTTCAATTCTATGTCCAAAGTAAAGAATAAATACCCGAAGTGATTGCAATAAGATTATTGTAGGTAACTAGGGTGAATTAAGTGGAGTTGAAGAATGCGGATTTCTGACTCTAGCGTTAACATGTAAATGAATAAAGAATAATGAAGATGCAATTCATGTAGTTTGTATTATATTTAAACAGTCAACATTTTATGTGAAGCTATTTACCTAGGCATAATTGTTTCTAGGTACAATTGCTTCTTATGAGAAACTATTCTTCTAAAAATGCAAAAGTGATTCTAACAGAAAGAGTAATTGAACATCCTATGTTATATTTCATTGTGGGATATATAAATATGAGTAACTTCAGCTTAAGGGAGCTGAAATGTCTTCATTAACAAAACCAGAATAATTTAATTTGCATTTCAGGTATAAAACACATTTAATTTTGCTTTATTAAGAGATCATTTTTTCCCCTCCAAAAGGCCTCAATTTCAGAACATATTTCTGACTCTAATTCATAGCTCAAAGGGTGAAATGAACACTTTTCATAATTGGCTTTGTTAGTTGAAACACATCTGATAACCATTTGCTTGGCACAGAGCAGCTAAGAAATGTTAGGCAAGGGAGGCAGGATATTTCTAAACAAAGCCTTCTGCCAAAAGCCAGGCAGAATTGGAAACCTTGTTTCAAGCTTGCTATCAAATAAAATGTGTTAGATGAATGATGTGAAAAATTTGTCTAAACTCCTTAATAACAGTCAACTTCTCCTTAACTGTAGCAGTTAAAAATGCTATACCATTTTACTTCAGTCTGAGAAAAAGTTCATTGGAGAGTGTAAAATGCCTTATAAATGAAAGAAAAGCAGCAGCTCAGTAAAGCAATGTGAAGACAGCTCTGTATATTCAACTGGAGAAAAGCAGCAGATTGGAAAAGAACTGTATGCAGCAAGGCAGAGTCCCTGGGGCAGTGCAGGATGCACATACTCCAGAGATGGTACCACAGATGTGAGAGGACAGGAGCACTGCTGCTCTGTTCTGCACGCTTCACCTAGCCAAAAACTATCTTAGCTCTTTCAACAAAAGTAGAATTCAAGTTCTCTAATTTCACTGTTTTGGTGTTTTTACTTCCTTTAAGTATTCATGGCAAGTGTGCATTCGTTAGGTATATTTCACTACATTAATCCTAAAAGGTTGGAACTTAATAAAGGGTATCATTTGAATACTTTCTCATTTTAAGTACAGGATTTAGTTAAAATAATGGATTCATGGAGAACATCAGGAAAAAAAAATTGCATGACTTATAACAAAAATACAAATTATGAGGAAGCACTTAGCTGCAAATATTTCCTTTCTTCCTTTTCTTTTTTTTTAAATCATAGAGATATTGAGTATTTTTCTTTGAAAAATTCTTTTATCACATTGCTTTTGTTCCTTCCAAACATACTATAATCCTAACAAACAAGCGTACACCCAATTGGTCCTCAACACAATATCAGAAAACTCCTTTTCATTCATCCCAAATCTAGTACAGCCAAATACAATGAGCCTGTGAAGTTGTCTGCAATGGTTGAGATACAACACACTTTTGCAGTTTGATTTGTTATTATGAGGCCATAGAGTTTGTAGTTCTATTAAAGAAAAATGACAAGAACATAAATATTGTTTTGTTAATGCAATCACAGAATGAACACAGGAGCTAACTCGCATCAAGAATTCACTAAGTTTGTGTAGATAAGAACTCCTCTAACCCAAAACTAACAGAACTGTAATCCCTGTCCTTCTCTCTCACAGGAATTCCTCTCAGATGCAATAAGTATAGAGAAAACAAATTAAAATATTTCACAATTTTTAGGAGGACCCAAAAACCCAGCCTCATTATTTCTTTTCATATCTGCTGAAAATTTCATTTCCTTGATATTTAAGACTGTATTTAAGAAAACTACATGCACATAGTTGGTTCAAGAGTACCAACTCAACTCCCCTTGAGATTTTTTATATAGATAATAATGAAAATTAGGTTAAGCGTTTACATGTAAAGAAAAAAACTGAAATTAAATATATTTGTTTATATTCAAGGATAAAAATTTATTAATTACCTTTTTACTTCTTTGGCATCACTTGCAATGAAGAATCCTAAGGTACCTTCTTGAATCTTGACGTGGTTTCCAGGATTGATTAATATACTGCTCAGTGAAACAAGAACAAAACCAACAAAACAATAAGTTTTAGTTAATTTTAACTGAGTCTTTCAAATTAGCTTTATTTGATTCTGTTATAGGGGACCCACTAGTTAGGAAAGGCTGCAAGGAAATTTTAAGCCATTCTTCCTTGATATTTCCAATCAAATATCAGTTTCACATGCTTTTTATAAAAACTTTAGTTTGAGACAGTCAAATGCCTCTGCTTATAATCACATCATGTAAGTGCTTATGTCTGCATTTTATCTTTTTGCTTTAAATACAGATTACACAAAAACCTCAAGTGTGAAGCTGGGCATTGCTGTTTGCTTGCTCTGTCATGCAAAGTGGTGAAAAATTCACAATACAGTGAAAAGGAAAAAACCAGCAACCACCACTCAATAACAACAAAAAATATCACTTGTGAAACTAAACCCTTCGATGCAAATTTTTGCCAATTTCTAGTGAAATAGAAATTTAATGGGACCCCTATCTGGACACGTAATGTTACTGTTTGAAATAATAAATACACACATACACTCAAGGGGAATGGTACAAGACAACCAGTCACGACAGTTGAAAAAACATAAAATGAATAGAAAATTTTTAAAACACTGCTATGCAGCCATGAGAGAACAAAAATAACCCAACCACCATGACAGAAGAGCCTCAGCTATCTTTGACAAAGGAACTGGTATCAAGAAGTGAGATACACCATTTCTATGAAATACCTTCTTTATTTTCATAATAATTTAACTTTAAATTTTAGGTCAGGCACTTTGCAAAGTACCAAGCTAAATATGAATATACAGATAGAAATAAATATATTCTCTAATAAGTTTTATTTATGTGTAATATATCTTAGCTTTTGACTCTCTAAAACTTAATACAGCTTTTCAAAAGTTTTCTCTTTTTTGCCTTTTATTAAAGTTTAACTTTTCTAACTCAAAATGTAGTAATGGTATGCATATGCAATTTAGAGCAAATAAAGACTACCAGCAATTTAAACACTTGTCCATCTAGGAGAAATTGATTTTTGGGAAGTACATATACACAGAAATAAATAAAGCACAATTCTGAACAGATACACATTATTAATATTTGAAGGTCTAAAGTCTTTCATGCTATTGTTAGCAGGGCAAATTGATCTCAGTACATCTCTTACTCAATATTTTGTTTATTCTCTACAATTTAGGAGTAAATTAGTATGACAACACAATATATCTGAAAGATTAATAATGTGCACATTGTTTTGTGTAATTCCACATGCCTGCAAGGCCCTATGACAAGAATATGCAGGCCACAGAATAAACTGCTCATGAGTTCAGAAGTAAAAGGCTGGTCATAAAGTTGTAATTCAGCCCCCATTATGTGGATCTTATGATACAGTTCTTAATTTAATACCCACAACATCCTTCCTTTTCACAGTCTGAAACTTCATTCAGTGGTGTTTTACTGCCATTACTTCAGGCATGGCTTCATGTAAATTATCTCTCTTTAAACAGCATCCTATTTTTCTTGTGTGCTTTTCTGCAATGTTCATCACTAGAGCATGCAAAAGATTCACAAACACATGATTTCTTTTACAGGGAGAATGAAGATACAGTATTATCTCATTTTACAGGGGAGAGATGAAGTCACTATGAGACAAATACTTATTAATTTGGGATGCCTTAGAGGCGGCTTTTTGTAAGTGTTTAGCGTTGCATAGCCCCATATACACTTTCTAGGAACTTTTGCTTTGAGAATACTTTGCATTTCCAAAAGTCCAGCCTCTGATTCCCAAAATAACACTTAATATACTTAATCAGAGGTCAGCTGTAGATGGTTTGGTTTAAATTATTATCTCCTTCTCACACAGATAGTCTGTGTCAGAGGCTGGAACAGAAATTAAATCTCAAAGAAAGCATCTACCCAGATATCCTTCCCTTTCCTTCATTCACAGTTTCAAGCTTTGCAGGCTTGAAAAAAGAAAAAGGAGAGGAGAACTACAGAAATTGGAAGGTATCACCACAGAAAGCAGGTTCATCTCCACAGCACACTTTAGTGATATTTGCAAAAAATGAAATGTGATGGTATAAATAACATCTGTATTACACACAAAGATAAATGGGATGAAATATACAGCTGAACTAGCATCATCTATCATCAACTAGTATCATCTAGTATTATATCTAGTATTTATTTTCTTTATCATCTAGTATCATATCTAGTATTTATTTTGTTGGTGAATTGGGCCTAATGGCTGCACTTGCAATGAAAACTTTTACCTAATGCAGTTTTAAAATGCATTTTCAAATGTTTAAAATGGAATAAAACAAATAGGAGGAAAAAAAAAAAGAAGAAACAACTACATAATAATTTCTTCATATGAAACCAGTCACTCAGGTCAAAAACAGGTTGGAAAATTTAGTTTTCCTGCACAAGCTTTTGTCACTTGAACCCACAAAGTACTTACTAGCACTTGCAGAGTGCTGTACTGGCCATGTTAGTCTTCACCTTTCCTCCTCCCTGCCTGGTAGTATATAGCAGCCTGCCACTACACTGAGAATTTAGCTGCTAGACTCAAAAAATCTTCTATAGAGGCTAATCTCATGTATTTATTATACTGTTCCTTATAAAATATGTTAGGTATTGTAGTATAGTTTGGGTTGTCTGTTTTTCTTAGGTACAAATGGGTACTGCTCTTTCTGAAAAATACCTTTTATTTCCTCACTTGATTCTTAAGTCATGTAAGTGTTACAGCTTTTTAGTGAAAGCAGATGAACACATTTCCTTACAGAGCCCCAGGTTGGTTTTTTTCCCTCAATACAATTCTTGGATATAGATAAAC
>VZTN01009287.1:3590-17060 GCA_013400515.1 Erpornis zantholeuca
TATCTAGTGGAGATATCTGAAGGCTAAAAAAAAAACAACACAGAAGATGTTGCTCAGAAAAAGCATTATGTCTGTAAAGGAACAATATTTTGTTCAGAGACATATTTACAGTTCCACAAGTTGTAAGAAATGTCACTTTTGTTTTAGGTAGAAATTATTGTATATAACAACTGGCTAAGAAGCCATGTCTTACCTAGACCCATCACCATGCCTATTGTCCATTATTCCTCTCTCACTCTAGTGAGACATGTCAACACACAGCTCCTCTGTTGAAATGTCTTGAGCTATTCTGTATGCCACATGTAGGAAAGAACAGGATGTATCTATTTTTGTGGCCAGGCATTTGGTAGTGGAAGTGGGCTGTAGGGGTGGCCTCTGTGAAAAGCATATATTTCACACGTCTTGATGTGTAAACAGCAATGAAAATACAAGTTTAAAGCTTTGGGCAGTCTGAATCTGCTTTCCTGTGCAGGTTATCTGGTTATAACTTTATCTGGGAACTGGGGAGTTAGTCAAATGCCATAAAGCATGTACCAAAGAATAAGGCAAATTTTTGTAAACAGACTTTTAATTATTTTTAAGTAGGCGATGTCTTAAACTTTACTGGAATTTAATGGAGCTTGTCAAATACTTGAAAAGAATATTCCTCAAATAAATTATTCAGCAAATATTGCTATTATACATTAATTAATTTATTCCATTAATAATATTCAGCCAGCTACACAATTGGTAAATTCTGCTAAAAGCTGTTTGCTGAAGAACAGTTTTGATGAGTAACAGCAGTACTCTTTGAATAATACAATTGGCAAAGACTACCTGACCACTTCAATTTTTATTAGATTGGAGATGTTGAAGACTTTAGCTGACCAGCCATGGAAGGTCTGGTTACACAAGACCAATGTGAAACCCTTTTATTTAGGATGTCTTGCTAATACAGTGAACTCGGGAATAGTGAATATTTTGCAGTGGTTCACATACCATTAATATTTTCTGAAAGCTGAGTTTGCAGGACAGCTGAATCCACAGATAACTGGTTGTGTTGACTATTTAGTGTAATGCTTAGTAGACATTTTGTTCCCTATTTTTTTCCTTGGTAACCTGGCTATGTCTTTCAGGAGATTCAGGACTTCTGTTACCTATCCAGCAGCTCCAAGATGGTGGAAGCTGTTGTATTCTTAATGACTTTTGAAAATCAAGGGCAGCTCTAGTTGTTCAGATCCAGACTTCTCATGGGACTGACTTTAAGCTCTTAAAAAACAGTTGTGGTTGTGGAAGTTAGGTCATGCTGCAAACAGTGAGAAAGCAAGCATCATGGACATGAGAGATTTAGAGGGACTGAAATTGTGTGAACAAGCAGGTTTAGTAGTGGCCTTGTTGACAGGCAAATGCATATAATCTGAGAAAATGAAACAAGCATGGTGTGGAGGTGTGTTTGGGTGGGTGGGTATAAAATAAGATTTATATGATATAGCCCTGGAACACAAAGCTTTGAGCTTTATTCACTCCGTAACACCAGGGCATTAGGTAAACTGCTACTTTCAGAGCAGCAGCAGGTTAATTAATCCAAACCAGTTCAGATTGTGATTGCTTGACTATTATCCAATTCAGAAGTCCAGGATTTATGTTTCACTTCCTACTTTGCAAATTCATCGTGCCCAACATTTTGCAAGGGACTGACTGCACTTGGTGTTTTCGAGTAACCCTGCACAGTCCATTTGAACTACAGTCAGAGATTGTGAACATGACTGAGGAAATTAGATTTAAAATATAATTTAAAACAGACATAATAAAACACATCTGGGAAGTAGGGTACTTGGGCATGGATCTGTGTCTTGGTGAGCTCCATTTGCCCCAGCTCTCCTGTTGTTATGTACAACATTCTACTGCTTTAGCCTTATGAAATTATATAGTTAAAGCTGAAGCATATCAAGATGATCTGTTCTCAGAAGCTTGGCCTACAGGTCATTATAGGCTATGTCAATATTAACCAATAAATTAGGCCAGCATAACAGGAACATCCTTCTAGGTCTAAAGGAGCTGACATTCCTACTGTACATGTTTCCATGAGGAGTTTACTTTTGGCTGGTTCTGGCATGATTCCATGGTCTGAATGTCCAGTTTCTTCTGCTATGCATTAGCTGTGCTTCTGGAGGGTGAGCACTTTCTAACTTAATTTCATCCATACAGACTCTCTGAGACTGCTGCACAACACAAATGAAAACACAGTTATTTGGGTGCATTCCTCAGTTGAACAAAACACTAACAGACATGCTCCATATTGCTCATGGTTGTAGGTTTGCAGTGTGTAACGTTTTAGATAATCATGAAGCCAAATTAGAGTTCTATGATACTTTCTCATTAAAAAAGGCAGGAAGAAAAGCAGTCACATTTTACTGAATTATACCCTTCGTATTTCTTTAAATGAGCTTGCACTGGTGAGTGGGTTGAGCAGAGAGGTGAAGTGAGGTGTTGAGGATTTGAGAAATATATTTATTCCACAAATTAATTAAATTTGGAATTACAAATGTGTTAGTGTTTGTTAAAGCCCCACAGCACTGCATATACTGTTAACCATGAAAATATATTACAAATAGTATCTCTTCTGAGCTACAAAACAATATTGTTAGGCTCAGTTACAATGCCAAAATGAATATATAATTTAAATCCTCATTCCTACAAATTTTGATTTCTGTTTTTTTTATTAACTGAGAAAATACCAAATGGTATTACAAGAAAAGACCTTTAAATCTGCATTCCCTCTGGACTATAACAGTTTAACTGAATCCATGAGTTAGAAATATTATGGGTCAAAGGCAGGTGTAGGAGGCCCTCAAGACTGACCTAATTATCTGCAGTACATTTCCACTTTTCTATATCTGGAGGCCAATTAGTTTTCATGCTATGTACAGTGGAGCATATTTTTGTGTCTATTGTAGTCACTTGAGCCTTAAGAAAACTATAATATTTCAATATAGTAACTGAACATAATTGAGATGCTGTGATTTAGTAATAGAATATACAGCTCAACATCAGAGCTAACTACTATATGAACTACTCCAGAAACATACAACTGTATGCCTAACATTTTAGACAGAATTTGGGGTAAGGAATAATAAAGGCCAAGCCTCTTCATCTGAAATCTACTTTTCTCCATTTTGGCTGTGTCCTATGTCCCACAACAATGGCCATACTGCAACATACTAACATGATAGCCAATGACTCAATCTAATCTAAATGGTTTAGAAAGCCATTAACTGCTTTTTTTACACATTCTGACGTGTTAATTGGAGTAATTTAAACATTCTGTGCCTTTATTTCCTGGTGATGACATTCAGTTCTGATTTTGCACTGCTTTGACGAAACATTACCGATTATTTGAATGTAGAAGAGCTAAAACTTAATGGTAAATCATCCTAGGATTTGCTCTCTGTATTAAGAAATATGACTTCTTCTAACTACGTGCATCCTCCTCTTATATGAATCTGTTTCCTTTTCTTTGTGGAGTGAGTTGAAGAGGGCATACACAATACTGCTCACCAGGAGTGAGCAACACCACTTCTGTGCAGGGGCATGTAAGAGCTGAGAGCCAGAACAATGTGGTAGCCAAAAAGTGGTGGAAGTAAAAATCCCCAAACCAAAAATCAAAAAATCCCCCAAACCAAAACAAAATCCCCACCTCACCAAAAAAAAACCCCAAATTGAAAACCATAACAAAAACCCCAAAAACACAAGAAAGAAAAGAACAATAAATTAAGGCATGAACCAGGGCAACCACGTTAAAAGAGACAGCAGAAAAAATATGATGACACACCAACAAAAGATACATGGTGGAATTTCTAAAGCACTGCATATTGGACCGATGCTATTCCATCACTGGATATGTCCCAAAGCCCCGTGTAAAGGTTATGCAAGTGTACTTTATATTAGCTGTTGTCTGCCTTGACCACCCTGGTGACCTCCAAGGTATAACACAGAGTTTGATGTTCAGCCCACAAAGGTTGTCCGTCTGTCTGTCTGTACACACACCTTGACCTGGAATCACAAATCACACTTGCTCACAATCATCTTAGAATTCAGTGAAAAACAGTGTGATGAATGGTTGAAATATTTCTTTTGCTCTGAATAAACTGAATAAACAACATGTGCTCTGTTCTGTTAGCAAGCTTGTGGCTGAGCAGCCCATTCTCTTCAGGGTCAGGAAAACTCTCTAAACAGAGAGGAGGTTGTGTATTTCCTTGAGAATAATCTTCTTGTGCAGCTGGGATGATGCAGGTCAGGATGGCTGGAGGTGAGATGTGTTTTAGTAATGTGGGATTTGTATGAAGGAGTATAGAAATGCAGCTGAGCTTCAGGTAATGGGGATGATAAGAGATTGCTGTAGAGCTCCAGAGGGTACTGTGAGGTTGGTGCATGTTAGGAGTTCAGGGCTAAAGGGAAGGGCATCCCTGCAAGGAAGAGTAGATAAAGGGCTCCACACCTCTAGTTTCAAACTGCCTTATTCAGCAGTTCTGAGTGTTAGAGTTTTGCTGTATTAACCCTACATTTAGAATGTGGGTTCCTTAATTCTGCATCCTTGCTGTGGGGAGGATGATTCTCTTCTGAGTGCTGCATTGGGTGCTGGTGCAGGTGGGTCTAATTCTGTGTCCAGTTCTTGTGGTGCTTTGTGGCCAGATTGTGACATTGTGAGGCTTTATTTAGTAGGGGACAACTTGCTTATTTTAACTCTGGCTAGGCTTTTTACTTCTCTTAAATAAAGCTGTTACTGACTCCTTTACCATAGCTATTTCTGTTTACTGTATATTTGCTGAAAGAAATGAAATAGTGAGAGAATGTTATTGGGTAAATGCTCTGAATTTCTTCTCCCTACCTCTGTAGATACCAGTGTTATAGAAACAAATTTTAATGTTTCTTTTTTTTTTCAACTTCTGAGTGCCCGTCAGAATAGTTATTGGTAAAGAATTAAAAACTAAACAAATGAGCATATAGAAAATAATACTTTTTATTATTCATGGACCTATAATCTCTACAGGAGAAAAAAGAATGGACTACTAAAGGCAAAAGCCCCAAAGGAGGTAGCTTCTGGACTGAGGCAAACACTGCCTGAAAAGTAGGAGACTAGAAACATGTAGGTGACAGACCTCCGCCTAGAAAGTTTTATTTCAGTTGTTCAAATCTAGTGAAAAAACAGTAAAATTGGTGACAGCTCAAAAAGTAGTGACCAGCATTGTGCTGTCAGAGATTTAAATAATACTGAGAAACTGAGATATAAATAATACTAAGAAACTGGGGATTGAATGTTATAAGAACTTCAGGATTCCCAAAGAGTGTATCAGCAGTGCTGGCAAGGCTAAGGTGCCACATTCCAGGGATGATGATTCTACCATTTCCCTGGGCAGCCTATTCCAGTGCTTCCAAATCACCCTTTCTGTAAAGAAATTTTTCTTATATCCGACTTAAACCTCCATGGGTGCAACTTTACGTTGTTTTCTCTTGTCCTGATAAATGTAAGCTTCTAGTCAGACCAGGGCATATCTGAGTAAAACCTAATACTTTGTGTTAGACTGACCCTTTTTTTGGTCCCTTCTGGGCTTAATGTGTGTAGATTCTGATCTTTTTGTCTGTATCAGTTGCAGGTCCCCAGATGCTGGAGGGGCCTCTCTGAGGAGTGACTGGACACAGCCCATTCCAGCCAGCTCCAATTGCTCCACCACAGGGCATGATGGGGCCCTGCAGCCAAGGTGGTGGCACCTTGGGGAAAACCTGGATAAGAAAGGATGAAAAAATACCATACAGGCAGGTTCCTGAAGGACTGCAGTCCATGGTGGAGCAGTGGAACAGTGTGAGGGGGAAGTGAGGGCAAAGTGGAACTGCTCTGTACTGAACACACACTTCTCCAATTCCATCCAGTGCTGTTCCAGGGGAGGCGGTAGAGGAGTCAGGAGTGCAGGACTTCATGCTGTGCAGGAGAAAGGGGGGAAGACAGGTGAAGTTTTTGTTCCTTGCTACGTGAATCTCTTTTTAATTCTCTTTATCCTGACAGGGAAATTTCTGATCCTATTTTCTCCCCTTGCCCCACTGGTGTGAGTGAGGAGGTGGATGGGTGTTTGGCTATTGGGCACCTCTGACACACTCACTGACACACAGAAGTGAAGGTCTGAGTATGCCACATGAATCTAGAGTATAATTCTGTGTCATAATCTTTTATGGGGTTTGCTGCAAAAAACAATGTTCATATAATATTTCATTTGGCCAGATTTGAAACACTTATACTTCACCTACTGAATTAAATAGGATAAAATATGATGTTGGAATTTTAGGCTCAAGGAGAAATAATGTTGGTAGAGATCCTAACAGAGGACTTGCATAATTCTGAAGCTAGCCCAAAACAGGAAAGATCTAAAGTTTTCCTGTAAGACAATGCCAGAAAAACCATTTCTGTGACTATAATAAAAGTGGCTGGAGCTCATGGTATTGCAGGTCAGTGCATGTCTACTTCCATGTAGGTAGATGAGTGTAACTATGGTCTGTAAACAAGGTGGGTGAATTTATTTGAGAAATTGGAATGAAAAATGAGGAACTGTCCCACCTCCATGATGTGGGGACAATGTCATAAATTTGAACATGTGTGGGTTTGATCTCTCCGCTGTCTCTTTGGAAGAGGTATAAATATACATTGCTATTGTGTTTCATCCAAGTAGAACCAAAACAGTAATGCAACATGGGTTATTTAGATAAGGAAACCTAATCAGGACACAGCTAAATTGGTAAAGCAGTGATCTTACAAACACTCAACAGAAAACCACCCCAAAACATTAAGAAAAGTTTGAATGGGGTTTTAGTTGGTTAAATTTAAGGTTAAGATTTGTTGGTTAAATCTATATGGCTTTCCCGATAAGTGGACACAAAAGTATTTGTGACATGATGTGTTCTGCACTCTGTCCACCTCCTGGGCATTGCAAGCAGCTGAGGAAAACCTTGCCTGGGTATGCCTGGCAGCATATTAACCATACAAAGCTTTCCAGAGTCCTTAGGGAAATAGGCTTCTGCATGTTTTAGAGCATGGCCTTCTGCTTTGCCTAGGGCTTCATGTCTGGGGTTGCTACCTAGATAGATGGTGACTGTGGAATCGAGCAGAGAGCTTCTTTCAAATGACAGTCTGCATGTGGGCACCAGATTTTCATCTGGCCGGGCTAGACCTGGGAAGTTTGCAGTAGTTTTGAACAATAAATAGTGCTGGACATGTGACATTAAAGGTTATGGACCTAAAATAGAGCATATTATGTTCCAATCACAGCCATTTATTTTACAGTTTTGACACAATAGGCTGTGTAAGGTGTAATGTTGTGCTTAGTGGCTATTCTAAAGGTATTTCGAGTTTCCTCCCCCAAAAGGTAACAGTAATATGTTGGCCAGTTGATATACATACACTGTAGGAGCTGTAGCAAAAGACAGTAATGGATATTGGAAAAAGCAGGGAAAACACAGGATGGGATTCCAGGTGCTGGAAATAATATTAAATATAAAAATATTATTTCTGTGCAATTGTGTCAATTTCGCCTCCAGAGGTGCATCTATTATGGTATCTATATACTCAGTCTCTAACTTTCATGAGTCCTAAAATCCAGCAAATTTTTGATATTATCTCTGTCAGACCTCAGTGGTCTTTGAGGAAGAAAATTCTTTTTAGCACTGTAGCTCTTAGAAAAGGGATAAAGAAGAAATGTTCAAACACCTTTAAGTACTTGTCTCAAGGGGGTTGAGCTTAAAACATCATTTAATCTCTTCTATGCTGAGACTAGAGGTCTGAGAAAGAATTTTTGTTTAAAGCAATATCGGTGAATTTGGACTTTTGTTTTCTGTGGGGACAAAATTAGTCTATGCTTCCAGTGATATTGTGAAAAATAGATCACCTATTTTGAGAGCAAAAAAATTCGGGATGGCTGAAAATATGTAGTTGAAATAAAACCAATCTACTCCTGTAACAATGAAAGGAATAATTTAAAAGGTGGTGTCTCAGGATTCAGGCACAAATGCAGTCTTCATGACCCTTGTCTTTGTTAAAGATTTTCTCTTCCCTTCTCCTTCAAATATTATAGCTTTGTGCCTTACCACTTTCTTGTTTTTGTGTAAGTGACTTTCAGCATAGTTGGACCCTGCAGTCAGATATCGTTGAACTAACCTAAGTGCCAAGAAGGAGGTTTTTATCTGCAATGCTAACCAGAACCCAGCTTCCTAGGGACAACTTCTCTGTTGCAACTTCTTTTTTTTTTTTTTTTTCCCTTGAGGAATTTTTCCAGCTTTCATAAAGTAAAGGAGTTTAGCCATTATTAAAACTCCTTCGTATAGGCACTGCATCAGTATGTGCTAAACCCCTTTGATATAATGGTAATGGATATGTAGATTTCCTGATCTGTACCCAAAGATCAGGACTGTGCAAATCTCTAGTTCTTTTTGTCTGACGAGCTTCTTAGGTGTGTTCTTTAATTACTCACAGAGAGGAGCAGTAGCAGATAATGTCATACATGGCAATAATGGCACAATAGTGGTTGTTGCTTGTGAAGCTCTACAGCCCTTGTCTGATGGATGGCTCCTGGCTCCCCATGTACCTGGGGAAGTAGAAGTTCATACGTGGGAAGGCAGCCAGCTTACAGTGTAGAGGCAACACAACAGTGGGTCCAATGTCAGAGTAGGTAGAACTTGGCAACATGAGAGTGTGTCATAGATGATAGTCAACAGAAGAATAAGGAAGAGGCTAAACATTAAAAGATAGAGGGGGCTGAGAGACTGGCAAGTCATGTAGGACATATACTTGCTGAAGTCCTCCAAATCATGATTTCCTCCCTGACCATCTGTATGGCCATGTCAGGTATTTATGGCAGATAATTTGAGGATGTGCATTAAGTTTGGCTCGTTTCTTCTGCTTATTTTGTGGGCCTCAACTTCTAAAAACACGGTTGTGGCTAAACAACTTTAAATCCATCTGGTGGCAGTGACAGTCTGTCTGCCACAGAGGAGGCTTTTCAAAGCTGTGTTCACACTGTGCGCATTGCAGGCATGCTAGAATACAGAACATTGTGCTTTGTGCCCCCTTAGTCTCTGTGAGAACACGGATGTGTGTGTGGTTCAGAGCTGCCACTGAACAGTCGAACCAGCTGGACTGTCCTTGTACTCCTCAGGCTCCTTTCTTCCTAACCTGCTTTTAATTTGAAGCTCTTGATGGCTCACTCACCTTCAGTGACCCTCAGTGACCAAGGATGGGAGTTGTCACAAAACCACCTCCTTCTCTACAGGATTTTTAAAGCTCTGCGGAGCCTCTGCAGTGTGTTTGTGGTGGTGTGTGGACACATCCGTCCTTGCTGGCATGCAATGTGCTAGTCAGTGTTCATGTGTTTTTCAACAAAAAGTGAGATAATGTGGTTTACTGTGTTAAGCATGGCAACCTCTGAATTGTCAAAAATATTTCTTCTAAAATCAGTCTTTAAATGCTTTACTTCTGTTTGAAGGAGAGTATGAGCAAGGCACATACTGGGAAATTCTAATTGTAAGAGGTTATTATTGAACTCTTTGTAACTGAAATATTGAGAACATACATATTTGAGTGGACTATTTCAGTGAATTTTTGTTAAGTAAAGTGTTATTTTTTGGCTTTTTTTTTTTTTTTTCCTGAAAGCTTTTCAGGCTTTTCTAGTGTATTCTTTTCTTTGATCTTCTTTTGTAATAACATGATAGTCTCACATTTCAATAGAAAAACTGGAACTAAAGTATACATGAAAAAGTCCATAACAGCTCTCTTGCTGTTTATTTCAACAATCTTAATTAAAGAAAAACCTAATCCTACAACAGACTTGTGATTTGCCTTTTCTTTGAAGCGCAATTAGTTTTCATTCATACCCTTTGATGTCAGTGAGGAAAAACTATTGGTGGGCTGATGGGGTTCAATTAATATTTTTTTTTTGCCTGAAACATATCTCACAATAAAACCATGCACATAACACACATGCACACACACACATAGGAAAATAACCTCTGTATTCATGCTGCCTGCAAAGCCATGTCTAAGTCTCTCTTGGCTGCTAGCCAAAGTCTCTAAAAACCCATTAAGGCTATTACAGAAATTATTTCTCTTCCTTTGTGAGCTGGGTAAATTTCACAGTTATCATTGCAGAAGGAAATGAATTGGGAATATATCTGTCTGGGGATAGTTGGCCCCTCAGTGGGAATTAAGCCAACTCAATGTAAAACAGCATCTGTGTGTCAGTGCACGTACTTGCAGGAGAGAGTCAGTGGATGGCACTGTAATATAACTATTATGCCAGAAATATCCGAAAATTTAAAGTGCTGTCTGGTATTTGTGAATAAATTTATATCTTTGCAATTACAGTCTTTATTGGAAATCAGCTTTTGCTTTAAAATTATATGTAAGCCAATATTTCCCATGAGGTGTGCTTTCCAGATCCAGGAGAAGTAAGCAATTCATTCCCAAAATGGTGCAGCAGCATCATGTATGGCATTGAATGGTGACCTTGTCGGATCATGCTAACAATATAAAAACATACAATACAAATTCAGGAGATTTACAAAGATGGAAGGATTTGGCCTGTGTACTCTCTTATACTTCACAATATTTGAAGTTGGAATTACCAGTTTAGGGAAGGTTTTTTATCAGCACAGAAGTTAGAATCAGCAGAATTTCCTTTTGATTTGTGAGCTTAGGTAAGTACAACTTACACAGTCTGCCATTTCAAAGTATACAGAGAATAGAATTGCTTTTCTTTTTAAAAAAATTCCACTTTTCCAATACTGTGAAACTTCAAGTTTCTGGAACCCACATATATAATATATGGTGGAACAAGTACAGTAATACCAGATAAATCTTTAACATTGCACTTATTTACTGAAATGAGTGAGATATGTTTCCCAACTTCTTGCTAGGATTTTTTATTAGTGATTTGACAGAGGAACCACATTTCCTTCTCCACATCATATACTCTTTCTGAAAGGGTATATTTATTTACCTTTCTTTTGGTTTTAACTCCTTGATATCTTGGTCTACTTTCCCCAACTCTTTGTCTTCGTAGTTGCTAGCAACTAGCAATGGTCCATGCAGAACTTTTTTGCTGCAGGTAATAAAATTATTCAGATCATCTTAAATTGTATCCTGTGCTCCCACTGATCCTCTAAGATTTTTCACACCTTGAGTACAACCATTTCTTAGAGGGACTTGCATGTTCTCCAAGCTTCTCTCATAGACCCTCAACTACACAGGATTCAAAGAAATACAACAGTGACAACTGAGCAGAAGTGAAGCCCTCACAATTTACATTTTAAAACACAGATGTACATGGGTCCTTCCAAAGAGCATATACTTTTTGTATGCTATGCTGTAAAACTACCTGTTTCATCTAGGTCTTGATAGCAAGATATTAGGCTGGTATGAAACCTCTCCTTTTCTTCAAAAGGATAGATATAATAGCTATAGGAAATTAAATGAAATGTGTGAGCCACTTAAAAAAAAAGAGTAGCCATAAGTATGACTTTTGCAGTTGCCACAATGATCCTTGGTGTGATATTTACCCTGAATATCTTGTCCTTTTTGCTCTGCCTCTATTTTGTCTGAGCTTTTTTCCTTTGTATTTAGAGTTCACTGTTGAATTCATTAAAAAAAAATTCTCTGTACAATTCATGTATCCTTTAAAACAGAACATTAGATCATTTACACTTATTTTCTCTCAGTGTTTCACTGATCTGTTTAAGTGGAGGCTGTTTTTTGAACCTATAATTTTAAAAGGTGTAGTAAACCAGTAAAATTTTCCAAAGAAGTAAGTGACCATGTCCAAATGGTATATATCCTGGAGTTTTGAAGGAGTTTTAAGTATAACTCAACTGAATTTCTAGGAAAACCAACAAGTTGCTTAAAATGGGCTAACTGGTCAGATGATGACAGGGTAGAAATTCTGACCATATCTTTTAAAAATGTTCCAGAGGAGCTCTGTGGGACAACTTGCTGATAAACCTTAGCTGGAGTAACTCTGAAATAGAAAGAAGAGTTGGAAGATAATAATCTACAGCTAATCATATAGTTCTGCAAAGCAAACTTTGTCTGGCTATTGTCTTAAAACCCTTTGAGAGTGTTAGCAAATGAATAGAGGGGATTTTAAATGTATCTTTCAGAAGACTTCTGACAGGGTCTCAAAAAGAAAGACTGTTCAGCATTTCTAGCTCTTGAGGGTTTTTCCTAAGGCCCATATTACCTGATTTTCTTCCATTAAAATTCTTCATTACAGTAGTCAAGAAATAGAATGAGAAAATTTTGTAAAAAAGAGGTTTTCTAAAAAATCACAGCCTAGAAGCTCAGGAGTTAAAGTTCATGATCATGAATAGGCTCAGAAACCAGACACCGATAGAAACAGAATTGTTATTATGTCTTAATATGTCATGATTTGTAAGCTATCGTGTGATTTTGAGTCATGCATGGTTTTTTGAAGGTTGTGGATTGATACTATCTTCCCTAAAAGAAACCAAGTAGCCGTGAGGCAATGTAATATCATGGATCAAAAAGTAGCTGAGAGGCAGGAGACAAAGCAGGAACAAATGGTCCATTTTCATCATGGCAAAAGGTTAATAGCCACAAGTTTCTGTACTAGGTCTGCTGTTGTGTAATGTATTTATTAGTTATCTGGAAAGAGGAAGGAGAAATGAGGCAGCAACACGACGTTATTGGTAGATAACCTCTTTGTAGGTTACTTGTTAATCAAGTCCAGAGGAGCCTTAAGGAATTTCATGGACTCAGTCAGACTTGGTAACTGTGAAGTACATTCCTGTTGAAGAAATACAGAAAAAAAAATGAAAGTAATCACATACAAAGTCATTGTATCAGCCAGCAGTGTGGTGTTCTATAAAATTTATTGGGTATTTAATAGAAGGTTCATCCTGGAAAAAAAGTACTGCCAAATTGGACAGGCTCAGATAAAAGCAGAGAGAAAGGCTAGTGATGTAAATGTATCTGAAGTGATTGTTTACCTGAGGACTTAGGCGAGTGATAAAGTATGTGGTTGAAAGGGGGAAAAAAAAAAGAAAAAAAGAGGCATGCAGCAATGAAAAAAGATCATGAGACTACAGTTTCTCCCATCTCTCAAGAATAAAGAAACTTCCCAAAAGGTTCCCTCATAAACTGTAGAACCCATTTACTCTGGATGACGATGAAATCAAAAATTTTGCAAACATCAAAGAGGAAAGGGGCATTTGTATGGATAACAAGAATATCCAGAGTTATGATAGTAATGTTAAAAAAGAGTATTTGAGGGGATAAAAACCCTCATGCATCAGGATTTAAGGGAATATATAGCTAAAGGGATTAGGATGAGACCTTCGAGGGAGAGAGATTATCCTGCATCTGTGGGGATCTTGTATCTTTCACCAAAGCATCTGGTGCTGGCTGCTGCTGGAGACACTGTATTAGGCCCAGTGGGT
>VZTN01009289.1:3878-79739 GCA_013400515.1 Erpornis zantholeuca
TGTCGGGCTTCCTAGAGGACTGAAAACTGCACTGCATCAAAATACATTATTTTGAGTTTTGTAATCAACTCAGCGTGTCAATAAGTCAACAGAATCAGAATATAAGCTTTAGCAGTAGATCTAAAACAAAAATTGCAACTAATAACTGAAAAGCGTAAATGGAAATTTTTCTAGGCTAGTATTTTAATATCTTGCTAATGTGGCAAACCTTGTTGTAAAAAAAAATTAAGCAACAGTACTTCGTTATGCTGGATAAAATATATTTTTCAAAACATTTTTGTAAGGCCCTGCATAGTGTGTCTTGACACTTAAAGTGTGTAATCTTTTCATACTTTGTATATTTCAAAATGTTTTTACTTTTTAAATTATTCATACCACTGAAATCCAAAGTACAATGTTTTCAATGGCTTCTCTGAATTGCAATATTGGATATGCAGTCAGAGAAGGCTTTTAGGTAAAACTGATCAATTTCATACTTTTAACCAAACAGCAAATCTGTTACAAAAACATCCCTATGAGAAGTGTAAACCTCTCTGCATGTCTTTTTCATGCAGACAATAGTGCAAACACATCCAGGTTACCAAGGATTAATACCAAGACAAAAAAAGTACTTTTTTTAATCTAGGCAGTTCTCAAGACAGTGCATTATTTTAACCTAAATCAGGACTGATTAAAGTCACTATACTGATTACACTTCCTAAATGGAAAACACAAATCAGATGGAAAATATTTTTCTTAGGGAGGGTTCAGTCCAATTTTGAGGAAGACTTGAATGATCTGAAATTTCCAGTAGATGAGTTGCTGACATTGATAGAACAGCTGATGAAAATGTTAATTTTATATCAGACTTCAGAGAACATTTGAGACCTATTATTTTGTACATTTATGGTGACATCAGTTGGTGCTCAAAATGTAGGCCTGCTCTTTTTCTGGCTATTTTTAAAAAAGCATGTACTTAAATGCACTCTAGAATTTCCACTGATTTCAGTGGTACAGGATGAGACAGATAGGCTGAAAAAAATAAATTGCAATTAACAAAAAGTCAGTAAAGCAAGAAAAGGATCATAGGCAAATGGTCTGTCATAGCAAGATTCCTTTATAGAAGTCTGCCTAAAATAGTACAGTGCATACATCTGAAAAATAATTAAGAGATAATCTACTTGTAAATAACAAGGACTGAGCTAGAAGGCTGTCAGAGTCCAGAACTGAGTGATGTATAAATATCCTACCCCTTCTTTAATGCTGAGAAATGCAGTACAGGGATGGGAAGATCAAGAAAATGACCATCTAATCCATGTTTTCCCAGTTATTAAGCGCTTGATCCCTAGAAACAGACTGATGTGGACAAGAAAGGTAAGGTAAATCTTTCACTTCTCAGTTTCCAGAAGCCTCAGGCACTGGCAGTGCAGAACCGTTTGAGGGCTGAGGATAGCTCCTTTCCACTGCCTCTGTCTGCCAGCTGTTTGCTATGTTGCTGGAAGCTATCATTCCCACAGCAGGGTCTGTGGAAGGAATTGCCTCATTTGCTTCAGCCAGATACAAAGTCAACTACTTTATTTTACAGGGCCTTCAGAAGCAAGTTCAACTTAGGAAATGAGTTTTTCATTGACGTGGATGGGAATCACTCATAATGTCATCTCTGGGTTCATCAGCAAAGGGGCTTGTTTCCAGCAGAAATGTGATTTTAAAAAAATGCTTAAGGTTCAGAGAATGGGCATAACATAATGTGGCTTTTTCTGCAGTGACATTTGAGAGTGATCTTACTAACAGCATCAGTCTCAGCAGGCATGCGCTGTGAAAACCACTGTAAAATGGCAATTTAAAAAATCCTAAAAGTCAGAGCCTTTTCTTTGTGGTTTTTCCAAATCTTTACAAATCTTGGGGTTTTTTTGGCTTTATTCCCATTAGGAAAGGACAATAATCTTTCAGAATATGTGAACTAAAGAAGGCACATAAAGTAACAGTACCACTTCTTCACCTGAATAATATACAATTAGGCATCAAATAGTGCAGTGCTTTCCCTAAGTTTATTACTTTCATGATTGTTTCTAGGAACATACCAGTATAACTATTAATTGTAACCTGTTATTTAGGATTTATTAACCATTGCAAGTTTCATGATATTGTGCTACCAATGGTCCTGATAATAGATATATATAGCATAACAAACTCCTGATCTTTAAAATGATCATTCAAGTAAAGACTCACATCTAGAGCATTAGTATTTGCATAAGGAGTAATTCAATTTTATACCTACAAAGACTAGACAGGAGAAAAAAAAAGCAAACGAGCTGCTAGCAAAAGCCCTTTGTGTTCAAGAACCATGGAGTGATGGGGCTCACAGTTCCTCACTCCAGTATTTCCATACTTTGACAGGCTATTTGTTTATGCCTTTTTGAGTAGGTTTGACCAATGTTGTTGCAACTGTTTGGCAGTAAAAACATTCCCAGTCTTGGGGGATTTTAATTTTTGTTTCTCTTTTCTGTTTTTAGAAGTCAAGTAATTTTTCCCTTTTGCTAATTTGTAAAATAAGCATTGTAATCTATAAATTCCAGACACTTTTTAACATTATTTAAAGTGTACAGCATGTTGAAAACATGGACATTTTCTAAGATGTGCTCACTTTATTTCCATAAAATCCCAGAATCCAAACCCCTCAATTATCAGGGTCCTGCTGCTAAAAAGATGTAAAAGGGGGTACTTGAAACATGATATATTTAAAGGGGTACGAGAGGAGTTCAGGTGTGCAGTCTCTAACAGGGATTTATATTTTTACAGGTGTCCCTTGAGGACTGCAGCAAAGTAGTGGTCTTAATGCATGCAGTAATCTGCATGGGACCTAGAGACCTGCAATAACAATTGCTGTTTTACTGTATTTGCAAAGTTCATGATAACATCTTTGTTAAACAGAAAGATTTTCTCCTTAATCTAAAGACTGGAACCTTGTAAAATTACTATATTTGTCATGTAATGAAATAATTTGTCCAAACTTATAAATGTAGCAACGAAAATATACCATGTAATAGGAAGTACCAAACCCTAATTTTCAGCGCCCTCTTAAGTTTCTCTGTCTTTAAAAGTTCACATCAGTGGAAAATGTGAGTTACTAAGTGAATTTAGCATCAGAGTATGCCTAATTCATAATTACCTACTTTGTGCACAGCAACAATTTACAAGCCCCCCATTCACTGGCAGTTTGAAAAGAACCTTCAGACGGGATATTTGGTAAATTTCAATTATAGTAGAAATGCCTTAGAGGGCCAGTTACATATTGTTGTATTTATGCAGACATCAAAGATTTAGTTGTTTAGACAAGGAAAACTAAGGCCATCTGACTATTCAGAGTATTTAGGAAGAATTTTGTTTATTTCAACCTAGATTAACGCCAAAAATAGATGCCCCAGTTACAAAAAGTGTTACCCCTTCTGATAATCCAAACTTCTATATTTATTGTGTCCAAAAATTACAGTCTTAAAATCTTTTTTCTTTTCCTTTTTTATTTTTTTTTTTGGTAACACACACTACGTTATAGATAGGATAATATTGAATAAAGTCCTGTACTGTCATTTTTACTGTAGTTTACATGAACAGAAATTCATACGTATCAATGGAGTTCAGAGCAAGTTCAGGTGGTCTAAACCTTGGAAAATAAATACACTTAGATTTTTTCTGAACTGTTTTCCTAATGATCTGAGCAATCCATTTTCTAAACTATGTGGATGAGTTGCATTTGAATTTCAGAAGAGTCAGTAGACTGACTTGGGTTTGCCACTAAATAAACTGCTAAGTTAATAAGCAGTTAAATCAATGAATTTTTGCCAAAAAAAAAAAAAGAATGAAAAAAATGAAAGAAAGCTGAGTAAAAAGTCAGCCAGGTGTTAATTAATAATATACAAACATTGCATTAAAACTAGAGCATTTCCATTGCAAAGTTTTCTGGTGAAAAACCATGTTTTGCCTTTATTATAGGCAAAAATGCTTTCATGCTTTTCACATGCTTTCATCATCAATGTGGCGTAGTAAAATGAAAGATGGGTCATTTCTGCTCGTATAGTGGCAGTATGATCCTAAATCCTTAAAAATCAAGGGAAATATAATCTGAACAGTGAAACAATTAGTCTTTCACAGCCATCTGTTCTGTCCTTGTCCTTGCATGTTAGATACTTCTGTGTGCCTGCTTTTCTAAGGAAAGCCTTCTTTCATAATTAATGTGAACATGTGTTACTTCAGTTGCATTGTCATAAAAATACTAATATAGAAATAAATAGGCCATATTCCATTGTAGGTTAAGGGAAGGGTGCTATGAATTGCATGATCTGTGATATGCAGGCATTTTGGACTATGTAAATGCTAAGTGCATGCATGTCTCAATTCTTGATAACCCATATATTTACCCACATGTTTTTTTCTGTGCCATGAAGTAGACCAAGAACTACAATTATCCACGTGTCACACAGTAGAGATTTTCTTCTTCCGCTGGAAAAATGTCACTTAAGTTGATAAGTATATTTATTTTCTCAAAAGTCACATCAAGAAGATACTTAAAATAATAATTTAAAGGGTGCTGTTTCCATTAATATTGCTTTCAGAATAAATGTTTGCTAATATCAGGGATTAAACATTCAAAAAAATACTAGGGGTTAAACTTTGAAAATAATACAGAGGAATCTGGTTCCTTGTGTTCCAGGAACCTGTACTCCTCCATGAGGTTTTCTTATCTTTGGCTGGTGCAGTAGGAGCTCCCCCTTCATAAATATACAATTTCCCAGAAAAGGAGTGAGAAAGAGGGAGTAATACAACCAAAGTGAACTAATTTTACTTTAGCTAAGTATATTCTGAAAATATTTTGAGGTGTTTGCTTCGCCCTACTAAATAATCCAATACATTTTATTGACACTGAACATTATTCATAAGATCAGTATAGCTGCACTTTCAACAGAAATACTCTCAATTATTGCAGCTGAAGATCAAGATCAGGGAATTTGCATGCTAATTAGTGTATTAACAGATGCTCTCAGTAGTACTGCATTAGGAGCTCATAACAAAATAAAAGGATATGTAGATTGGCAGATGGTCTATATTGTCCCTTTGTTTCTTTTAGTCCTACCTGTGTTTGCCCACAGCCATGATGCCACCTGTAGAGCCTGCTGTCTTTGGTATTTATTCATGTCCTTATTTTCCTAGTGTGACTATTCTGTTGTTTTGCTCTTCCATTTAAAATTCACTATGTCTTCGTGCACTTTGCTCTGAGCTGTTTTCCTGTATATTCTTCTTGATCAGCAATGAAAACACCACACATGAAAACACAAGGACAATGATTTCATGCTTTTGATATGCATTCCACTTAGGAGTTTGCAACACTCCACACCTCAGATTTGCAACACTAGCAAAGATTTGATTTTTTTTTTGTAAACCAATGAAGAGAGAAAGGTGTCACTGGGAGTTGCTTAGCACCAACTAGATTATTGGATGGATGAAGACCATGACAATTTACCAGAAATAAGTCGGTTATAGCTCCCTCTTCCATGAGTGATATTTCTGGCAAGTATTTTCACCTTTCTGCACTGTGGTTTTTTCAAAAATTCAGTGAAATAAAGGCTTTGTCTTTGAAGAACTCTGTGGTCAATGGAGTTGGCAAATAAAATCTTCAGAAAGATTTAATATCAATTTAATAAAAAATTTCTGAGATAATGTTAGCACTACTTTTTCATGTTAATATTCAGAAATACTGGTATTTGAAATCACAAGGCAAATTCTATAGCAATAACTCCAAATGAGGAAGCAGCTGGTCATGAGGAGTTCCAGACTGCCTCAGTATTCTTTCTGTTCATCATTTTCCTGCCTATCCTGTAGAGGAATGAAGAAAGCAGATTTCAGAATAATAGAATGATTAAGGTCTCCAAGATCATGGAGACCAAACACTGCCATGTCAACTAAACTATAGCAGTAAGTGCCACATCCAGCTCTTTCTTGAACATCTCCAGGGATGGTCACTCCACCACTCCCACACTCACTTCATTCCACCGTTGACCACCATTTAGTGAAGAAATTCTTCCCGATGTCCAACCTATGCCTCCTCTGGTGCAGCTTGAGGCCACTTCCTCTTATTCTGTTACTTCTTACCTGAGAGAAGAGGCTGACCCTCGCTTTGCTATACCCTCCTGTCAGGCAGTTGTAGAGAGAAATAAGGTCACCCCTGAGCCTCTTTTCTCCAGCATAAACACCCCCAGCTCCCTCAGCCGCTCCTTACCAGACTTGTGTTCCAGACTTTTCAGCAGCTCCATCACCCTTCTCTGGACTCGCTCCAGCACCTCAATGTCCTTCCTGAACTGAGGGGCCCAGAACTGGACACAGGATTTGAGGTGTGGTGTGGTGTTCCCCCCACCCCCTTTTACCCCCTTCCTGGCTAAATCCTGGCCACTCCCTTGAGCTCCTCCTATTCGCCTCTGAGGGACCCCAACTCTGCCCCTCCCTTGATTCCCCATAAAACTCTAGACCCTGTGCCTTCCTTCGCCTTTGCCTCTGGAAATCTGCGTGCCACCATGTGAGTAAAGACCTCTCAGGTTCTCCATGCGGATGCCTCTTCTCACCTCCTTTGCTGTTGTGCTGTTGTGGAGAGCAAGATGCCTGAGCTAGCCATGAGGCTTCCCTGGCTGGTGAGGGCCCTGAGACCATGCTTTCAGAAGGAAGGTTTGGAGCATGAGGGCCTGACCCGAGCTGGGCACAGACACTCTTTGGCACTGGTTGCTCTCTGCGGCTTGCTACCAAAAGCCAGCAAATGCAACAGTGTGGCCTCACCAGTGCGAGTACAGAGAGAAAATCACTGCCCTGCTCCTGCTGGCCACACTACTGCTGATACAGGCCAGGATGCCATTGGCCTTCTTGGCCACCTGGGCACACACTGGCTCACTTTCAGCTGCTGTCAGCCAGCAACTCCAGGTCCCTTTCTGCCTGGCCACTGTCCACTCTGCTCCCAACCTGTAGCACTCCATGGACATGTTGTGACCAAAGTGCAGGACCCAGCACTTGGCCTTGTTGAATCTCATACAAAAGGCCTTGGCCCATGGATCCAGCCTGTCCAGATCCCTCTGCAGAGCTCTCCTGCCCTCTGGCAGATCAACACTTCCTCCCAACTAAATGTTTGTGAACTTACTGAGGGTGCACTTTGGTCCCCTCATTCAGATCATTAATAAAGACATTAAATAGGACTGGCCCCACTGCTGAGCCCTGCGAAACGCCACTAGTGACTGGCTGCCAGCTGGATGCAGCACCATTCACCACAACAAATTTTGTACCCATCTGTTCCACAACTTATCCTAAGAGCTTTAGATTTTAAGTCTAAGATAAAGAAAACAGGTGTTTTCTAGACGCGGAGATTTTCAAGACAATAAAACAGATAAAATAATTCTTCCTAGTGTTTCTGTATTAAGACCATAAATTCTGTTTGAACTAAAGAGTTGAAGTAATCTGTCAGTATTAACTGACCTAAAAAACATGTTAAATTCATTGTGTCATAAATTTGTAAGGGTCTACAGAATTCTGTTATCTCACCCACTTCTTGACAATCTATGTGCAATCTTTCTGATTTTCCTATTACACATCTTGGAAAAATTTTAGAACTTAAGATAAACGTTTAAGAATCTTAAGGAATTAATATGGGGTCACTAATAAAAAATAGCAGAATCGAATTCCACTGAAACTGCTCTGAGATTTTTGAAGTGTCTCATTATTCTGCTGTGTCATTTTTGTCTGTTTTACCTCTTCTGAGCTTTGGCCAGGTCCTGAAGCAGAACAAGCTTTTGTGGAACACAGCTTATGTTTATAACGTAGTTTATAAGGTGTAGCGAAGTGCATTATAATTACATGATTTGTCAAGTGAAAACTTCCAAAGCATGTTATTCTTGATTGCAATTTCAAGTTCTGCAACTTAGACCACATGTGACCTAATAGCAGGGATTCGAGCATAAATATCCATTTACTGTAGCCTATTTCTAATGAGTTTTGAGATGTGTTGAAATGTTAAAGAACATCACCATGCCCTTCAGAGAGACTCATAAAACAGGAAGCATAGTTTGCAAAGAAAAACACCCAGATTACCAAAAAAAAAAAAAAGTAGATTCCACCCCTACCAACAACTCTCCTTTCAATATATAGATATGGTGAAGAATTTTCCAAAAGATGAGTCTTCCTGTAGCAATGCTCCCTCTAAAAGCAGAGGTTTCTATTACATCTAAGCCTCCAAATATAAATATAACATGAACAGAGTTTCCCATGTTCCCCCAGCTGTGGGTGGCTTAGCCCACCCATGAGACCCCAACCTCTGACCCATTGGACCCCTGACCTGTAAGTTTTCCTTATCTGTTTCCTCACTGGACAATGCCCCATGTAATCCCACCCATCTAACCTGATAAAAACCACTGCTTCCAGAACCATGACCACTTTTGCTTCTACCCCTGGGGTGAGTGCTGGTACCAGTGCTCGGCCCAGGTGCTTTTTGTTTGTTATTTTCATGTTATTAGACTTTTTTGTTTGGGAAGAAAGTGATCGTCACCCATCTCTCTTTTAAGCAGCTGCCTCAAGCTCACTGGAGGAGGAGGAAAAAAACTACCTCTGAGGTTGTAACTTTGCCCCTGCCAGGAACCTATCTTCCCAGGAAAACCTGGCAGGGCAACAAAGTTACGCTTCCTTGTCTGTAGGAATGGCATTTAAAAGCTAAAGGAAAAGAATCCTCTAAAAAGAATGTTGATCAACAGTATACAAAGAGTGCCAGGAAATTATTTTTAGGCCAATGGGTTTGCATAACTACAGACATATTAAAGATACCAATAACCTGACCACGGATGAATATATGCTCTGAAAGAGAAGCCTTGCTCTCCAGTAAGACTTTTCTATTCTACTTTGGGGATGGACTGCTCTGTATTAATCAGATCTCTAGCGTATACATAAAGTGTTTGGGTTTTTTCAGCTGAATTTGGGATAGAATACTGATTAGATTGGTTTGAGTATCTTATTAGGCCATAGCAATATCATGTTTCCTAGCAATCTTGGATGACTCTGCATATCTATGAACATTTCAATATTTATTTTTTTACCTTTCATCCTTTGAGATGACTATGCTTCCTATTAAAAACCTGAAGAACTAAAGCAGAATGGAAGTGTCACCATTTTACAATAAAACATTGGTAGGTTTTGCTGTTGGAGGGAGATGGCAAATAGATATGAGAAGTTGTGGCTCTCAGAGGTCTCTCTAATTCTATAGTGGTGCACTAGTTTGTTTGGGATTTGATCTTGTCAGAACTCCTGAAATTATGGGGGTTTCCAGGCAAGCCAAATTTGTTGTAATATTCCCCTCCCGAAGACAAGATTACGATGGTTCCTTCAAGACTGCTACAGCACTTGAAGAAAAACCAAACCATAAATATCATATTCCTGGATATGCAGCCTAATTCCTAGGATATTATGGAAGAAAGATAATCTGACTGATAACATGACAGTATTAATTATAAAATTGAGACTCACAAATTAAGTAAATTCACAGACGATAGTTAGGAGCTCTGAGTACCAGAAAGTACAGTGTAACACTGAATCAGATGGATGGATTGTGACAGAGTAGAATTCCAGAAGTTCCTCTGCGGTCAGTATTTCTTACCAGGCAATTCTAGGCACCTTGCAGTTCACAGTGAATTTGTCTTTTTGAGAAAGGTTTGTGGGATGTAGATGTCCTGTTTTGGAGCCTTCCCTAGTGTTCTTTGGTCTGAGTTTCTGAAGTGAAAAAAGTTTTGAAGTGACCACAGATATTAATGATATAGGTTATGCTGTTAGTGTTGCTTCATCTCTCTCTTGAGATGCTATCCAGAATTTTTAAAACTAATATGTAGGATAAATAGGCCAAAAAATGAAGTGAGAATATTTCCATTAATTTTTTCTGAAACAATGGATTCAAGCAGGTTTTCTCAGTAAGGGGCATTTGTATTTATTTTATAATTCTTATATATTATAATTCTTATATATTCTTATTATAATACTGTATCTTACAAATAATTTATAAAGTACAGGTTCTATAAGTACAGTAGGAACTCGAAAACAAGAAGCAGCATATTTTCTCACAATTTTTTAATACAATTCAACACTTGACTCAGAATATTTCTCATTGATCTTTTTTAATGACTAGATTTTCAGTATTCATTTCAGTGCTTCTTTGCGTTTTGTGCACCTGCCTTTTTTTTTTTATTCCTAACTTTCTCAAAAGCACATGGAACAGGAGAGGAGCAATTATATGCTACTCTAGTAATTTAGTTAGCATTCATTCTTTTACCAAGCTAAAGCAATCATAATGGATTTACTCTATTATGGTTATTTAAATACATTTTATGTTGCTAACCCAACAATCAAAGCCAGCTTTCTGTCTTAAGGTTAATAAGAATTACCATGCAAGAATGCAGATCATGGGAGTCTGTGTAATGTCATATGATGGTATGTACTTCTTGACTTATTTCTTGGTTTTGTGTCATTTGCCCCTGCAAAGTTGGCAGCAAATGTGGTGGAATTACAGTGCAGCACAAAACTAGTGGTGGAGTGTGAAGCAACAGTTTTTCACATAAAACAATTCTAGTTAAATTGGTAGAATTCTGGTTGAAAAATTTACATTTTTTATCTGGATTTTTCGGTCAACTTTTTTGAGGTGAAAATAATTACATTGTATGACACAATATACAGAAGAGTTAATGCAGTAAACAACACGGCAAAACAAGCCTTTCCAAAAATTCTTAACAAGGTCTTTTATTGGGCCATGGGTAGTAATAGCTTTACTGTGGAAACAGCTGACTTAGCAGTTGCAAAATACATTCACACATTCTTTTGCTTGAAATGAGCTAGGTGGCCAGAATGCTTTTTGTATGTTTCTTTTAAGCTTGCCCAATGTCTGGCCTCAGCCTCATAAAGCAGGCAAAAACAATAGTGAAAACAGGAATGAAACATGGGGTAATTGAATTAACAGATGGAGAGTGTCAGAACTTCCTCTATGTAGCATGAAGTAGGGAAATAAAAAGTTAAATGCAAAATGGAAACAAAAGAGGACTGGAAAAATTCTGCCCATTTAATGAAGGAATGAAGAGTTTCCTTAAAAATATTGCACAAGACTTTTGAGCAGATGACTTGCTTTTGCTCTCTGGAGACTATTCTGAAATGGAATCTCATGAAATTTTAATTGGATGCATCATTTTCTAAAAATGCAAAGGTTTTTTGTTTTTAATTTCTAAACATTAAACAAAACTATCACCACAGCCCATAAGGCAATGGTCCTTTACTTCAAAAATGCTATGTTAAAACATTGAAGTGCTACTGTGGCTATTATTTGCAATTGTGTAAGTGACTGAAATCTTCTGTAATAAAATTATGATGGTTTATCTGTTCAGTTAAATAAAGAGTGCCAGGAAACACTCACAGTTATTGAAACTGGATTGTCTATATAATTAAATTATGAGGAAGGTTCATGGCGCATTTTTGATCCACAATAGCTAGTTCACTTTCTGACAGCTCCTGGTGAGGCTCAGGGACTAGACAGACCAGGGATCATTCCAAACAGGCTGTTTGTGTCCAGCTGCATAATTTCTCATAGGCAGTTTTGGACACGGGCTATTGAATGCCAGCTGGCTTCATTGCCAAAAGAACAATCCCAAGCATCTTTAATTTACTGCTCTTGACATAGTGATTCTGTCTATCCAATACTTTTTGCCTATGAGATGAGTCCAAGACTAGCTGTTACCACAGGGATGATAAAAAGTGGCATTTTTACAGATTTGCCTTCTTGCCTTCATCCAGGTCCCACTAAGAAGTAGGGTTTTCTGCCCCTACTCACATCAGTCCTGGGATTTCGCAGCTTTTCCACTTCAGGACTGAAGTTTGACTAAAAACGGTTTAAAATTGCTTATTTGTGCCTAGTAGTCAGTACTATGCAATGCTATAACAATTTCCTTCTTGGAGAATGTTGGAAGTGCTACTGCACCAGCAATCTCCTTTAAATAAAAAACTCTGTTAAGAAATGGACAAAATGTTCAAACATAATATACCCTTACAAAACAACAGTCTACACATTTGTTGACAATCAGTCAGTTTTGTGTGTTCAGACACAAACTGAATGAAAAAAACGACATCATCTCTTCAGAGCTGTAGTAACAGCAGAGCTTCTGGATGTCTTCTTTTAGCTAGTAGCACTGGGACCAATAGCTGTTGCTAGTTTACCCTCCATGGAATCATTCCTTCAGTCTGAAGTTCCTTGCTCAAGGAAAACTGCCTTTTTCATAACTCTGAGGCTTCTGAGTTTCTTTGCCACGAACCTTCTACAAGCAGGGGTAGATGTTCAGCAGTTAGGTAGCCAGGACAGAAGTACTTATTTGAGCAGCCTTTATGGGTTGTAATCATGAGCCTTGTGTCTATAGAAGAATGCTCTGGGACCTTGTCTCTGTGCTCCCAGCTAACCTAGCTAATTTGGGCATATGGATGGATATTTATCACCCAATATTCCTCTATTTCATGGCCATAAGGATTTGTGCTAAGTTCAGGCCAAGTATCTCTGCAAGCAGAACTTTTAAAACCAAAGAAAACCCAATCATACTCAAATAACATTAGTAATACTTTCCTAAAGTATTTTGTAAATGCTTCACAAAGGCAAAGATTGGAGACTTTTATATTATTTTCAGAAATCAGTTGCCCAAAGGAAAAGGTGAAAACTCTACTATTCAGCATTTTTAAACTGGGATGGATAAAGTGCTAAGAGATTAAGTGTAGAGAACACTTTAACTTTGAGAGGAAGATGACGTACATGAGTTTCTCTGTTTCCAATATCTACAATTTTTGACATAATTATTACCAGAACTGAGTTTTTAGTAGAATAATAAAGTATTATTTTAAAAGATTCAATATGGCTTCAAGACTCCTGGAAAGATGGGTAATCACATAGGAGTTTTGAAAAACATATGAAAAATAAAATTTTGTTTGGAACAAAAAAGAAAATCAGTATATCTTACAGAAAGTTTAAAGTAGTTTTTTGTGCCCTTAAAGGTATTCATGTCTACTAAGAACTGTATTTCTTTCAAAAAAATTTTGAGGGTATAGGATGAGAAGGATGATGGAAGGTTGATTTCTCAGATGTTTTGTTGCTTATAATTCATTCTAGGAGAAAATAAGCAATTTTTGTGGTTTATATGCAGGTTTTATTAGGAAAAAAGCCAAAACAGGCACCTACTTGTATATCTAAAAGGAATCTGGCTTGTGGCAGAAACCTATTATTGTGGTAGAAAGAAGTTAATTTACACCTCGAGATAGAAACTATGCCTAGGACAAAATATAGACTGGAAACTAAGCAGAAATGATGAAAGATACATAGCTATCAACAAGGAATACATTAGAAAAAACCCAAACACTTCACAAAAAAAGTAGTTCAAGAAGAGCTATAATGCAGTAATTTAGAACATATGGTAAATTATGAAGTCAGTAAAAGGGAAGTTGTATTACTACTTTAAAAAAACTTGGAATAAAGGCTATCTGGTTAGACTAGAGATTTTCAAACAGCACCTTGTGTATATCATAGTTACAAGTTCAGGCACTGAGGCTGCTTTCTTCTGTAAATAGGATAATGAAAGCAAAGTCCAGTAGGAAAAATTATAATACTGTCTGTCACCAGGTCCCAGAAATGCCTTGGCTTGTATAGCAATGATGGTGTTAACTCTAAATGTCAAAGATTATTTCAGCTAGGGTTCTTGCTGCTAGTTTATTATCATACTCGTGTGTGTGAGTATGCCCAGCTGTTTCCTTGACAGAACACTTGCATAGCTGAAGTAAATGGGTGAGCCAGCACAAGGGAGCAACACCTTAGCGACTGTCCTTTTTTATGTATTTTTGTTTGTACACATGAACGCAGTTTCTCCCTCTGCCCATCACAAGTCAACACAAACAATCAAAGACTGAAGTGTCTTTTGTATAAGGTACACTGAATCTAGTGTGAAGGCCTCTCTTGCTCCCAGTCTTCTCATTTCATTTGCAAACTGAAGTTGAATACAATTTGAAGCATCTGTTTCTCTTCCTGCAAGATGTGATGCATTATTTTAGCAAGGCAAATTAATGGTGGCAGTATAACTCTCTGTTCTATACCTTCTTAATGCAATATAGAGGAATGAACTATGTCACCTGAAGGCTGACATATGTGACACAGAAGCCGTATATTAGTTTACTAATAATTTTGTAAATTATGGAAGGACACAACATGAAATGAATGAGAATGCTACCAAACCAAATAAGTAATATAAAACGATACTGACTGGATTATAAACTTTAGATATGTCTGCATATAGTTGCTCATGAGAAGTAGGTTCATTTCATATATTTTGGGGATATAGTCTACTTGGACTTCAGCAGAACCTATGACACTGTCTCCCATAGCATACTCCTGTGTTGTTGTGACCCAGCCTGGAGCTGGAGCCACAAGAGAGGTTTAAAGTAACCTCACCCACCAGATTATAGTGAGGAGAAGGCTCTTCTCCATAAAGCTGTGCAGCTTCTACACGTATGTTCCTACATCTCCCAGTATCCCTTTCCAGCCACTCCCCCTTTATACTCCCACTGGACTGTGTTCCCCAACCCCATCTTTACTCCTCCCTCTTGACCTCTTTCCCATCAGCCCACACCCCTGAATAAAATCCCTGGACCCTGGCTGTTCTTTGGCTTTTGGTATCCAGACTGCTTGTAGAATGAGTGCTTGTGAATTATCGCACAAGAACCCTCTCCCATCTCTTTATCTTTGGCCCACGCTGGACTCTAGAGTTAGCCTAGCTTAAGTGTGTTCCCATGCCTCTGTCTGCACGAGAGCAGCCGTGTGCATGCTAGTGGCTTGAGAGGCTGTGCCAGACCATCCAGTGAAGGATGCTTCCAGGGACAGATACAATGCACGGCTTGCTAAACCCCACACCGCACCACTCCTGGAAAAGCTGGCAGCCCATGGCTTGGACAGGTGCACTCTTTGCTGGGTTAAGAAATGACTGGATGTCTGGGCCCAGAGACTGGTGTTGCAGCCAGGTGGCCAGTCACTAGCGGTGTCCCCCAGGGATCTGTGCTGAGCTCCATCCTGTTTAATGTCTTTACTGATGATCTGGATGAGGGGATTTAGTCTACCATTAGCAAATTTTCAGATGACACCAAGTTGGGGGAGAGGGTTTATCTGCTGGAGGGTAGGGGGGCTCTGCAGGGGGACCTGGACAGGCTGCCCAATCCAACAATATGAGGTTTAATAAAAACAGTTGCCGGGTCCTGCATTTTGGCCATGAAAACCCCCTGCATCGCTACAGGTTGGGGACAGAGTGTCTGGAAAACAGGCAAGCAGAAAGGGACCTGGGGGTGCTGGTGACAGCAGCTGAACCTGAGCCAGCGTCTGCCCACATGGTCAAGAAGGCCAGTGGCTCCTGGCCTGTATCAGCAACAGTGTGGCCAGCAATAGCGTGACTGGGACAGTGATTGTCTCTCTGTACTCAGGACTGGTGAAGCTGTACCTCAAATCCTGTGTCCAGTTCTGAGGCCCTCATTTCAGGAAGGTTATGGAGTGAGCCTAGAGAAGGGCAACAAGGCTGGTGAAGGGTCTGGAGCACAAGTACTACGAGGAGCGACTGAAGGAGCTGGGGGTGTTTATGCTGGAGAAAAGGAGGCTCAGCCTTATTGCTCTCTCTAACTCTCTGAAAGGAGGCTGTAGCCTGGTGGGGGTCGGTCTCTTCTCCCAGACAACCAGCAATAGGACAAGAGGACACAGCCTTAAGCCATGCCAGAGAAGGTTCAGGTTGGACATAAGGAACAGGTTTTTCACAGAAAGGGTGTTTGGGCATTGGATGGGCTGCCCGGGGAGGTGGTGGAGGCACTGTCCCTGAAGATATTTAAGAAAAAACTGAATATGGCACTTGGTGCCATGGTCTTTTTTACAAAGTGGTGTTAGGTCGTAGGTTGGACTTGAGGATCTCAAAGGTCTTTTCCAACCTAGTTGGTTCTGTGATTCATCAATATGTACACTTAGCATTGGAGAATGGAATCTAAAGTCTTAAAACCTTGACTGGGAAAGACAATGAAGTCAGATACGGATTGCTGCCTAGCATTCCGAGATTGGGGAAGGGGCCAATACTTACAACAGCTGCTGAGGTTTTGATTAAATTAATGAAGAACAAATATGTCTGACACAGTAGTGATTGATGCCAGAAGAACTAGGATGTTGCTAACAAAAAAAGGAGAGGTAGGTAAAGCTAAGTAAATAAACATCAATAAATGTACCTGGAGTTCGGAACTGCTGACCTCACTTCCAAACAATGACCATACCACTGTTTGTGTTTCTGATGGAACTAGTGACTGCAGACAAGGAAGGTCTCAGAGGCAGGGTTTAGTTTAAATTCTAGGCTTATGTTTTTATTCATGCTGTCATGCCCTTCTTAATCCTTTTCTAGATCAGGTCCTTGTCATTATCCTCTCTGAGGCATTGATTTTCATTTCCTTAGCACAGAAACTGAGATCTGGGGGAGAGAGGGAGGAGGGCCTCGCATAAACCAGCACCTTAGACTATCACAAAAGTAGGAGGTAGTTAGGGCACACAATTGAACCCAGGTTTCCAAGATGGGAAGCATTATTGGGAGATAGATTGCAGGTACCTTGCATTACAAACAAAAGGATGAAAAGCCTGATTATAGTCTGGACTACCCTGAGTCATCTGCCCTGTTTGAGTCCAGAAAAAAGTCCACTGCAAATGCCTATAATCTTGGGAGGATTTAAACCTAGTAACAACAACTATTTTTGCAACAGGATTGACATTTTACTAGAATCCACTGTTAGATTTAAAGGAAGCTTCATATTGAAGCTGAGTGCTCTTAACATATGACATACCTGCAGCTTCTGACTAAAAAGTGGTTAAGTCCCCAGAAAAAGCTTCTAAAATTATTAATGGATGTGATCCCAAGGAAGAGAGAGTAAAATTCTGTTAGTGTGAACCTCCACTCATGCATAACTTCGAAGATTGCCTTGCTTAGTATGTTTGGCTTTACTGCTTGTTTCAACAAATTAATGAAAGGGCTGATTTCATTACTGTGGTTCTTTAAATTTGGCCACCTTGGTTGTGCTGAAATTCTGATGCAGACTGCTTAGGAAAGACTACCAGCTTGTTAAAGCTGTCCATGCAGTCGCATGAGTCAGACTGCAAATAAAATAATCACTGAGGCTGTGCCTTGGTAAGCCTGTCCACTGCCATTGAGTCAGAAAGCAAGTCTAGTGCTAAATTCAGAGAGTCCCTTCTTACTCTTGGGGCTTTCAGGACTGAAGAACTTTTTATTAGACTGTTTTTGCAATAAGAAGTCCAGGAGTAATCTAACAAAGTGTTTAAGTATAGTTTTTGTTTCTGACACCTGATAGTTGGTCCTTATAAGTGATACTCACACATAAAAGGGCAAGTATGTGCTGAAGGGTTTTGTTCAGAACTGTCTACCAATGCTGTCCATGATGAGTTTTACCTTGACACTGGGACTGCTTCTCTCTATAGAAGAGGAGTCAGGAGCCAGGATGTGATACCCTGGAGAGGAGAAATCCTGAATCTGCCTTTTCACTGCTTCTGTTGCACTCATTGGTGTAAGCCAACTCATTGAGTTGAGGCTTTATAATAAATGGCATTTTAGTAGAATTGTTAATGTATTACAGAAGCATCTTGATCAACTCAGTAGAAGAGTAGATTCTTTATAATCTGCCAGTGTAGAAGGAACAGCTTTAAATATATTTGCAAACATGTTTTAATTATGTGTCATATCTTCCATCTTTTCCTTTCAGGTTAGCTTGTGCCTGTTTGCGTTGGCAATCCAATTGTGTAAATCCCATTACATGGACTAAATTACTCCAACACTCTGAAGCTCAAACTGTTGATATGTCCAAAGAGAAAAATTCTGGCAGCCAAGAGCAAAATGTCTCCCCTTTTCCATGGCAGAAACACACAGCACTTGGATTATCCAAGATATTTTCCCGTCAAGCTGGTAATTCTTCCCTGTAAGAGTTGCAGGTGTTATCTCAGTACATATCAAAGCAGGCTGTTGCAGGTGCCTTTCAGACCATTTCTCCATCAGAGCATGTTTCAGCCTCTCCACGGAAGCAGCACCTTCCGTGACAAATGGGCTGGGAGCCAGCGTTGAGTTCTTACATCAGTCTGGCTCCTGCACATCTGAAAATAAAATGGTCCAAGTCTACAGTGTCTGCCAGGTCTATTTACACATTAATATGTGCTGCTCATTTATCAATTTCATCATAAAACTGTGAATCCCTTGGGGTATACCAAAACAAAATTCCTGCTGGAGTGAGACTGGGATACTCTCAGCATCATATGGCAACATAATCAGATCAGAAACCATGAAAGAAGAGTGCTGTCTTTCTTTCTTTTTCTTTTAGCTTTTACTTACACGTATGTTGGCTTCCTCTGCTTTCCTTTTTTATCTGCCTGCTGTATCTCACAGAGTTATGACAAAGAGCAGGAGGAGGCATGACTCCCAGGAGCAGAGGACAACCAGAAGACTGGAGGAGAGGCAGGGATGTGGAAATGAAGCCCTCGGGATGAAAGCAAGAGCTCCCTAATGCAGTAAGATATTTTGGGCATGGCAGTGCCCTGTTTAGGGTGCTTAAACAGTACACAGTGTTTATATCCAGTCTTGGCCTTTATCTTTGCATACATAGATTGGATCAGGAAACTTGTCTCAAAAGTGGAATCCCCTACAAGTGCGAAAGGACTCAGGCTTGGGTTTTGGAAAAGCCTAAATGGAAGACTAAAATCCAGCTTTGATTTCCTGAATGCCCATACTTAGGGAAGTACTTGGATGCAGCAATATTTTTTTAGCTCAAAATATATTATGATTGTGGAAGCTGCAATCTCAGGCACATTTGGGTAGGAACTTCTCAGCATAAATAAAGAACCCTGTTCCATTTCAACACTGAGGAGGGAACAAGAACATTTATTATATTATCTTCTCTATTACACATCATATTCATAAATTTTTGAAAGCAATTGGGACATGAGAAAGTCCTCCAGGAAGGAATTTTTTGGATCATGGCTGAACGATGTGAGAAGATTTTAGGGATGCCAACAGGCCCTTCTTTTTTGTTCATATGAATGCTCAGTGGTAGACACATCCTCTGCCAAACTAAATGACCTTTCAGTAAACTAAGAAAACGACAGTAGTAAGGAAACAAAAGTCTTGCAGACACCTAAAATCTATGAAGATACACACAGAAAAGTCTTTATTTTATTCTTTAAAAACACTCTTTGGCTGAGAAATGTCCACAAGAATCCGTGTGTGTAAAACATCTGAATAAGCTGAACAGAAATTACTGTGAATTCTTTATTTATGAAAATGTTTTTGCTGAACATTAAAATGTGAGTGGGTTTTGTATAAATTCCTTTCTGTTTGAAAAAAGTACCAAAGGTGGAACATTCTGAAGAAAGTACCTTGCCATTTAATAAAGGCCTGTTATAGAGCATGTGATGGATGTGAATGGAAAGTGCAACAGGGTCTGAGCAATAAGATGGGAAACATAATATAATCTTTGGTATTTATAAATATGCAATCCATGATTGAAAATATTTATATATTTTCATTTATGACAAGCATTATACGAAAAAAACATATATATATAAATGATTAATGGAGAAATAGAGAAAAGCAAGAGGCACAACCTTGCAAAAAAAGGTGGAAGAAAATACCTAGTATAATCTGAGGTTCCTATGAGTCAAACTGACCCCTTCACAAACTTCTAAATTATGTCAGCCTTTAAAAATTGATTGCTTCACTTTCTAGGTAAGTCAGCGGTATGCGAGTTCACTGAGCACAATGCCTTTATAATAGCCATTAATTTTCATGGAAAAGACTACTTTATGTGCTCTGGAATGCACTGCATTCATTATCCTCTAAAAAATCATCTTTTTTCCTAGTAATTGCCATCTGTTTCTAATTTTTGACATTCTGTATCGGTGGCAAAGACTATTCGAGCTTCTGTACACAATATGAGCTAAGATAGTTAATATATATTTTATATAGTAAGGTCATTTTTCTAAAAGCAATAAATAAAATTTAACTTGTGAAGTAGATTATAATGTACTTCTGCTGATGCCAGTTGAAACAAAAGTAGGAACTGGAGACCATTTACAGGTCTTGCTGGGAGCAGCCTACATTCTGCTTACATCTATGCCAAGACTACAAAAAGTCCTTACAGAGTCATCCTTTGTTGTAAGACCAAAAGAAAAAAATGTCTATATCAACACATTTTTCAAGCACAGTCAAATTTTTAAAGTAAATAGCATCCTTGATTAAAGGGGTCAAGTCATATTTTACTCCTGCAAGAAAAGTTACTGAGAAAACTCCAAGATTTTTTGCAGTTTGGTCTTTGAGTCTACTTAGGCACTTTTGGAATTTCTACTTTAGCATAAATCAAGATCGTTAAAGAATCATGCTAAAGCAGTTTTGTGGTAGAGGCTTCTTTCTTTCCCAGCTTTAATTTAAACTTTTACAAAAATTGCAAATTTCCAGATTATTTAAAAGGATGAAATAGCTTGACTAGGAGGTGGTTTCTATCCTGGGATTCCTTGTCACACTTAAAGGTTTACTTGCCTTATTTGATTTAACCCCAAATGGCAAAGAAAATAATGTACCCTTATAATTCCCATGCCATCAACTTAAAAGTAAGGACACCTCTACTGACTTTCATATTAAGTCAAGCTTTGAGGAAAACAACCTCCCTCCCAAAGAGCTTCTTTCATGTCTGCAGGTTCTAGAAGAGATTCTAAAAGCTACAGAAAACACTTCAAGCACACTGAACACTGTTGTTTTGGGGGACTAGGTGGAGGGATTTCTCCCTTGAAGTCAGGTGGCCAATACTTCCAAAAAAACCTGCCTGTTCCTCTATCAAATGAATCAAGAGCTGTGTCACTCTGGTGTGTCAGGTATTCAAAACGCACTGAAATAAATGGAAACAATCCAATGATGAATTTCCTAGTTGGGTCAGTTGAGCCTGTTTAATACAGGTAGCTCAAAACAGCTACAATCTGTTCTTCACACGTACACATATAAAAAGAAAAATAAAAAAGGAAAAAAGAAAGTCCAGGACAATGTCATGGCTTCTCTTGAAAATAGTTATTTGTTCTTACAGGTATATTCATTTTACACAGGCCTAGAATGCCACAGCAGCCCCATTTTGTTGTGCTGATGGACCTGAATGCACCTCTGCCTCCCATGAAGTAAAGAGCGCTCCGGGGCCTTCTGCAGGAAGGCCTCTTCTTCTCTCTCTGGCAGAGCAGTGTCTCCCAGTGTTCAGGAGCACTAAAATATTGCTCTTTGGATGAGGGCAACAATGAGTAGGATGGATAATATGCATGGGTTGGGAGATAATAGGTGTTTGCCAGCACACATTTTTCACTTATTTGTCCCAGCTTGACAATGAGAATATTTTCTGAACCTGATGCCAAGATATCACCTTATCTTGGGTTTCCTTTGAATTGGAATCTGTATAATATATCTTTGGAGAAATACAATTGTAGATAAAAGAGTTGTTTGTTTTGTCCTTTTAATTACTGACTATGAATACATCAAGAGATTAAATAATGTGGAAAGGGAAGGGATATCTAAGTTAAAGAACAATGTTGGCACAAGAACTATTATGCATAATCCAGCCAGGAATTTGGTCTGGAAACCATAATAATTCAAATAATCAAAACAATCCTGTTCTGTAATTACTTTCCTGGGGCTGTAGCATGGACTAGAAATCTAACCAATTTTAAGATACATTTATGAATAGGATTAGATGAAGTGGTTTAGGTAGCAGGAGACTTTAACCAATGACGCAAGCACTTTCCAGTGCTGGATCATATGATCGTAAATTAAACTACTTTGCTCTACCTCTCTCCTTCAAGTAGCTGCATGGAGCAATGAATTTTCATGTCTCTATAGTCACTTCTCTGTTATCCCATATGTTGTGAGATTGAGTTATCTCGGATAATGGTAGTGGAACATGTTGGCCAGACCAGATGAAGGCTGAATCTGGCAGAAACTTCTGTCTTGAACCTCTGGTATGCATATTCCAAGCAAATAAATTCTGACAGACCAGAGCTGAGCCCTGGAACTCCTGGCTGCTGGTGTTGAGCTCCTGAATACTCCAGGTTGCACAGAAACTTGATGTGAGCAAAACACTTAATGGTGTGAAACCACTGCCCCATTTGATGCACTGTCATGTTTGAAAACACTGGGGAGTGCAGAGACCTAGGCAGCTCTGCAGGGCTGAGCTTCTTAACTTTGGCTTAATGCCTGTCATGCCAGATTCTGATAACTCAATAAACAACCCAGTTGTGCCTGTCTTTCCCTCTTCCAGCTCTGAATTGCAGGAGCTGTTTTTGGCCTGAAGAGGGGCTGGAACTGAAATGCTGTGTGCAGCCACCCAGCTGTAATAAACCCTCTCAAAATACAGTCTGTTGCAAAAAGGGAGCACACACCCCAGTGTTGTCCTTCAGGACCCCTTGGCCCTTTTCAGATTTTACTGATGTCCAGTGAATCATGCTGGGAAGATAATTTTATGGTCTACAGGTAATGATGTGATTCCAACAATTGTGATATATTTATGATGCAGGATACATACATTGTGCACCATACTGCACACAGCATTTTAAAGCAGATTTTAAGCACATTCATCTCCTAGGAACATCTTCAATTTGATTCTGACCAGTAACAGGGTCTTTCTCTGCTCCAAGCTGTTATTTTATTTTGATCTTTTCCATTTAGGAACCGGGTGGGTGGGTACAAATACGGGAGAAGTATAACCAGCATGCATAAACATCCAATATTTTCTTCATTCTCCCTCCTGGGGAAATGAAAATGAGAGTTCTTTTAAGGCTTTTATTCACTCTGATATTTTTATTTGTGATCGGTAAATCAGTATTTTCTCTATCTGTTTTTCAGCAAGAGCTGAACTATTTTGTCCGATATTTTAGAAACATATTGAGCCAAAGGAAGATACCTGGCACAGAAAATTTCCCATGTGTGGTTTACGTTTGTAAAATTATAAATCTTTAGCTATTAGAATATGGAATATACCAGAAAATCTGACAGTCCTCCCATACCCTTTTTTCCCTAGTTGTTCCCTCAGCTTATTTCCAGTTATTATTGATCAAAACTTCAAGAGAATGTCCTTCTCCCTGGAAACGACTTTTGTGTTTTTAAAGATCTTCTCTATAAAACAGTAAGAAAACTTAATTTTAAAAGTATTTCCCTGGAAAGAACATTTCCTTTCCACAGTCAGTTCCTCCACATGGATGAAGGTGCCTGGAAGCCTTGAGAGCCCTGGCCCTCAGACCAGGAGAGAGGGATACTGGAAGCCCAGGAATTCCCAGCCCTTCCATATGGCAGAATTGCTTGTGAAACCTGAATCCTGGAAATCCAGAGTTCCTGAACATGATTTGACAAAAGAAATAATTTTACTGGCAGAAATCCTAGCTGGCCCTATTTTTACTGGCAATTCAAGGCACAGTTCTGAACTGTCCAGGGCAGCAGGTGACTGGAGATTATCTCTCCTGTCAAGTCACACAAAGCTGGTTATTCTTGAGATTCTAACTGAAGAGTAAGTCTGTATTTCTCTACCTGGGAAAGCAGGCACTTAAAGGTATTTGACTAGAAATACTAGAAAAAGGTGGCAGATGGAGACACTCCTTCTTCGGGCTGGGCATCCTTTTTTGAAGACATGAATGCTAACTTTAGCAAATAGCCTCTTGGTCCTAGGTCACAGACCTAATTTCTCTCTGAGTCTCAATGAATTCAGCCTCAGAGCTCCTAGTTCCCCGAGGAGTACCTCTGGGCTATATTTAGGAATGCAGAACAAGGGCAGCCTCCAGTGACTGACATGAAAGGAATGAACAGTCAGGTGAGAAAGGATGGGGGTTGTCCTGCACAGTGAATGGCAGTAACTTGCCAGTGCTACTGTCCAGCATGAGTCTCCATGATTTGATGCAATTGCTTTCAGATGGGACAGGTCAGAAAGCCCTGTGTCTCCAAGGTTGACTAATGCCTGATACAAACCAATGGTTGGTACATTCTCACAGAAGTATGCTTTAGAGAATCACAAAACCAATTAGGTTGGAAAAGACCTCTGAGATCATCTAGTCCAACCTGTTACCTAACACTGCCATGTGAAATACACCATGGCACTAAGTGTGTCACATCCAGTCTTTCCTTAAACACCTCCAGGGGCAGTGATTCCACAACCTCCCCGGGCAATCCATTCCAATGTTTAATATCCCTGTCATCTGAATATCTAATCACTCTAATCACCCAGTGTCTAATCTTTCTAATGTACAACCTAAATGTGTCCTGGCAAAGCTTCAGGCCATGTTGCTGCCTGCCTGGGAGAAGATGTTCCTTTGAGGTAGTTGTAGAGTCATAAGGTAACCCCTGAGCCTCCTTTTCTCCAGCATAAACACCCCCACTTCCCTCAGCTGCTCCACATAGGACTTGTGTTCCAGACCCTTCACCAGCTCCATTGCCCTTCTCTGGACATGCTCCAGCACCTCAATGTCCTTCCTGAACTGAGGGGCCCAGAACTGAACACAGGATTTGAGGTACAGCCTCACCAGTGCCAAGTACAGGGGTACAATCCCTGCCCTGCTCCTGCTGGTCACACTGTTGCTGATACAGGCCAGGAGCCATTGGCCTTCTCGGCCACCTGAGCACATGCTGGCTCACTTTCAGCTGCTAGCAATCAGCACCCTCAGGTCCTTTTCTGTCAGGCAGTTTTCCAGCCACTCTGCCTCCAGCTTCTAATGCTGTAGGAAGTTCTTGTGACAAAAATGCAGTTCTTGTGACGAAAAAACCTTTAGCCAAATCAAGTCCCTAAAGCAGACTTCAGCAATGCAATAGGAAAAGCATTGCAAAAGATACCTCCAGTTTTTCATCCGGCTAGGGTTCTCTCTTAGGTAAACAATATGTTAGTAAAGCTATAATTCTCTAAGCAAACCTGACAGGTTTTTATACATTTCCAAAAGGAGGAATTTTAACATGTGTGTCTAAGTGGCTTCATCTTTGGTAACTCATGAAAAATGATAGGTAGATGGGTAGCAGCTGGTGCCAGAATCAACATTCTTTCTTTTCTAGAAGCTGAAGATTTAAAGATTTTCCCATCAGAAAGATTTATGCAAGGATTTATGGATCCTGAAAAATTTGGCTTAACATGTATTATTCCTCTGTCTTTTGGACATTGTATTTTTAACTAACTGTGGGGTTTTTTAAAATATAAAAATAGTGAGCACTTCTCCATGAAGTCCATGAGACCACAGTGTAAGCCTTCTAGTTATCTTTTTCTTTATTTAACACTGTTGTATGCTTGGAATAATAGTTATCACTGGAAAAGTTGCTAAATGGCACAAACTTTATACAGTAGTAACAATACTTTGATCAGTAATGAAACCCAGTCTCACTAAATCCTACTTGTTAACTAGAAATGGTAAGTAACAAGAATTTGTTATTCAAACTAGTTTCCTTTCTCTGGCAGCTGTTTCTGCTTCCCTCACCTGAAGAACAATGACCAGCTCTTGGTCCATTTTGGTATAAACGACATCTGAATTACGTCTTGATCTATTTATTTGTAAAAGGATTAAGTTTTGTTATCTTTTCTGAAACATTTGAAAAAGAGATAAAACCTCTCAAAATCTTACAAATGGTGGCAATAGGAAAGTATGGATCCATGAGGGGAGTAATTTGCTGTGCAAAGATTAACTGTGGTTAGAAGCTTATCACAGTTAATATCAGTAATAGAAAGAGAGGAATTGCAAATAGACTAGGAAAACCCGCTAATTTTGATGAATAATCATCCAACTGGGATGTTGTCAAATGAGCTGAGCCTGTTATAACTCACCTGATTAAAAAACTGACTGAAATAATTTCCAACCTACTAACAACTGTTTTTGAGAACACATTAGGGAATAGTGAAGTTCAAGAGGCTGGAAAATAACAAATATCGAGCCTTTGTTCAGAATTGGGAAAAAAGAAAGTGTCAGGGATTTTAAGAGGAATAATCTTAACTTCAGTTCCTGGAAAAGTACTGGAACAATAATCAGCTAAACTATTTGTAAGCACTTGGAAGGTAACAAGGAGGTAAATAACAGCCAACATGGATTTGTTGAGAATAAACCTCTCCCAACTAACTTTGCTGCTTCTTACGATGGGGTAGTAGGGTTTGTGGACAAAAGAGAGTCAATAGATGCCAGCTACCTCTTGATTTCAGTCAGAATTTTGACAGTTTCTCACATAATATTCTCATAAGCAATGTTAAGAAATTTGGTCTTAGCCAACTATAGTAACATCAGTGCAAGACCAAAGAATAATGTGTGATAGAGAGTAAAATTATTATTTTTATGGATAGCACCAAGTTTGGATGACCCTCAATCACACTATAAGGAGTAGCACACAATCCTTACAAACTGGAAACATAGTCCAAGAACTAGGATGTAAGTGAATAAACATACTCAGGTATGTAGAATTGTCTGTGTAAATAATCTGATCAACAGATTGGGTTACAATTCTTCATGAGCAGATCAGAAGGTTATAATATGTCACAAAATCTGCAAGAAACAATGATTTCATATAGCTGGGGAAAGAGGAAAATACCATTCTGAGATGTATAAACATAGGTTTCATCTAGAAGGTATGGATAAGACCACAGCAGGAGCCAATGCTATGTTTTCAAGAAGCTCTTGTATAGAGTATTTGGAAAAAGTACAAAAGTGGAAGAATGATCAGAGGTCTAGAAAGCATGATCTATGGAAAAAAATATGCTGAAGGAATTTGGAATGTTTAGACTGGAGAAGGAGTGGCTGGAGGGGGTGATAACACTCTTTAAATATATAAAAGGTAATAAATAGAACAAACTGTTCTGTCTTTAGCAGGCTGAGACTGTAGGCACTGCAGCTCAATCCCGAGTGGCAAAACACTATCCATGAGCAGACCGGAACAGGCTGTCTGAGGACATCGTGGACTCTGACACTGGATGCTTAGGAGACCAGCATTAGACAGTCGCCTGCCAAGAAGACTTTGGATATAGTCAGTCTTCTTGTGGAGAAAGATGTGGTCACTGTGAGGTTTCTTTCACTCTCTTTTCCATGGGCTGTGATAAATATAAGCTAACAATAAAATATTGTATTTTTCCCCTTTAAATTCAGTATGTGGAAAATTTTTCTGTAACAGGAGATTTTCATAGTATCTTGTTGCTAAAGAGACCACATTTCAGGCAAGGAAAATGGAGCAGTTTAAAACATCCCAAATGCCTTCAGCACCCACTGTGTTACAGAGAGAAAGAAAACAAAATGTTCTCAAAGTATAGAGTATAGCACATAGTTTGGTTAGTTCATTTGGATGTGACTTTCAACAACCACACACTTAGTGGAAGTTTCCTATAAACTTCAGAGGATTTATTAGCCATCTTTGATAACTGGACTTTCTTACTGAAAGAGATGAGATCTAACTGACTAAGTGAAGCCACAGGCTGTCACTTTGGTGAGGAGAGCTCTAAATTTAGACTGATGGAGGAAGGAGAGGATGATGAACAATGAAGTGAGGAAGTGGTGGATTGTTAGGCAAGCAAAGATTTTGGTGTGATAGGAAGCAATCCAGGTTTCTGAAGTACATGGATGACATGGGTGATCAAGGAACCAGTATGGGTACATGGTCCACTGTACTTGCAAACAAAGGTCTGCTTGTGAATGTGGAAACTGGGGGCAGCTTCAGCTGCAGCAAGCATGAAACATCAGAGTTCAGAATACTGAGGGGAGGGAATAAGACAAAAAGCAGGATCATGGTCCTGAACTTCAGGAGAAAAAGCTTTGGCCTATTCAGGTACCTGCTGGGAAGAATCCTCTTCTTTGAAGAAAAGAGGAGTTGTGGTAAGCTGGTAGATATTAAAGTATTACCTTCCTCAAGCTCAAGAAACTTCCATCCCTGTGTACTGGAATACCAAAGACAGCCGGTGGCCTGCATGGCTGAGCAAGATGGTCTTCATAAAACTCAAACACAAAAAGGCAGATGTGGAAGCAAGGGCAGGGAGGAATATGGAGACACTTCAAGTGTGCAAGGAAAGAGCTAGAAAAACCAAAATCCACCTGAAGTTGTAAATTTAGAGCTTTTTAAAAAGTCCGTTGTCCATCAGACACAATTTTTCTGCTCTGAAGAGACTTATTTCTAGTGTCAAGGATGATGTCAATTTGTGAGAAATGTGAAAAAAATCTCAAAATCTATGAATTATCACTTCAGAACAGGATGATACTGAGTTTTAAGATCGTGTATGAGTACATTCCATTTGGATATCTCCACAGAAATTTCTTATTCCAAAACCACCTTTATTTTAATATATCTGGGTACAATTCTTGCTCCATAACCCAGCTAGTCCATGGTACATATTCAGTAGAAAATGTGGTTTATTTTCTTATGACACATAAAATTTTTCTTCTTTCTCTGTACCCCAATCCAGAACACACTAACCATTTTTGAGATTTCCTGGTATTAAATCAGCTTTCAGCAACAAGTAGTAAGTGGATGGGGATTTTTAAAGAATATTCTTCAAAAAGGTTCATGAAGACAAGAACCTATGTTCTGTTTAGAGGGAGTATAGCAGAAACCCAGCTTACAAGTAGAACAGAGAAGTACAAAAGCAGATGAAGTTTAGAAGCTAAAGGCAGAATAACTGAGGCAGGAGTTCTATGCTATTTTGACAGGGGAGTGCTACTGACAAGTGAAACATGTTTTAGTGGTGGGAAAGACTTGCTACCATAAACACTTCTAAATTAAGACAGTTACTTTCTAGGGCAGGTCGCAGATATGATGAAGAAATCTGTAGGTGTATAAATTCGGGAATTAATATGCTGAAGAGTTTGTATTTTGTGTACATTTTCTTTTGGGCTGAATCTCAAAAATTAAACAGTTTTTCTCCTCGTGAAATGCATGCAACAGTGTTCCAACAAGATCACCCCAAATGTAGTGTGAATACAAGGTCCTCCACCACATGTGTGGTACAGACCTAAGACCACTATTTTTTGACTACCAGAAAATACTGTAGGGTCCAGGAACCATAACAGAGCACAGTAAACCAAACATTTTTTATTTTCTCTTTGTGTGTTAGAAGTATCCTGTACCAAATGAATTTGGTCCTGGAGCAAAGACCATCTGGATTCACTATGTGCTGGGCTCTCTGATAACCTTCAGGAACAGATTTCCTAAAGGAGGAAATTTTTCTGTCTTCCTTTGACAATTAATATGTTTGTGAACCAGAATGTCATACAAGATCTGTAGTTTATTTCTCATGGTACCTTGTAGTGATTTCTGTACAGTAAATTCTATTATGTCATCAGTAAGTCATTTTGTGTTCAGTTGGCTAAATATGATTTACTGAATCATCAGCGACAACTCAAGCTTTACAAAGTGTTTCTTATGAGATCAGAATGCATTTTCTGTGCCATCACAGGAGCATTATTTTAAACTCATGCGTGGTTGTAGACAGCTTTGTTTAAGTCTTCCCAGTCATTTGCAAAGCAGATTTTCTGAAGATTTTAAAGTTTGGAATCTTATGAGAGTATATGGATAATAATATAAAATTTTTTGTTTCTTTTCTTGAAGTCATTCCTACACAAGCAAAGTCAACAAAGCGCTTTTCAGCGATCTTTCTTATGTGACATCAAGTGATTTAAAAAACCTGTTTGGAGTCAGATTATGCAGAATAGATGTTTTGTACACTCTTCTCCATGGTGCCACAACATGCCACTTCTCTTAGTCACCTTCAGTGTTCTGAAGTGACTCTTTAGACGACACAGTTACTGAAGACGTGTGAGTGGAATATGGAAAAGCACGTAAACCTTTCCAGGAATCTCTCTAGTTTTGGTAGTACTGTTTCTGAGGTACTGTTATTTGTGTAAGTCCCTACATTGTCATTTACTCAGATGAAGACATTCTTCAGTTAATTTGTGCTATGTTATTCACAGAGTATGTAACTTGCAGTCTTGCCACAACAATACTTTCCTTTTTATATTTTCTTGCCGTAGTTTGAGAACTGTTTAATAGGCTCCTCCTATTCAGAGGCATAGTCCAAGTCTGTCATTTCTCTGTGGAACACTTCTGGTTCATCTGAGATACCACCAGCAATGAAGGTTTTATTCATTAATATCCAACCTTCTTTAGCTCAGTTGGTTAAAGCATTGTGCTGATAACATTGAGATCCCAGTTAGATCCCCATATGGGCCCTGTGGGTCCCTTCCAACCCAGAATATTCTGTGATTCTATGAATATATCACATTTCCTCATCAGTGATGTGTAAATATATAAATGTAAAAAATTTGAAACACATTGTTTCAAAAAGAATAAGGGTCAGATATTAACACAAGGAGAAAAGAAGATAACAAACTGTGGCACATAAGCAGAATGTTCTCCCTAGTGGGTGGAAAACATTTATTAGCTATAGGAGTCCCTGGCTGATAAACACAAGGACTAGCTTCTTCTGTTCCTTAGAAGGGCTATGAAGGGATATGTGGCAAAGACAGACCACAGATTCTGCACAAACACAGATATCTTTTGGGAAGGGCTGAAAAAGTCTCTCAAGAATGTGCTTTGACACACATTTAAATAGGAGAGCAGTTGGCAAGTGCAGAGGACCCAGAAGACATAATCATTGAAAAAATATGAAAGCAATTGGTAAACAAACTGAGATGCAATATACTAACACCATATGTGGCAGACACCAGGAGGACTTGCTGTGTAGTAGGATATTTAAGAATTTAGCCACTTAACCTTGGTATCAAAATCAGAACTTAAATCTTGACCTGTATTATTCAAAATCTTATCCCTGTGCAGCAAGATCTACAACACTGTTTGTTTTTTTTACAGTTTCTATTGTGTTCAATATTAAAACCAGATCCTCATCTGCTGAAACTGCTTTAAAATGAATCACCACACCTCGTTAAATTACAAATGAGAATCTAGCCAATAACATTAGAGAAACTAGTTATCACATTTTTCACACATGCCTGAGAGTACATAATGTCCCTTTCCTTCCTATTTCAAACCTTTTTTAAAAGACATTCATATTATTAAAACATCTTTTACTGTTCTTCCTCCTAATTAACTAGCATTATTTGTCATTATTTGCCATTGAAATTATGGTTTGACAGGTGACCTTGCCTGTGGATGGCATCATCTTTTATTTTAATGCACTAGAGAACCATACTTATCCTCACCAGTATTACTATCGTGCAGATGCATTGTTAGGATTTCTGGGGACTTTTGCTATACTGATATGCTGAACCAGGGAAGAGTAGGGAATTGCTCTGTTGTGGCAGTTCTGAGGAAATGCTGGAGATGTAGCATTTTCTTGTTTTAATGAGTTCATGTTAAAATGGGGAAGTATTGCTAGTCTTACCAGAACAACATCACTCAGATTGGACATTTAGCCTGATCTGTAGGATCATTTGATTGAGAGATTTTTTGTACTGCAAAAGAAAATCTGAGGAGTAGTGCTAGAGAGAGCCAGGCTAGTTCTACCACAAAGGCAGAAGGGATTATCCAAGGCAATAGAAGCCTGTAAAATGATTGCAGACAAACTTTTACATCCAAACTCTAGAAAAAATTTGTTGCAGCCTAGAAAACACAACATGCCACTGTTGAAGCTGTGTTGGATCCTTCTGGGCTACCATAGCCACATATATTTACAAGAAATATAGCCAAGATGTTTCTTTCTACCTTTACCTACCATCAGGATGCCACTTTGAAAACAAGTTGTTAGTGAGGCTAAGTCTATGATGACGGTTTTCTTTCTCCTGTCTTTGAACATGAACTACTCTATATACAGCTGGCTAGATGCACACATATGGTACAAGCAGGAAAAAAAGTTTCACCAGTCTGAAGTAACTATATAGTTATCTAGGGAATGAGAAGGTAAACTTCAGCCAGTAATAACTTATTGACCTTAATTCATTAACCGCTGCATAGACTGATACATGCACAATCACTGTGGTTGCTTTTCTTTGTCTCCTAGACACAGAAATCCAGACAGCCACAGAATCAGTCAATTGCTTAGGAATGTGTCCATTTGTATCACTCCTGACTGCCTAAGAGTAGAAGGATAACCTTGTACCTAGCCCATGAGGATCAGAGCAAGAAGGGAAGCAAAGGAAATGCTTGGCAATTATTTCAAACTAACAATATTTTGGGAAATAACATGCCTGGATAAGTAGGTTATTTCCATGGAGGAATCTACATATAACAATTTTGCTGCTGACCTGCTGGTTAGTTTTCAGGAGGTCCTTTCAGTTCTCTGTGATATATTTGCACCATCTGTACGTGGGGATTAAAATGTCTCTCCAGAGTGCTTTAAGATTGATGAGAGCTGTAAAGATGACTTTCACAGTGCTTACCCACAAAAGATACATTTCAGGCAAAGAAAGATGCTTCAAGCCTCCAGTGATTCCATGCTAATCAAGGGTCTATTCCAGGAACAACTTGTTGCATAGGTTCATAAAAAAATTCAGTCTACCAGACAGCTGAATAAATTGACCCGGTGGAAATAGGCACCTTTTTTTCCCCTTATGATGTCATTGCTTGAGATTTCTTTAATAACAAAAAGTTATACTATTGTAAAATCATATCCTAACAATTTCTCTCAACAAGACCATCAGCTAAGGCTAAGATGACCATTTGTAGCACCATCTTCATTTCAAATTAAGACTTGGGCATCATCATCAAAAGACAGATGCACATAACTTAGAATGTGAAGAGTTTTTAATAACATCTAGTACATGCCATGAGTTTTCAAAACTTACTAGGCAGAAGCTTGGTGGGTATCAACTTGAAAACACAATATTTCACAAACAAGAAATACCTTTATAGTGTTTAAAAGTGTTCCTTGAACAGAAAGAAACTTTATTTAAGAGTCACAGAAAAACTATTTGTTAATGCCACAAAGATGGCCCAAAACCAGTAAGGTACTTAAATGTGGTACTGAGGGCCAGGCACAGATTTGTGCTAAGCACTCAGAGCAACTCTCATCCATTAATGTCAGCCAGTGAACTCACATACTGGATCACTGGACAGGAGAGCAGCTGCAGAGTTTTCCTGTTTATGTACAGCTGCATCCAACCTTTCTGGATAACTGCTCTGATTTATAAGGGGTAGCTCTTTCCTATTAATTTAATGCTAGGATGTGTTATTTCAGTCAGTTTGCTTTTTCACTTCTACCAATGTACTAGTGCAGAAGTGACACAATGCACTTAAAATGCCAGTAGTAACTAGGTAACTGAACGGGTTTTGCTTTGAAGCATTTAGGATGTCCCTGGTTAAGTGAACACAGGATGTTACTCTAAAGCAGTCATTCACTATAAGAGAGGACAACTCAATGCCTTAGCAAGCACTGTCCTATTCAAGGTTATTATGAGACAAGAATCTAGGCCAAAAATGTTACCAAATAGGTAAAATGAATGCGCTCAACATTCTCCAAATGTTTCTCAAACCAAGCATTTCATATAGCCATGTTTCATCATAAATTCCAAACAAAATGAATATTTATGACTTTTAAGTCTTGCCAATTACTGTTCATGCATAAAACTGTGGCCTATTTGTTCATAATTTCAATAGGGATGAGGTTCACCCCATATTCTTCATATGCTGTAACTAAATCCAAGGTATATCACAGAGCTGTCACTTAAAAAAAAAAAAAGGAGGCTCATCTACTCTTATCAACTTTTCTGCATTAATGTATTTTTATTTTTTAAAATTTCCTGTGTTAAGTAGAGTGTTTCTGCCCATATTTGCTGAAGTACACTTAAAACTGATTGATAGAAAGAGTGGTCATTTTTAAAAATCCAGCTGTAGTTGGAAAATACCATTTCATATTATTTGGCTAACATTTTTGCAGCAAATAATGTGGTTTCTGTAATGGAGAAAGATTGTCAAATGTGTGTTTTGTCACCAAAAATTACTTTAGTAATAATATAATGATCAGACGATAATACTACATTTGGGCATCATGTTTGCAAGTTTCCTGTTTCTTGATCTCTCACATAGAACCTCCAGACCTTTGGAAAGCTGTGCAAAACTTGGGAGTAGTCAGAACTAGATAGAGAAAGCTCAAACTGAAGGCATTTTCCAGGTATACAAGGCCATTTGTAGGATTCTGGTGTGGAGCAATAAAGATCTCAACAGAAAGAGGTGGTAGATCTAAATGCTGTAATGTAAGTAGTATGCAGAGGCACCCACTTGAGTGTCAGAAGTTGTTAAATTGCGTTAGGTGGTACTGAAAAAACCTAATCTGGCTGAGCACAGCACCCAGCAGCTCAGCCTGGCTGATTTGTCCCAGAGCTGATGTATCAGTGCTTGTTTACAGACAGCAGGACCACAGTTTGAGGCTGGACGACCCCTTTGGAAACATCTAGCTCAATCTGGGGTCAGCTACAGCATCTTGCAGAGAGTTATATCCAAGTGGGTTTTAAATATCTCCAGTGATGGAGATTCCACAACCTCTCTGGGAAGCCTGTTTCTATGCTCAGTCAGCTTCACATTAAAAAGAAAAAGCATTTTCTACGTTTAAATGGAATTTTCTCTATTTCAATTAGCTCTCAGTGCCTCTCGTCCTGTCAATGGAAATCCCTGAGGAGATCCTAACTCCATCTTCTTTACTGCTCTTCAACATCACATTCAGAAGATCCACCTGAGCTTTCTCTTCTCCAGGTAGAACAACCACAGCTCTCTCCTCCTCTCCTTGTATGACATATTACTGCACAGCACTGCCCTGTGCTCTGTAGCATATCTGTGCCCTGGAGCAGATTTTTTTAAATTGCATCTTACAAGAATCTTAATTTTGCAGCCATATATGCCCTGATTGCTAGGATCCATGTACAAGAGTATTATAAATCCATTTTCTTAAAGTATCAGGAGAATATTATGTGAAGAGGAAATGCAATTTCAAGGCTCTTCTATCTAACAGACTAATATCAGGGGCTGCACTGGAAGTTAGTGATTTCCTGAGAAATGTATGCCTGAAGCTGAGGATGTTTCATCCTGTGCACATCTGTAGAATCCTTAGTCCCATATGAAATCAAGGCTATTTTTTTTCTTTACTGGTGTCCTGAAAACTCCTTTTCTCACCATCTTCTTCTTTCATTCTCTGGATTAGGGGCTTTTTCTTCAAGACATGTCTGGCTGTGTCTTCTGGATAGAGTTCAGAGACTGGGAAATGAACCAGCTATGCTGGTTGGTTAAATCTTTATTGTTCTCTCTTTTGGTTTCAATTCCATGTTACAGAGGCCTCAAAATGCATTATAAACATATGTAGTGTATGTGAATGAATGTGGCTGGGCAGGCAGTTGTCCAACAATGACTGTGCCTAAATGCAATTCTGACCCTAACCACTTCACTGCAATGCTGTAACAGAGCCGTATCCTGTTGGCAAAGTGCCATGACTTAAAAAAAGTTAGTGTGGTTTCAGCTCTTTGGGGATTTACAGTTCCTACCAGACTTCAGTCACTAGATGTCAGGACTTTCTTTGGCAGTACCCATCCTTATGAAAATGTACTTCTGTAGTTCAGTATACTGCAGCTCTGGGTGTCAAATGAATGCTCTGTTTATGGTCATAAACATTACTAATGTAAAGCTAAAGTAATGATTTTTGGGTGTGTGAAAAAAGGTGAGAGTATTCACACAAGAAAATGCATCACTTTCAGTGATGCATTAAGCACTTTGCAGTGCTTAATTAACTGACTAAAGAAAATAATTGAAAATATTAATCTCTTTGCAGCACCATGCCTCCATAATTGTAGTGGCTGCAGTACTAATCTGAAGAGCACAGTGTGCATGCTGAGCCAAACATCCAGAATCTAACATGTTACAAGACCTGCACTTGTAACATTGAATTCCCTCAAAGTTTAGAAAGACAGCAGCTGTCTTGTGGGGAGTATACTCTGATGCGATGAGTAAAGTTGAAAGAAAGAGAGCAAGAACCCTTGTCCAGCCATAAGAGCAATAGCCCAACCTGTCAGCTGTGCCCAAATCATAGGCTCTTTATTCTCCTGAGCAAGGGAGTTGGCAGTCTAAATACCCTGAGAATGAAGCCTGGCAGGGGGAGATACATCCAGCTGGCAGTGGTCTGAGAAAGGGATGGTGACGATGACCAGGCATCATGCAGGGTGTTGTGCTGTAGGGCCAATCATGTTCTGGGCTTTACACAATTAGCTGCTAACAGGGGCCACAACGCACCCGGGGTAACAGCCTGGCCATGACAATCTGGTGGCTGATGTGAGGGGTGCATCACAGCAGCCTTGCCAATTTCAGGCTACGCTTTGGAGACAGGTGTGCCCACTGGGTGCTAACTCACAGCCCACCTGGTAAGCGCAGGAGGGACAGGAAATGCCTCTTAAGTTGTGAATTATGGAACTGTGTGTCCTCTTGGTCTCTGCACTGTGTTCATGCTTCCATCCTTGCTCAAGTGTGCACAGTCTGTTCCATGATACCTCAGGCACTGTGCCATCCCTTAGTAATCCTGTTTTCTTCTGTGTCTGCTATCACTGAGCAAGGTTAAGCTGTTCTTTGAAAAATATGTATTTCATCTGTTAAGGTCAGTGAGCTCTGTGTCTATATGTCAGCAAACTTTAATCCTGTTTTGGAATGTTGATTCTTCTGTCCCTCAATTGCTGCTATCACTTTAATACAGTTTGCTCTTGGACTTATGATTTAACCAGCATCACAACTTATATACATATACATATACATATATACAACATATATACACTTACCATTATAGATTTAATTGCTCAAATTACTAATAAACTGTATAGCAGTATACTATGATCCAATTATTTTTAAGCTTCTTTAGAAATTCCTCTGACCAAATTAAGGTGTAAATGAGACCATATGCCAGTGACAATAATATGGATTTTATTGTGTAGTAAATGTGAGAGAAAGAAAAAAGAAAATGAGTAGAAAATAGGTGGGGGGGACAGGAAGAGAGTGACAGGGACAGAATAAGGAAAATATCACCACTCCATGGATCCCAGCAATGTTCTGTTGATCCTCTCCAGCTGCTCTTCTTGGTGGTGAAGGTCCCCCCAAAAGGTGCAGAATCCCCTGGGTTTATATCCCCTCGAGCCAGGTGCCAATGTCCAGCCATGTCCCCTGGGGAGGGGACAGTCTCTTACAGCAGACTCTGGGTCTGTTCCATCACATGCAGCCCTGGGGTGCAAGGCCCAGCACTTTGGGGGTCTTTGATGTGTTGTGACTCCCCCTCCCTCAGCTGCCTCTCACGTGAGAGTCCTGTGGATGTGGCCTGTGGGGTTGGGGGTGCCACAGCTGGGCCAGTTTGTGTAAGGGAGGATGGGTGTTCAGTGCCTCTGGCCAGAGGTTACACCACACACCCCAAACCTCCTCCTCCTCCTGCCTCGGCTGGGGCGAGTCTGTGTAAGCCTGGCTTCTGTGAGCTGTGCTCTGCCCCACCCCAAACCTGGCTCCTGTGAGCTGTGCTCTGCCCCCACCCCAAACCTGGCTTCTGTGAGCTGTGCTCTGCCCTCACCCCAAACCTGGCTTCTGTGAGCTGTGCTCTCCTCCCACCCCAAACCTGGCTTCTGTGAGCTGTGCTCTGCCCCCACCCCAAACCTGGCTTCTGTGAGCTGTGCTCTGCCCCCATCCCAAACCTGGCTGCTGTGAGCTGTGCTCTGCCCCCACCCCAAACTCAGCAGAGGATGCTCCTCAGCACAGCTGGTGGCTTTGGCCTTTTGGTGGATGCAAACCTTCCCTTCTGCCTGAGATGATTGAACAATGGTTTCCCTTTATCTAATCAGCAGTTTGACTTTCAGTTCAAAGTCCCAGTCTTCAGGGAGGCTTCTTGGTTGTAGCTTTTTTATAATGAGCAAAACTTTATATCAATGTTTGAGGCAAGAGCTATTTTCAGTCTCTGACACAGTAGTATAGTTTGAGTTTACAATCCCTTTTGCAATACACATTATTAAGATCCAATTACTCTAGTATGATTTGTACATTTGTTGAGAAGAGAGCATAACCCCAAATTAATTTCATGCAGGCTGCTAAACAAGTGACAAAATCCTGCATGAAGCAAATTCCTTGACTGAGGTGTAGAAGCTTCCAAAGGCTGGTGCCAGTCCCAGAAGTCATTCATGGTCTAAATACTGGTAGTTTAATATTTTTGTATATTTTTTTTACCTACACTTACATATACACTTATTCCTATCTATACGGATTCAAGCTGTATCCAACATTATATATGTTCTTCTTCTATTAGTTGTTCTTGTATTAAATAATTTCCTGACATAATAAGATATAAATTAAATAGTCAAAGAACAGATCAATAATACTATAGAAAGGAGTATTGTGGATTTTAAAAACACAATCCAAAAGCTTTCTAATAGGCAGATATGTTTTAAAAAGCCTCTGAAACTTGGGACTGGAAAGGCAGCCATCAGGCCTTATGGGACTGTCATCACTATGCATAGGCTTCCCTTCCCTCTCCAGCACATGTGGTCCTAATTGCTGTGCTGGCGAGACCGTGGAGCTGGATTCTTCATGAACTGGCTGTAACATTGGCAGACATTTACTCATCCACTGCTAACAGTTTTTAATGGAAAATCTGTATCCATTCATGCTAGAAAAATGCTTATGTTAAAACAGAGGAAAACTAAACAGAGAAAACCAGATATCAGTAGCATTTCTAGCTGCCAATAGTGGATATCCTACTACTTCATTAGCATTTACTATATTAAATTAGAGGACAAAATGAATGCAATCAAACATTAAGAAATATTTTGCAGAATTTTTTTACCATATTTCTGATTCTGCCTAAGCCACAAATTGAAAATTATACAGCACGTGATAATAAATTGACAACTTGTTTATACCTGACTCAAACTTATGAGCAAGACTCACTGGAAGTTGCAAAACTGCAGCTGCCACAGGTTTATTGAGGCCAATCTCCTTAGAAAGAAATAAGGACTCCGTGGTCGTTGTACACAACATATAGCAGTTTGACCAGTGGAATAATAATTCTGAGTTAGAGGGCCCATTTTCCTCCAACTTTTCAAGAGTTTCTCTTCACTTACCAGGAGTCTTCCTGTACTCCAACAGCTCCAAACACTCCCTTGATATTAAACAATTCTTACATTGACTCTGCTTAGAAGGATATTTGTTCAATCATTAGAAAATGGGAATTTGGAAGCCAGTAATATTCTAGATCCATCACTCACTGTGGTGTGAGAGATCACATTCAAATCTCTGATACATTAAGTTGGAGCAGAAGCTCAAGTCTTGTAACAAGAGCAAAGGTTTAATCTAGAGCTGAAAATAACAGTAAGAGAGACATAGAATAAGAAAGAGTAATTACAGTGGTGCAGAAAACTCTGTGTGGGTGACAGGAAACATGAGTAGCGTGTGTTAAAAGGGCAGATTGGGCTGAAATTACAGCTGGAGCCCCTCAAGAATCAGTCTCCAGGACAATTTATTATTTCAGTATTTTTTCATATTTTCAATACTGAACTTGGCACAGATAGTAGGAATCACCTAACAAAATTTGTTGATGACACAAGCATCATCAAAGATAGATATACATCTATATATTTATATCTATCTATATCTATGTATATCTATCTATATCTATATCATCTATCTCTATTTATATATATATGTGATTCTCCATATAGGGAAAAGCTGAGGGATCCTGGAGTCTATACAGCAAAGTATTACCAGAAAAAGATGGGGAAATATGTTATGTGATGAGGAAAATTCACACTGGAAGGTGTCCAAAGAAGGGCAATGCTTCTGGTAAACGATCTGTAGCACGAGTTTTATAAGGAGCAGCTGAGGGGGTTGCTCAGCCTGGAAAAAAGGAGCCTTAGGTGAGACCTTGTTTCTCTTCTACAACTGCCTGTAAAGAGGTTGTTGCCAGGTTGGTCTCTTCCCCTGGGTAAAAACCACAAGACAAGGGGAAATGGCCTCAAGTTGCACCAGGGGAGGTTTAGATTAAATATTAGAAAAAATGTCTTAACTGAAAGGCTGGTCAGGCTTTGAAACAGGCTGCCTAGGGAAGTGGTGGAGTCACCTTCCCTGGAAGTCTTCAAAAGTTGTGTGGATGTGGCACTTGGGGATATGGTTTAATGATGAACATGGTGGTGCTGGGTTGACAGTTGGACTTGCTGATCTTGGAGGTCTTTTCCAACCTAAATTATTCTAAGATTCTCTGTGTGGAGGAGGGCTGCCAGATTTTGCAAGAGAGATAAACTTTGTTTACAAAGGGCTAGTAAAATAGATTTCTTGTCTAACCTAGAAAAAACAGAATTTAGAATGGCTGTGATTGTTAGCTCTAGATAAACCAAGTACACAAATTCCAGTGAAGAAAAAAACCACTTAAGTCAAAGGGCATCACTGCAAATGAGTGTAAAATGGTAAATTAATACTTTTCAATTAATAGATTAAAAAAGCTATTTGGCAATCAAAGCAGTGAGGTTCTGAGACTTTTCCCAGTCACCTAGTCTCTTGTATAAAATAGCTTTAAAATGTAGTTTGATTGATCTGTAAAACAGATCAGAATAAAGAGTTTCCAGCTATGTCACAGTGCTCAATTCAATGTTCTAAATTCTGCAGCTTTGGAAGCAGAGTGTGAACTTGAAACTTGACTGCCCACATCTTTTCAACATCCTTTGCTACCAGTACTCAATCACAGTGTATTTGTTCCCACCACCACTAAATCTCAAGCTATTATCTTATCCATTGGTGGTCTGTAGTTGGTGTTCCCATATCTTGTTCTGACATGCACTCTGGACTCTTTGTAGGATTAGACCATGCAGTTAAACTGGAAAAAATGTGCATACATAGTGGGTTTAGACATTCAATTCCTTTAAAAAATCTGGACCAAAGCAACTTGTCCAAGATAACATAGGAAGTATGTTTAAGAGTATGAAATCAAGTCTAATGGCCATTTTTCTGTGAGAAATCACTGAGGACTTGGAAGAATTAAGTTCAAATCCCTTTGCAAGGCCACTCATACAACTCAAATGAGAAATGTTGCTTTAGGTCTAAAAAGTCTTTTAACAACATAGTGATAAACAGATTTGTTTCATATTTTAAAAAACTGCTGTTTTCAAAAAAAATAGAATTTATTGAAAATCTTCCAAACAGATTTTACTCCAACATCTTAACCACTGGGGTGTAGGCTGTTTTGTATTTTAAATTAAATATTTGAAAGGATGTCATTTTTATTCTGTTTTAAAATGAAACCAAATGTTCAAACTTTAACATTTTTCTTAAAACAGTGTTCTAATTTTCCATCCAGGAACATTCCAGCTACCATTTGATTCACTAGGCCATGGTTCTTATGAGTAGATGAAATGAAGTAAATGACAAAATTCTCGGCAAAGCTTGTATCAGTATTTCTATGGCATCTTTATGACCAAGGCTTAGCAGTAGATTCTCAGTGAAAATGAATTGGTCATTTGAGCTAAATGGAATGCAGTATTTGGTACTGACATTTCTTTTTAAATTCTATTATTCCTTTTGGGCAGAATAATTTCAAATGATAAAATATACATATGTAAAAAAGGAAGCATAATAAGAGTCTTCAGAATAAATAGAAATACAGGCTTTCTGACTTTTCTGTGTCTCTTCATTTTGTCTCCTTATAAATTTATTGCTAATCATCAGTTCTTCTTCTGCCAAAGGTGAAATGAAAACATATTTAGTAATAAAAAAGTCCAACAATACAACAGTGGAAAGTTGAAGCTCTCATCTTGTAAAAATTGAATATCAGTGTCTGCTAAGTTGCCAGCAGGTAAAACTCCACTTGCACAAATGGAAGCAAGAAAACTATATTCTGCTTTTGCATTAGCAGTTTTTGCATTGAATCCTGGCATACTGAATGCTCATTTTCAGGACTAATTACTTGAATTATGAGAATGGCAGATCTAGCCTTCATATGAAATACGTAACTCTTACTGTTCAAAGTTTTCCTAGATATTAAATTAAACTTCATTAAACGTTGGTTTTATTCTCTTTAGGAAAATGTACCCATCTTTCAACTGATTCCTTGGAAATTACATGCTTACAATAATGCTTTTGTATTTATAATGCCTGCAACACACCTTTTTTGCCTTAAGCACGATCACATAATATGTGATATCTCTATATGGAAGCTGTCAATACAATAATTAATTTCCGTCATTTTGAAATTTTTAACATGGTTAGATCTCTTTTCAATTTTTTATATTCATTCTTAAGGCTCTGCAATAGTATGCTTTATTTTTGCATTTTTCGCAGTGCATCTTACCCTCTAATATTTGTGTAGTGGGCTGGCTGTGGCTGGACGCTGGCTTCCCTTCAGCACCACTCTCACTCCCCTCCTCAGGTGGACAGTGAAGAGAAGATAAAACAAAAGGCTGAAGGGTCAAGATAAGGGCAGGGAGAGATCACTGACCAGTTACAGTCAATTTGACAAAATCAGTTTGATTTGTTACCAATCAAGTCAGAGTAGGGTAATAAGAAATAAAACCAAATCTTAAAATGCATTCCCCTGCCCCTCCCTTTTTCCCTGGGCTGAACTTCACTTCCCATTTCTCTACCTCCTCTCACCTACTGGTGCAGGGGAAGGGCATTTGTGGTCAGTTTATCATATCTGTCTCTGTTGCTCTTTCATCCTAAGGGGTAGGACTCCTCACACTCTTCCCCTACTCCAGTGTGCACTACTCTGGGGGCTGTAGGTGGATCTTTGTTCCTCCTTGGTCCTCCATTGCCTGCAGGGGCACATCTGCCTTACCATGGTCTGCACTACAGGCTGCAGGGGAATCTCTGCTCTGACACCTGGAGCACCTCCTACTTGTACTTTTTCACTGACCTTGATATCTCCAGAATGGTTCCTCTTGCATATTCTCAATCCTCTCTTCTCTGTCTGCAATTCACCCCTGTAAATATGAGGTGCTATGACTGTCACTTACAGGCTCAGCACTTGTCAGGTCCATCTTGGAGCTAGCTGACATTGGCTCTATTGGACACAGAGGAAGCTTCTAGCATCTTCTCACAGAAGCCAACCCTGTAGGCTTCTTGCTCTGAAAACCTTTCCAAGAAAACCTAATACAATTTGATGCATGTTTTCACCCTCAGATCTTCTTTTTGAGCAGCTGGCAAGGACATAGCATAGTAGTGCTAGATAAGAGATGGTATCCCCTCTAGGAAGGGATGTACTAGTGAAATTATCTGTATGACTACTTTCAGTTCAAGAGATGTCTGCCCCCTTCTGCCTCCTGCAATCATTCCTTTCAGTGGGCCTGATGACAGTGGTGGGTCATAGTTATCTGTTCTCTCCCTCTGTTTTGGAAGCTTAATGCTTCAAAAGAAGCAGCAAGAAAGCAGTTCTTGCACTTCAAGTCCATGTCTGAGTTTGAAAAGTTTGAATGACTGTCACTCGTATGTCCCATTACACTAAAATTAGCAGCTCAGAGAAAGAAAAGGTTTCCCAGAAAAATACACCTCTCTTACATGTTTCTGAGTCTGAACCAGTAGAAAAATACATGTGCATAAGTAACATGGCTGACAAAGTCTCAAGAGAAGAGGGGCTTTTCTAGACCTGTTATAGATGGCAGTGTTTTTTCTACATACAGTCATACTGCAAAATTATTCTGGAGTAAAGATAATGAGGCCTGTATATCCACATTTTGCAGTCTTGGCATCACTTTTGTGGAGTATTCAGTGATATGCAATCCTCATGTATCATATATTTGATGATGTGAATCATATATCTGGTGATGTGGATAACCCCATCTTCCAACAGGACAACCATAGATGGGCAGTGAGTGTCTCCATGGAAGAATAAAAAGAGTTCAAAAATTACCTTAGTCATAAAAGCTTTGATGAAAACTCTGCAAGCCGTCTGTCTCTTCATCTTAGTTGAAATCATCATGAATGTCAAACTTAGTAAAGAACTTTCAAAAATAAGGTCTAGCTGTAGAATGTAAACAGCTATGCTGCAGAAATTGGGCAAAGATTGTGGTTTAAAGAGAATAGTCAATGCTTGTCAGCGTTAACTGGGAGCTATGGCTCATTCCTTCCAAGTTCACAGCTTGGCCTTGCAAGGTGCTGAATATCTTTGTCAGTGCATAAGGGTGGTGCCGAGTAAATTATATGCTGAATTGGTAGCACTGCTTAGTATTAAGGCTGCAGACATTTCCTGTTATAAGACCTAGTTGCTTATACTTTTGCCAAACTGACTGTTTAGGTTGAAATTTTCCATGTGCGGCATTTGCCTTGTGAAGAAATCTTTTGGAAAATTTCAGCCAAAATGTTTCTGCTGTGAAGCAAGAGAAAAACATGCTATTTTTTGCAGTTGAGAAAACAGTCCCATAACCTTTGCTTTGGCGGCTCTTGTGCCCTCCTCATATGTTGAGCAGGAAATTGACATCTGGCAAAAGGGTGGTCTGTGTGTCACTGATGCGCTGTTTGCTTATCCATACAAGAAACCACTTATAGTGTAAATCTTGGAAAAGTCCAATTTGTATGAACTCACTAGCAGTTTGCTAAAACTTCACCACAAAAATCCCAGAAACTTCTGTTCTTATGGAGCATACTGACATTTCAGGCCTGTTTAATTTGTTGACTGATGATCTGGATGAGGGGTTAGATTGCACCCTCAGTAAGTTCACAGATGACACCAAGCTGGGTGGGAGTGGTGATATGCTGGAGGGTAGGAAGGCTATGTAGAGGGATCTGAACAGGCTGCATCGATGGGTCAAGGCCAGTGGTGTAAGGTTCAACAAGGCCAAGAGCTGCTCTTGGGTCACAAAAACCCCAGGCTGTGGAAGGAGTAGCTGGAAATCTGCCTGGGAAAAAGGACCTGGAGGTGCTTGTAAACAGCAGCTGAATGTGAGCCAATGTGTGCCCAAGTGGCCCAGAAGAACAATAGCATCTGGGTCTGTATCAGCAGCAGTGTGGCCAGCAGGACCCTCTGTAATCAACACTCGTGAGGCCTTGAGGGCTGTGTCCAGTTCTGGGCCCCTCACGGCGGGAAGGACATTGAGGTGCTGGAGCGAGTCCAGAGAAGGGCAATGAAGCTGGTGAGGGGTCTGGAACACAAGTCCTAAGAGCAGCAGATGAAGGATTTGAGGGTGTTTTTGATGGAAAAAAGGAGGCTCAAGGGAGGCCTTGTGACTCTCTACAACTGCCTTACAGGAGGTTGCAGCTGGGTGAGGGGTCAGCCTATACTCCCAGGTAACAAGTGACAGAACAAAAGGAAATGCTCTGATGTTGAACCTTGGGAGAGGTTTAAGTTGGACATCAGGAAGAATTTCTTCAATGAAAGGGTGATTTACCATTGGAACTTGTTGTCCAGGGAAGTGGTGGAGCCACCATCCCTTGAAGTGTTTAAGAAATGGCTGGACATGGCACTTAGTGCTAAGATTTAGTTCACATGGCAGTGTTTGGTCCAAGGCTGGACTCAGTGATCTTGGAGGTCTTTTCAATCTTAATGATTCTATGATTCTATTCTTAACAAGCTTATTTCCAGGGTGGCCTGAGGCCAGATGTCAAAAGGGAGGGAAACAAGTTATTCTCTTCTGCACTTGAAGTCAAGCGTCAAAGAAAACACGCAAAGACACAGTGGACAGGTGGTGAATATAGGGTGCCAAAGAAGTGAAAGTGGAACAAGCAAGAGAGGTGGATGCTGCTGTAGGGCAGAGACTAGTAGAAGATGGGAACTGAGACTGATCAAAAATCTATGGCTTGAAACGAAGGAAGGAAATACAGAGTCAAAGCAAAATCCGTGTGAAATGTAGGTTAAAAGAGACTGAATGGGAGTATTGCTTTTCTTGTAACTAGAAGTCAGGAAGAAAAATCATAGGATGTTTGGGTTATAAATCAAAAGCCTGTGAAAGTGAAGTCTAGATGAAAATCTTATAAAAGATTCAGACTTCTGAGGAAATTAGTGTTTCTAATAAGAAAACAACTTTAGTACCAAGTCTCATCAGCATGGAATAAGAGGTTCTACAGTGATCTGTCAAGGCCACTGCCATTGCATGTCACGTTTCTGTACTGCTGGTCAACATATTCATATATTTCTAAGAACACTGAACTTCATTGTTTAAAGGTGTAACAAAACTTCTATCACGGATTTAGTTGGATGTACCTTTTCTTGTACTCTAATTTTGTAGTTTAGTGTATTTGTAAACTGCATTTGTGCTGCAATCTTTGAAGATTAAAGAACTGTCAGAGTAGTGAGGGACAAAAAGAAACATCACCTGTGAATGTTATTTTAATCCTATATGAGACTTATGCTAACAAGTATACCATCGAATCTTGAAATAGTAACGAACCCTTTTGAAAAGTATTATGAAAAAGTTAGGTGGACTTATAGCAGTGATAAGAATAGGGATTTTTGCAGTAGTTTCCAATAAGAAATTTCACTGTCTGTTGCCAATAAATGTTACATTTGACTCATTTAAAACTATGTAATAGATGACTCTAGTATAAGAATCAATAATATACCTTCTTAGACTGCTCATGACTGAGTTTTTATCATGGAACCACAGAATGGCTTTGAAGGGACCTCTGAAGGTCATCTGGTCCAAATGCCTTGCTCAGTCAAAGCTGCCTAAAGCCAGTTGTTCAAGCTTGTATCCAGTCAACTTTTGATTATCTCTCTGACCTCTCTGGACAGCCTGTGCCAGTGCTGAGACAACCTCACAGAGAAGTAGTGTTTCCATATGTTCAGAGGGAATCACCTGTGTTTCAGTTTCTGTGCACTGACAGTCCTGTCATTGGGCACCACTGAAAAAAAGGCTGGCTCCATCTTTTGTACACCCTTCCATCCTACAATATATTTGTGTATTAATAAGATCCCCTTCATATATATATATGTATACACAGACACACACACATATATTTTACATTACTTATTTGACCATTTAAGCCATTTAAATGAATGAATTTCAAATGCTAATAGCAATATGATACTTCTGTAACAATACAATACTTTTAGCTTTTGTAAAGCAAAAAATAACCAAACCATAAAAGCAAACTTAGTTATACTTTTTCTTCTTAAAATTATTCAGAGTTTATGCCTACATTTTTAACAAATGTATTACAAACTAGCTTTCTGCCTACTTTTTTTTCTTTTTTTGAATGGCCAAGTGAGCAAAGTTTTGAATAGTACAAAGCTGAAAGAAAATGTTACATCAAAAAAAAAAAAAGTTGTGCTGAGTGTCTGCATTCTAGAACAACATGGGTTGCCACATAAGAGCTTAAACATGATTTTCCTAAATTATATACTGAAATGCTTTAAATTACACTTGCATATGACCTCTCCTATGTAGACCCAGAACACCATTTCTGACTGAAATGAAAATACTTTAATGCTTTGTTTTTCACATGAAAGGGACTTTAAACACTTGTGGTCACAAGCATTGTAAATAAAAAAGAGGCACTGCTCCAGCATCTGCTGCTGTCTCAGATGTTCTTCTGTGATACTTTTAAATAACATCAGTAAATCATATTAAATAAATCATATTTCTTATTAACCTCTCTTTTCCTGAGAATGTTGTGTAATGCTCTTTAAACATGACCTTGTTTTCCGTTTCTTCCAAGAGAAAATAAATTCCTTTACTTTCCAGAATCAAACCTTGTACAATTTTTCTGGTCTGTATGACAGTGAGTCACACCACAAACAGCTCTTCTATGGAAGTTCTTGGGCCGTGATTGGATTTGCCATTAAGTGGACAAAGAATCCTAGTGCAGGTTGTGAGTTTCTCTCTCATGGATATGGAAACTAAGAACCTGCATCTGATACATATAATACACAGGGCTCGTAGTGGAGAGTAGAGCTGAGAGTGGACTGGAAACCATTCATACACAATAGCACAGGACTGTCTTCGTTGACCAAGCTCTCCCTCTTGAGGGGAAGCATGTATGAGTACAATCACCAGTCACAGGTCAATGTGTCTGAACAGTTTCTGGACCAAAGTTGGCTTGGGCACACTAGTCCAAATTTGTAGAGCCTGCTCTGCCCCTCTCTGCACCTAAGTATAGATGCACCTTAACTCCCTCTTAAGTAAAGTTGGATTTTGAATAACTGGAGAAATAGTAATGTTTTCTCCAGTAAATTTCCTATTACTCTATGCTGCTGAGTCAAGCAGGCTTACTTGCTGTTCCAGGCCTTCACCTCAATAGGCACCAGCAACCAGATGTCGAATACGAACCTTTGAGTCAATAGAAAAAGATGTTTCAGTTGTCAGCAAGCAGTCATGCCAATAATTGAAGTTCAAACCCTTTTACTGAAGTTTTAAGAGTAATCCAACACATGTTGTTCATAGTGGCTTTGGAATTTTATTTATCTTAGCCACTTGAAGTTTCAAATTACATTTATACTTAATTTACATGTGGCATTTGATGGCAAAGACATGTAGAGGCTCTTTGAGTTCCTATGTGACTGAAGCGCAAAACAATCCCCACTCTAAGGAAATTAAGGGCAGCATGTTAGCTTAGCTAGAGAAAAGGCTGCTGTGAATACCAGGATGGTGCCTGGTATTAGCCAGGATGGCATAGTAACTCATGTACCCCGTGCTTATTACCGCTCTTGATTTCTAAAATATGTATTTCCAGGTGTGAGCACTTGATGTTCAAGGAAATGATTAGACATGCCAGTAAATCAGATACGGCATCCTACACTGGACTGGAGGTTGGACACTCAATAAGGGAACATTATCCCTCCTCCAGTCTGCTAAATGGGAAAAGCATCATGATAAAAGATTAGCATGTGACACAGTATCAAAAGCGCATCTGTAAGCAAGCATAATTCTGCTTTTTATAACTCTTAAACACTTGGCTTTGCAATAATATTCTTTTGAAGTTTGAATATGTGAATACTGCACATGTGGGATATGCGTATTTACCACGAGTCATCACAAACACATATCTTTCAAACCATTAAAATAATTATGAGGGAATACATGTAACTGTGTTATGTTCAGCATAGATACCAATGAGTACATGTGGTTTTACAATATTTATAAAGCAGATGCCTTTGGTGTTACATAAACAAGAAACAGTTTTCATCTGTAATGTCACTTGTATACATTTAATGCAACCTGGGGCTTAGTGGGGCTGTCTGTGGAAACAACCCTGTATTAAATCCATCTTTTTACGTTCTGGAAAGTATTAAAATTATTTAAACAGAAGAATGGAGTGAAACTGCTCTGTGGCTTATGAAGAACAAATATTGCCAGCTGAAATGCTTGGCAACCCAGCTAAGGTTAGAATACCAATACCAACCACAGGCATGCATTTCTTCTTCCACAGGACACTTTGCTGAAGAGGAAAGATTGAGAAGTTCTCTTGAGACTAACTTTATATAATATTTCTTTTAAAAAAGAAATCAATATCAAATGATGTTATTATCACAACATGAATGATTTATGATTAATAAGTTTGGGATCATCATGGTCTTCACTACAGCTTTTGAAGTGCCAATATAAAACTATAGCAGCAAAATCATTAAATATTGTGAGAATTTTGTTTAGTCTAATGGGTAGTGGCTGGCATTAAGATTTTTTTCACTGTTTTCAAGTAGAAAGAATTTAAATTGTAAGACCATCACCGCAATGCTGCGTAGACATTTTTTTCATAGAAAAGCTTTTTTATTCCTTCAGGCATGGGTATTATATTTTCCTGTGTATATGAACAAAAGATAAAAAACACTAATGATGAGAATAATAATTACTGCAGTGACACCTTCAGACAACGAATTAGTTACCCAGAGCTGTTACTTCTTTAGTAACACTTAAGTCTTGAGGAAAACTCCCTTTATCCTTGGCTTCCTCTGAAGAGGGGAAGATGAAGATGTAACCTGACTAAAACACAAATGGATTGGATACATAATTTTCCCAGGTGTAGGATGAATTCAGTTTAGCACACCCAAAAGAAAGCACTCTACTCTTCATATTATTGAATTTCTGTCAGAACTGGATTAGGGACTGATTGTCTATGCTGTTGCACTGAAAGATTTGGTATGGCATCTGTAGTGCAAAAATTGTGATCAGCAGGAAAGAATAGTCTAGAAGCAGCATCAGTGGTCAAACACCAGCCCAAATGCAGACAAAAGAGCCCATCTGACTCACATCTGATACCAATCATTGTCCATACCATTTTCTCAGCCTTCCCCGTTCCAATGTGACTCATACAGTGCTGGCAAATATAGGCTACCTCATTTGATAAGTTTTACTTGCTCTTCTAATTACGATGTTTGTTGTTTGAGGAAATATACTATTTCCTTTTTATAGTGATTTCTTTAAACAAAGATAACAATACTGTTTTCTCCAACATCCTGACATTTGTAGTAGATTAGGGCTAATTGCTCTTTCAACCCCACAGAAAATGAAAATCATAGACATTTTCCTTTGCCTTCTGAGCTGTGATTCCTTGCAATCATCCTACAGTGCCTAGAACAGAAAATGGCAACATTTCCTTAAAAATTGGTATATTATTCTGTAGAGGTAAATTACTTTTGACTAGAGAGGTTCTTATGGCAGAGAGTTGACAATGTTTTTCCATTATCCTTGTCATCCACCAGGAAATGTATCATGTCAGGGCAGACTTTCTTTCTTTCAAATGATGAATACGGCACTAAATATATAAAAATTATAAGGCTCATCTCAGTGGATATGTGTATGTTACTTTTTTTTCCATTACACTCTAAAATTAGAAGTCAGTAAAAACTTCTACATTTTCCAAAGAGAATGTATATTTTTAAAGAAAACCATGACCAATGTATAATTAGAACTGCCAGAACATGCGTAAAAGCATAGGTTTTATGTTTATGTTTTTGGCAAACTGTTCAATGAAAAAGAGGTTAAATTTCATTTTAATGAGCATGCTGACAGCAAACTGTGACTCATCTGCATGGGTATCCATGAGAAAAAATATAATTTTACACTTCTCAATACCTTTAAAAGTAGAAATGGTGTTTCTAAAGTGGCACAAAGTTTCAATCTACAATAAATATGAAAACTAATTATTTTCTTTATTTTCCTAATTGTGCTGGAAGGATGAATAACTATACGAACCATCAATACTCATGTGCTCTGCTCTGTACAGTCGTGAGTAACAGAAGAACCTTGCTATGAACCGATTATGCTTTGAATAGGCTTGACAGACACAACAGTAGGAAGGGTAAGTTGCATATATCTAAGCCATGCTGGGTGAAGTTGGAAAACGTCTCATTAGTCTCAAGACATGTTGCACTAGTGGATTTCAACAGGAGTGAGTATGGGCATAAATGGATGATGAAGCAGTTTCTGCAAACAAATTCTGCAAAATTAAGAAAAAAGAGGTATTTGTGGTAATGCCACATTAATCAGGCTTGATCTGAGCTTCAAGGTTTGTCTAGCCTAGCTAAATGAGCTGGAAGCCTCTTGCCTTCAATGGCATAAGCAGGGATGATAAAGTCATGATACACAATTGTTTCTCTCCTCTCAGATCAGACACTGAATAGTGATGATGGTTCAGTTGATGACAGAGAAGATCTGGCCTGAGTCTAGAGTACAATTCAAGTCCATGTTATGGACCTGCAGGAAATGGTTACAACTGTTCTATTACCGTATTTTATAAGTGTTTGGCTAACAGTTCACGGTCGATAGCCCTTGCCCTTAGGGGAGACTTCGACTTGGCAGATGTCTGCTGGAAACACAACACAGTGAAGAAGAGGGAGTCTAGGAGGCAGCTGGAGCATATGTGTGGCAGGACATCCCCTCCAGCACAGATGGCTGGCGCATATGCAAGAGATAGCTCGGGCAGTTCACAGGCTCAGCATGGGCTATGTCTGGCGCCAAAGGGCTAAAGCCTGCAGCTAAGAATCAACATCTTAGTCTGCAAAGCAAAGGTGGGAAGAGATGAAAGAAATATTTTATGACCAAGAGACACGGTTCTTACATCTATAAAAGCCCACACAAACTATCACAGAGCAGAAGTCTCTTGCACCCTCCTTGAGGACTGTGAGATTTCTCCCTGGAGCTGGACACAGCCTCAGGTCACTTCCCTGGGACTGAGAGAGAGGACTTCCATGTATACCCCTTGAGAAACTGGTGGTAAGAAACACTGGATCCTAAGCTGTACTATTTCTTAGCTAGCTGTGATTTTATGATACCTTTAACTCTGCATGTATATGCTAGTATTATCCCTTTTGTTTATTTCCTTGTGTAGTAATAGTCTGTTTTAAGTCTTATGTTTGTCAGTTTTGTGTCTATTAATAAATAATCTCTTTTATAATAGACCAAGTCAGCCATTATTAAAAGAACTTGTAAATCAGAGTGGATTTTGGGGTGCTGGCCATCCCAATAATGTGAACGCCTGAACTGCCAAAGGCCTGGGCAATAGGCGAGAGCTAATTTAAATCATCCATTCACAACAATATGGAAGATAGATTCCTGACACAGACAGTAAGTGAGCCTGCCAGGAGCGGTGCCCTGCTAGACCTGCTGTTTACAAACAGAGGTAGGACATGTGGTGGTTGGAGGTCATCTTGGGCATAATGAGATTCAGTATTGGGCCAGTCTTGTTTAATAACTGTATCAATGATTTGGATGAGAGGATCAAGTGCACCCTCCATAAGTATGCAGACAACATTAAGTTGGGTGGGAGTGTTGGAGGGTTGGAAGGCTCTGCAGGAGGATCTGGACAGGCTGCATCGATGGGTCAGTTGTATGAAATTCAACAAAGCCAAGTGCTGGGCCATGCCCTTGGATCACAACAACCCCAGGCTGTGCTACAGGCTGTGGAAAGAGTGCCTGGAAAAGTTAGCCAGTAGAATAGAACCTGGAGGTGCTAGGTGACAGTGGCTGAACATGAGCCAGTGTGTGCCCAGGTGGCCCAGAAGATCAATGCATCCTGATCTTGACCAGCGATATCAGTATCAGCAATAGTGTGGCTGACAGGACCAGGAACTCATTGTCCCTCTGTAATCAACACTGGTGAGGCCACATGTCTAATTCTGTGTCCAGTTCTGAGCCACTCACTGCAAGAAAGACATTGAGGTGGTGCTGGATTGAGTCCAGAGAAGGGCAATGGAGCTGGTGCAAGGTCTGGAACACAAGTCTTATAAGGAGCAGCTGAGGGAGCTGGGGGTGTTTATGCTGGGAAAAAAGAAGTCATGAGGGAGACCTTATTGTTGTCTACAACTCTCTGAAAGGAAGTTGTAGCCAGTGGGGGTCTGTCTCTTCTCCCAGGCAGCCAATGACGGGACAGGGGGAAATGCCTCATGTTGCACCAGAGGATGTCCAGGTTGGACATCAGGATAAATGTCCTCACTGAAAGGATGGTTAAGAATTGAAAGGAACTGCCCAGGGAAGTGTTGGAGACACCATCCTTGGAAGTGTTCAAGAAATGACAGGATGTTTCATGAGACAATTAGTACTGTGGTTTAATTGACACAGTAGTGTTGAGAGTAGTGTTGAGTCAAAGGTTGGACTCAAAGATCTTGGAGATCTTTTCCATCTTTAATGATTCCATGATTATATGGTAATTCAATGTATATGAGCTTTTCCCTGTCTTTAGGCTTGTTTTGTGTGGTAAATGTAAAACCATCTCTAGAGAAAGATTATATAACAGATTGTTTCTCTAGAGTTGCTGCACATAGAGAGAGCAATAATGAGAACTGGAAAAGTTGTAAAAGCAGAATGGTATCTTTAGTTGTCTTCTCATGAGCAACCCAAAATCTTAGCTGCCTATTTAAGCATGGTTTTCTCTAGGTGTTGCCATATTATTTTTCAACTGTGCTCTTTGGAAAATGCAGCCATAGAACATTCAGAAATGAAGCTGGTGTTATTCAAGTTAAATTAAAAGCATATGCATGAGTCACACCCTGGATAAAGAGTTAATTTAATCAGTAACAATATGTTAAAAATACTTTAGTGAATAGTTAGCTCAGTTCCTTCTGTACATACCCTTATGATAAATTAAAATACTGGCAGCATTTAATTTTTTAATCTTTTAATCCTTGTGGTTTATGGAGTTGTTGCTGTCTGATATGGAAACCATGTCCCAAAGTCTTGAGGACTGTGCATTTTCTCAAATTCTCCATCCTTTACTTAGACAAGATTCAGATGATGTCATTGGAACTGATCATTAGGGTAGGCCTGTAGATCTCAAGGCTTTGTATAACCTGGACTTGGTTAGCATACTGATGAAAGTAATCCCTTCCAAGAACAAATGGGGACCTCCAACAAAAGTAAAGCAAGTAGAATTTTACTCTTGGAATTCATACATGTATATCTGGTGTATTTGCTACCAAGAAATTTACTAGGTTATTAAACATCAAATTCAGTTCCTTCAAAAGTCTGACAAGTGGTCTCAGGAATTAATCTCAGCACGAATTAATTCTTTAAAAAGAAGTTAAAAGGAGAATATATTTCATTTTACAAGCATGTTGTATTATCAACTGTTATTTTTCAGAAACCATGAATATTGCTGTTTTTGTTAAATAGGGCAATATTTCTGAGTAATTTTTCATTCTGTACTTCAGCCAGGACCTCTTTTTGCTTTTCATCAGAGATTCACAACTTTATAAACAACAGCGTTCTCAAATGATGTTTTCACAAGTTGCCTTATTTAGTGTTAACACCTTGCCCTGTTTTACTTGCCAACAGATATTGTTGAACTTATATTCTCTCCTATGGAGCTGAAGACTTTTGTTTTTGTTACCTCAAAATGAAATTTTATTAGAACTATTTCAAAGATGCAGAAAAGGTGACAAAGAATGTAATCCAATAATTAAGCATAAATTTGGAAGAGAAATAGAACTTCAGATCCCTGCTCCAAAATATACACAACAGGGATCTAAGCCTGCTCCTCATATTTGAACTCCCTAGTCATTACATTGCTTTTTATTTATGAATTTGAAAAAAAAAAAAAGGTTGACATACTGGAATGTCTTTAGCAGAGATGCAGAGTTGCCAAAATAGTCACAGTATTAGAGTAAATGAAATTAAAGGAAAGGTTGATTTTGATCAAAGCTGATTTTTATCATTCTGGAATGCAGGCTTTGGAAGAAATCTTATTGATGTCTACAACTACCTAGTAAGACGATGTAAATAGGATGGACCCAGACTCTTATGGGTGCACAGAGAGGATGAGACAAAAAACTCATTTTTTGAGTTTGAAGATGAAAATTTTAGATTGAATATAAGGGGGGAAAAAATCTCCCTGGGAATTTTCAGACTCTGGACCAGGCTGCTCAGAGACAATTTTGTTCCTCAGAGATATTCAAAGCCCAAGTGGTCGTGGCCCTCAGAATCCTGATCTGGATGAGCCTGCCTGGAGCAGGTTGTTAGACAAGATGGTCTTCATAGTTCCCTTCCAACCTAGGTGATTTTATGGTTCTCTGGAAAAGAAATTACAATAGAATTGAGGAAAAAAAAAAAAAAAAAAAAAAAAAAAAAAAAAAAAAAAAAAAAAAGAAAAAATGTTTCACTGAAGTATCCCTGTTCTTCCTATTGAGTTACTAAAAAATGTGGAAGAGATGTGTTTTATAAATTGACTAAACCCTTCTATCCACAATGTTAATTCAGTCAGGATTTTTTTTTAATTTAAATAAAGTGAAATTGTTCTTCCTGGAAACACTATCTTATATGCTTTTTCAGATGAACATGAAATTAAGTCATGAAATATACATTTCTTAACCAAAAATTCTTAAATAATAGCCCATTAATTTGGCATTTCATATTAGGTTTATGCCTTAATATTTAAGTTCTATTTTAGTATGTTTACACACTTGCTATGTCCTAGAAATCTGTCATTCCATGATATATACCACAGATGTGTGTAACTTATTTTTGTTCAGGTTTTAATATATTCTTCTCCATATCAAGCACAAAAGAATGAAATATAGATAAAAATAATGAAAACAAAATGCCTAGGCCAAAGCTTTCATCAAGTGTCAGCAATTTATGGAGACCAAGTTGAAAGTGAACATAGACAGAATTATGAAAAAGTAGCGTTTTTATTGGAGTATTTAAAATTATTGAAGCCAACATTCCTGCACTCTGGTGGAAGTGGATTCATTCCCAACTCTTATTTTAGTAACAGATTTTTCATCCAGCAATATTAAAATAACTCCACACCTCACAAATCCTCTGCATAAGAATCCTTGCCCTGCTCCTCTTTCCTGGCATCAGCAATGTACTGTTTTCTCTACTGAGATTGCGATCTACTTAGAGAAAAAGAAAGGGAGACTTCATTCACTCCCTGAATTTTCATTTGAGTGATCCCAAATTCTTATTCAAGTACTGGTTTATAAAATCTGGGATGGGGAAAAGAGATACAACAATTTATAGAATTAGATAATGCCTTCAAAACATGTGCACAGCATATGAAATCATGTTACAGAGCAGACCTTCCCCCGTTGCCAGGTAACTGAAATGGGAGGACATTTATATTCTTATTGGGGTCATGGATGGGATCACCATCTAATGTAGAGCTATCTAGTCTACCTGTAAATTGTGTAGGCTGATGAGGGATTTAAGAGTGATGCAGAGGACAGCAGTTTTGTGCATAATTTTTGAGAGCTTGTGAGTGCATTTCAGACTAATTGTGCTTAGAGTTAAAGCTATCTTTTCAAGAGCTGGATGTCTTTAAATCGAAATATATTTTCATTCCTGCTAAATTTCCAAATTTAATCTGAATTTACTGATTAGTTGTGAATAAATTTGTTTCGCATGTCTACATCCACATAATTTTCTCACTTTTGCCTCTCAAAAACACCTGCAGTTTTCTATGTTAAATGTTATGAATGTTACTGATTGCAATTGCATTTTATTTGTCCTGGCTTAAGTCTGCCTGGAAAGCATTCCTTAGGCAAAAGTGTGAGGAATATATAAACTCGATATCCTGGACACTTGAAAAAATATCCATACCAGCCCAGTTCAGCATCCATTGGTTTTACACAGTAATGGAGAGTCTGTATCATCTGTGTACGTCTTGAGAGCTGGCACTGTAGAGGACGCTGCGGGCAGGAGTGTCCTCTGTGACATTCAAGGCTGTCTGGCATACAGTAAGAGAGCTTGGTGGCATAAGGCAGGAATGCACATTTACAGCTTGAAGGTCAAAGAAAAATGTCATGCTTATTTTAGCTCTGAAGGTAATAAAACCTCACTCATTTCTTGCTGTTATTTAAAGGAAGTTGGGGATATCTAGATGTAGACATCTGAATTTGATCAGATGAATTTGACTTGTGCAAAATGATGAATGCTATTTAAAGTGGGTGTAAAACATCACAGAAAAGATCACTTTTTCTCTTAGAATGGCATATAGCCTGGTTGTAAAGGTATTTCTTGAAATGAGTTCAAAAATGCAGTATCTCGACCTATTTTTCCAAGTGAAAAGTCTAACCTTGAACTAGTGACTAAAAGAGAGAGGAAGAGAACAGCAGCAGCAGCATCTTAAGGAATTTTTATTTTGTGAATCCTCCCTTTTTTGTTTTATTTAGAATATATGAAACCTTTCATCTCAGGCCAATGTGTTGTATTGTAGTAAACTATTTTTACTACATTTTCATTTCAGCAAGGATGAGAAGGAAAAAATATTCATAGTTTGATCCAAACTTTTTTCATCTGGCTATTAAACAGAGAAAGCATCTATTCAAACAACCTTAAAGCCATGATACTGATCTCATACCAGACTAAATCAGGAATCTCTCCAATAAGGTTATTTGATTATGCTGGTATAGAATGGTGCTATATAAATGAAATCAGTATCAGGCCTTGATAGCAGCCCCATGTAAAAGAAACATGCTGAAACCTCATCTAGTCAGAAGGAAATGAGCGGCAAACCTTGTACCAAGAAGGTATTCCAACAGAATTTAACTGTTCCAGACAAGTTCCCATGTGAAAACATTCTTTCAAAAAAAAAAAAAAGGCAGCTTTATTTCAAGCTAAAGCTAAATCAGCTAAGCTGAATCTAGTTTATTTGCAAATCAATTCTTTGGGGTTGAAATATTTTTCAAATGGTGTCACAGAATCATTATAGTCTGGTTTGGGGACAAAGGAATCTTAAAAGTCACCTAGTTCCAACCTCCCTGCTGTGGCAGGGACACCTTCCACTTGATCAGGTTGCTCAAAGCCCCACCCAATCTGGCCTTGTACACTGCCAGGAATGGGAGATCCACAACTTCTCAGGACACCTTGTTCTGGTACTTAACCACCCTCACAGGTAAGAATTTATTTTTAATATCTAATATGCAATCTACTTTTCTGTCTACCCCTTGTCTCATCAGTACATGCCCTCATATAAATCCCTCTCCAGCTTACTTGTAGGCCCCCTTTAGGTCCTGAAAGGCTTCTGTAAGGTCTCCTTGGAGCCCTCTCTTCTTTAGCCTGCACAACCCCAACTCTCTCAGTCTTAAGAGGAGACCTGCTCCCACCCTCTGACCATCTTCATGATCCTCCTCTGGATCTGCTCCAACAGGTCCATGTCTTTCTTGTGTTGGGAGCCCAAGAGATGGACACATTCCTAGTGGGGTCTCATGAGAGCAGAGTAGAGGGCCAGAACCACCTCCCCTGACCTGGTAGCCACACTGCCTTTGGTGCAGCCAGGATGTATCTGGGCTGCAAGGATGTGTTGCTGGGTCATGTTGAGCTTCTCCACCAACAGCCCAGACTCCTTTTCTTCAGGGCTACTCTCAATCCACTAATTTTCCAGCCTATATTTGTGTTTGGGACTTCCCCAACCCATATGCAGGACCTCTCACTTGGCCTTTGTGAGGTTCACACAGGCCACTTCTCCAGCCTGTCTCTGGATGGCACCCTTTCTTCCAGTATGGTGACTTCACCACACAGATTAGTGTTGTCATTTGAGGGTGACAGAGCACTGCAATAGGCTTTGCAGAGAGGCTGTGGAATCTCCTTCCCCAGAGATTGTCAAAACCTGCCTGGATGAAATCCTGTACAACATTCTCTTGGTGAACCAGTTTTACAGCGGGTTGGACTAGATGAACTGCAGATGTTCCTTCCAACCCCAACCATTCTGTGGACAAACTTGCTGAGAGTTCTGTAAATCTTACATTTCGTGTCACCAACAAAGATGTTAAACAGTGCCATTCCCAATACCAGCCCCTGATGAATGCTACTCATCACTGCCTTCCTTTTGGAAGCTGTTAACCACAAGTCTCAAAGTGTGACCCAGCCCATTCCTTATCCACCATTCTAGTCAGAAAATCCACGTCTCTCCAGTTTAGAGACAAGGATAACATGCAGGACAGTGTCAAATGCTTTGCACAAGTCCAAGTAGATTATGTCAGTTGCCCTTCTCCATATTTGTTAGGCACAATTTGCCCTCAGTGAAACCATAGTGGCTGTCACCAATCACCTCCATATTTTCCATGTGTCTCTAAACAGTTTCCAGGAAGAGCTGCTCCATGATATTGCCAAGCACCAAGATCAGGCCGACTGGCCTTTAGATACTTTTTTCCCTTTTTAAAAAATGAAGGTTATGTTACCACTTTTCCAGATTGTGAGAACTTCACCAGACTGCTGAGACTTCTCAAATATGATGGATGGTGGCTTAGTCACTTCATCTACCATTTCCCTTGGGACACACAGTTGGATCTCATCAGGTCCTGTGGACTTGTGCACCTTCAGGTTCCTTAGATGGTCCTAGAATTGACCTTCTCCTGCACTGGGTGGTTCTTCATTCTCCCAGTCCCTGCCTTGCCTTCTGTGACCTGGGTGGTGTGGCTGGAGCATTTGTCTGTGAAGACTAAGGGAGAAAAGTCATTCACTACTTCAGCCTTCTCCACCTGGGTAACCAGGCCTCCCGTTTCCTTCCAGGGGGAGAGCACATTTTCTCCTGTCTTCCTTTTGTCACTGAGGTACTGATACAAACTTTTCTTATTGTCATTGACATCCCTGGCAAGATCTAATACTCTCAGGGCTTTAGCTTCCCTAACCCAATCCCTGGCTGCTTTAAGCAATTTTTTCTGCATTCCTCCCAGGCTACCCATCTCTGCTTCCACCCTCTGTAGGCTTCCTTTGTGTGCTGATTTTGTCACAAATTTCTAGTTTGTCCATATGTCAGGCCTCTTGGCATCTTTGCTTGACTTCCTTTTCATTGGGATTTGTTGTTTCTGAGCTTGGAGGAGGTGATCCTTGAATACTAACCAGATGTCTTGGGCCCCTCTTCCCCCAAGGTCTCTATCCCATGGTCATTACGAAGCAGATTCCTGAAGAGGCCAAAGCCTGTTCTCTTCAAGTCCAGAGTAGTGAGTGTGCTGTGCACCTTCCTGACTGCCCTTAGGACTTTGAACTCCTCCATTTCATGTCCTTGCAGGAGCCATTAAGTAATGGTTATTTTGAAGTAGTTATTTTGGAGGGCTAACAGTCTGACAGCTACCAAAGCAACCCTTATCCAGTGCACATTCCTTTCCTTTTTCAGTGGGTGACCATCTCAGCTTCTCTCTTTTTGTTTTCTTTTCTTCTTTCTAGCAATTTCCTCCCTCCCTTACTTGTTTTAGATCACTTTTTCCTCATCAGATTCTTCTAAGCCTTAATTATAGAAAGAATTCTACATGATTTTTATTTCACATTCAAGGGAACTTGTACAACCAAAAGAAACAAAATCTGTGAGAACAGACAAATAGAAAGAGAAAGATATTGCTTAACTAGCTTAATGATATCAGTGTCCAAAGTATGAGGAGCAGTGACATAGCTAGATAAAGCAATGTTCTGTTTTGAAGGTTTGGTACAATATATGGTCCTTTGGTAAAAAAAAGGATTTAAACAGAAAATAAAGTTCAGATGACACAGATGGGGCATAAACCACAATACATTGTTTCTTTCTATTTTGAGCGACTGATCTCATAGCTACGTCTTCCCAATAACAAGGAAAATGTGGAAAATTACCACAATCATGTATTCCTCATTGATGAAGGCTTCAAACCCATTTTGGAAGGAGTCGTGGGAATATAGAACTGAAAGAGTCTGAAAAACAAGACATAAATGAATGACTAGCAGCTGAATGAGACATGAGACAAGCTATATGAATTCAGGTTAAAGGTCTGTTTTGCTTAGTAGCCTTTCTCTATCACTAGGCCTTTGAATGGGCTTTCTCTCTCCTTAAGGTCTCTGTTCATGTTCCACAGCCATCTTTTGATCCTTCTTTTGACCGATGATGGACCCTTAGCTCTTTTACTGGAAGAATAGCAGCTAGCTTGCTCTCAATGCCATTCATGATCCTGTGGACCTTTCTCATATCACCAGTGACTTGTGACCCCAGACTGGCAGTCTGTGTTGCAAAACCAATCAGCAGCAGGAACCCTCTATAGCTACAAAGATAATGGTTCCTTCTTTATGTTTAAGTTGGCCTCAGACATCACTTCAGGGTGCAGGACGGAAATAGTCATAGTGAAGTCAGACAGTGAAGAAGAAATCCCTCTCTAGAACTTCAAGTTCCCTGAGTTTTGCTAGTATTTCTTGCACCTGGAGTGTTTCACGCTCTTGTTTCTTTTGCCTTTCATGTGATCTTATGTCATGTAATACACCTTTCCTGGTTAATAATAATCACTAGAAAACATTTTTTTTCTCACAGTCTCTTCTGTTACTGACTCTGAAACCATACGTGTGGGGCAGGGAATACTCCTCCTTACTTTTTATAATATGATTAGGGACACTGGCCACCCTACACTTTCTGATCATGGCCCTAAAGGAAAAAGTTAATATAGAAAAATATTCATTTAAAAGAAGCAGATTTTATAAAACATAGAATAGCAAATTAAAAATAGCAAAACAAATCAGCATTGGGGGGCCTCTTTCCCAAAAAAAAAAGCTTAAGGGAAAATTGTAACAGGATAAGGAAAAAACTCACTCATTCAATTGTAATTGAGAACAACTAGGATGGTATATATGCTAAACCTTTCTATCTTCCTTAAGTTTGTAAGAAACAGATGTTTTCTTACATAGTGATGGTGTAAGAACAGTTCAGTGTCTCAGCACTCAACCTCTACAAAAGTTCATAATTTGCTAAAGAGCAGTTACTGTATTAAATTATCCACTTTCTAACAAATTTTTGTATTTTCACTAAAATACAAGAAATATGATAAACTTTTGCAAAGGTTTTGACATTAATACAGGTTTCTTTTGTTCTAAAAATAAAGAAAATGACAAATGTTTTCAGGCACATCAATTAAGATTTCTTGAGACACAGAAAGGAAAATCTCAGAAAACCTCTTTCATACATTTTAGTTTCAACCTAAGAAGAAACAGTTAAAAACATTCTCATAAGTTTGGGTTGTGTTTTTTTTTATTTCACAGAGCTATCAAATGATGCTAGCATACATTCTTGAAGTATGCTCAAATCACACTAATTTACACCAGCTGACAAGATGATCCAGTGTTCTGGAAATCTCATTCAACTTTTTCATGTCCACAGCACAGATTTTTCCACAAAAATACATTTTCTTGACATTTTCTAGGCCTTTAATATACCTAAAAATAGAAGCAAAAATTACACATTCAGACTTTATGATAGTATCTGTTCTGGTAATTTTAAGAAAAATAAGTATGTATTAATTGTTCCCTTCAGTTGCCAACTTGAGATTTCATGAACAAATTACAATATAAATATACCTTATTTAGCACCTCATTCTTTCCCTGGTATGAAGATTTATGGATGTCATCAGAGCTAGAATTGTTGTGGTTACATTGTTCTGAAACTGACTTTATACAAGTTCAATTTTGGAGTTCTCCCATATTAGCTGGGCCTCAAAACTTTAATGCACAGAGTAATCAGTGGAAAAGAAGTGAAAGATGTATTTTGGCTTCTCCTAGCTTGTATGAACCCAGTATTTATAAAGCCTTTTGTTTTTCAGCAGAAAAACTGCTGCCTTCCCAGCAGTCAACGAATCCTCTTACTGTGAAAGAAAAAAATCTGCAATCCAAATGCATTGGCACTGACAGCTCTCTTCAGCAATTAAATAGGGTGTGTTACTTAAAAATTCTGTTTAATTGATAGAATTTATAAAGGCCAGTGTTTTCTTAATAAACATTATCAGTTTCTGTTTCAAGCTGTCGGCAGGTAGCTAAGTAAAAGCTGGTAGCAGTGGTGTTTGGTAGAGGCAAGTGGCAGAGGCAGCTACATGATCTTTGGTCGCTTCATGGAACAGAGAAGCGAATAACAAAAGCTTATTTAAGGGCTACATTTTTCACTTCAGTGGTCAGCAGTTCCTGTCATCATTGACAACAATTTTTTACCCAATTTATGATCCACAGTGCCTCAACATGCTTTATAAAAACCTATGGGCATTTTGGTGTGAGTATGTCTGTAGCGCAGTAAAATTAGCTTCAGTAGTGCTGGAAAACTGGAAATTAATTGAACTCTCCTATGAATGGATGCAGGGTTTCTCAGTGACATGAAGCAACCTATTTTCCTGATTCCTAATTAATGTAAATAAATTTTCTTTGTATTGTACAATTTCTATTATGTTGAGTGCATGTTAATGAACAGTGTGGTTTCTATTGAGTCATGAATTGGAAGAGTGCTTTTTCTTCACTTCAAAATGTTCTTTTTCCAGAGTCAGTCACAGGCTAGTTTGTGTTTGAACTTTCTCTAGAGTTTACCAGATGTTCTGTTTGGATTCTATGTTACTGTGTTGTTCACTGGAGTTCACAGATGGGCTTTTCACTGAACTAATGAAAACTTAATGAAATCCATATATATATTTAGCATTTGAGAATGCAGTATAAATAATGCTTTCTGTTGCTGTTTGTCATTCATGCTTAAATTGGCAGGACAAATTCAAGCCTCTAAGAGACACTGTGAGTTTGTAAGCAGCCAGAAGATTTTTCTTCTCTTCTTTCCTACTATGTGCCCCTTGCTATCTTGTGGTAGCAGATAACTCCACTTTCAATGGTGCCTAGGTTTTGGTTCTGTTTCAGCTAGAAAAATAGGAAAGCAGAGGGTCAGATAAGAGGTGTCTTCAAAAGCATGTGTCAACAGAGTTGGTTAACCTGGAGGATTGCTGATCTCAGGAACAGAAATCAGTGGGGAACCGAAAAAAAGAGAAAAAACCAAACCCCAAATATTTTAATCAGTTTCTGTTAAATAGCAGTAGTGGACAGATAACCCCAAACACTATGCTTCCTGTTGTCGGGTGTGCAAGTACTTGACAGGCACAGAGGATTTTGCAATATGAAGTCTAACCAGAAGCCAGTTCCAAATGGTGTTTCCCAGAGGCTGATAGTGTGCAATGCATGCAAGGATGGAATACATCCTCTGCAAGTTTGTGGGCAATACTGTATCACGTGGTGCAACCAGCATGGAGGAGCTGAAGGCAGACAGATCTGGACAGGCTAAAGAAATGGGCAGAGAAGAACCTCATGTAGTTAAAAACAACATACAAAGTCCTGCATCTGGGATAGAATAACCCCAGCAGTACAGGCTGGGATCTGCCTGGGGAAAAAAGCAACTTTGTAGATGTTCTGGGTTCTCACCAGTCAGCACGTCAAGCACTAAGCAGCAGCAGGCATTCACAACAACAAAGGCTAATGTAATCCTGAGCTATGTAAGCAAGAGTGTACCTAGCAGGTGGGAAAAATTATTTGCTCATTTCCCTCTTGTCAGCCCTTGTGAGCTACTTCTGTAAGTGTCCAGGTTTGGACTCCTCAGAGCAAAAAAATATTGACAAACTGGAGGGTCCAGGGCAAGGCAGGAGTGCAGATTAGGAGGTGTGACACATACAGAACTGAAACAGCTGGATTTGTGCTTCTTTGGAGAAGACTATGTTAAAGGAGAAATCTTAACACTGACATCATCTGTCTAAGAGGAGATTTATAGAAAATATAAAGGCAGACTCTTCTTGAAAGTGCATAGCAAAATAATGAGGGAAAATTTCAAATTCTAGTTAGCTATTGGTAAATAATTTTTTACAATATAGTCACAAGCTGAAATGGATCACCTATAGAGGTTGTAGACCCTCCATCCTTAAAGACAGTTGTGATGCAATTGGAGGTGACTGGGCAACCTGTTCCTATTAGCTTCAAATCTGGACCTGCTTCAGAACTTCTTTCTGAATCTTATCATAATGATTCTGTGATTAATTTTGGGTCTTTTTAATGCCTTGTAGTGACACTCTCCTTTTTACAAGAAAATATTTATATTGAGAAAATAATGCTTAAAGTAATTATTAGTAATTTTACTATATCTCCAGAGGTACTTTGAATCCTCTTTATGGAGGAAGGCAGTGTTTTGAAAGCAGGCTAATGACTTTAGGTTTGAAAAGAAAGATTCTTTCAACATGAAAGTCTTTGGAAAATTCTGGAACAGAATACTCACGAACTATCCAAGTAATGAAAATGGTGGTCCTGTAATCATACTGAACAGAACACATCACTTCATTTCTAAAATACTTGCATATCAATTGTATTATCTTTTCACTAATGATATTAGAAATTTCTGCATGTAATCTTGGGATTGTGACCCTGTAACATAGAGCAGCAGCTGTTTTCCTTTGCTCTATTACTGATGATGGACTGTGGGCAGACAAAACCCAACTGTATTACTTTATTGCCTCAGCATAAAAAAAAAAAAAGGAAATTTTTTCCTCTAGGAAGATATACTTGAGAAAATTTTCTAACAGATAGTTTTCCTACAGGAAAATGGGGATTTATGAGCACCTGGCTTCCTAGCTCCTTGGCAGCTTATAAGACAGTCTTATTCTGCAGCTCCTTGGAGTTCCCTGGTCCTATGACATCCTCAGGCAGATGCAGGCAGCCATGGCCCAGGGCACTCCCCAGCTCCCAGGCCCCCAGTGCTCCTCAGCAGGCTGTCATAGAGCAGGGCATCCTGGAGAGCACAATAGATTTCAGAAACATGGACATGTTCCTGTAGTGGAAACAGAGAGTTTGGCTTTTCATCCCACCCCCCAACTTTTCAAAACATAAAATCTTTTGCAGAAATTAAGCTAAGCTTCCCAGCCAGGTGGGTGTCCCCGCTGAAGATCCATCCATCCAGTCTTGATTAAGCTTTTCAGTCTGGTCACAGGGAATGTAGTAGTGGCTATGTAACCTAGGAACACTCTTAAGGCAGAGCTGTCTTCAGAATTTCCAAGGAAATGGGCAGTGAGCATCCCCAAGATGGTACAGGTGTCAGAAAACTGCTTTCTTGTATTTTTTTTAAAAACTAATGACTTCATCATACATTCGTCCAGCACTGACTCATGGAAATACAAGACAACCTGAGAAAAACCATGAAAGTAAATGAATATTACAGTTATGTTGCATTCCCTGAAGAAAACACGTGTTCTCTGTGTTCTCTGCTCATGGAAGTGTGTCTGGGGGAAGTGAGCACATTCGACTCCATCCATATATTAGTGTCTGAACCCGTTCTTTAAAACGTTTTTTACTTTACATTATACCAAGAGTAGCTTTTGGAAATTATTAGGCAGTATAATATATAGTGCAGATGATACTAAATATGATTAACTTTTGAATTGTTGCAGTCTGACAAGAAGAATTGCCATAATGAAGAGATAAAGATGTGCGATACATAAATCAAGTTCAAACATCAAAACTTCTAGATCTTGGCCCTGTCTAAAGAGAACATGTGTTATTCATACATCTTTGAATTACAGACATGTGTTTGCACACCTCTGAGAAAACAGATGACATTCCCATATCCAGTTCAAATTATGGTATATATTTTTGTCTTTGAGCAGGGCTTTACTTCAGTTTGTCCTCAGTATTTTTCCTCTTTCTTTGCATTTATTTTCCATGTTTGGTATATAAGTTATTAGGGCCAATGCAGGAAAAGGACCCAGACAGGTACTAGACAAGTGGAGATAAGAGCTTCTTCCCTGAAAAACTAATCCTCTAAAAAGACGAAATAAAAATATCCTTTGAAAGATAAAGATATGGCTGAGCAACAGAACATGTGATCAGACCAGTTTCCAAAACCCAATTTCAATGCATTAACTGATTTGCTCTTGATTTTGTGCTTTACATTGCAAAACAAGGTTCACTGGAATCACCTGCAGAGTGGTTTGTTAGCTGGAAGATGGTGGAAGGTGTTGGAGGTGAAGAAAGACAGGGGAAAGAACAGGGCGCAATGGCTGTCATGCTGAGTGGGGAACCTACAGAGGTAGAAGTGCCTGAAGGTCCCTGCTGAAGATGACTTCCTCATTTCCTATTCCAGTTTATTTCCTGAAAGTTGTCTGATTGGAGAGGAGAGGAACTGTATGAGACATAGTCCAGTAGAATTTGTTCTCAGGATCTACATTCAGGCCAAAGAAGGTATTTTTAACTATTCAGGAACTGCTAATGCAATGACAGTGGATGCTCTGTCTTCCAGGGTGTACACCACTGAGAATAGCCAAGTTTATGTGCTCCTCTGCTGTCCAAAACAGAGTGATTCCTTCATGGGTCACTGATTTGCCCCTGTCAGGCATTTGTTATGTTCCTGAGAAGGTACAGAGGGGTAGTGTATCCCCTCCAGAAACCCCTGCAAATCTGGAAGAACATTAATCAAAGCAACTGATAGTCTCACGTGACTTGACACTGTGGATTCAGGAGTGCTTGCTGCCTGCCATTAGTCCATCATTGCCTCAGACTTGCAGCACTTCAGTGTCAACAGCTCCACAGCTTTATGTTGGTTTCTTTAGCCAGATGTGCTGAATAATCCACAGCAGCCTCACACTCCTAGCTCTGACATGGCAGTGAACTGCCCAGTTAGCAGAGAGTGAATGCACTGCTCTCTTGGATGCCCCTGACAGCAGAAGCAGGTGACATCTCAGGGGAACAAGCACTCTGATTGCTGTACCTCTACACCTCATGCTGATATTATTCCTGGTGAAGTGCATCACAGTTGGGCCCCTGGCCTGAATAGGACCATGTCATTCCCTTAATCTTCTGGCTGACATGACTGCCAGCTCTGCCTTTCTCTTTACCATGCAAACTATGAACCTGAAGGACCAGAAAAAGAAAATCCTCCATTACTGTACTTCTTTTCCTTTCAGAAAAGAAACAAAACCTAAGCACTATGGGACATGCTTGCATATATTGTCTGTCAATCTAAAGCATTTCAGAGAACTCCATAAATCATTAAGTTGCACAGAAAATGTGTCCAATTTGATGCTATCTCTCCACTTCAATTGCAATTTTTTTGTCTGTATGTACAATTTGTTCATGGCAATTACATGAACATGGAAACAGAGAAAATCATCATTAGATAAGATTTAAAATTTCAGCATTAATCAGCTCCTATTTCTGGCCCTTTGAAAGCATTTGGACTGCCTGCTCTTTTTTGATTTATTTTTATTTCCTTCAAAAAATCAGCTGTGATATTTTCCACATAAAGCAGCGGCAGAGTGGTGCCCATGGTTAATCTATTCTTGTTCATCATGTTTGCTGGCTCCCAGCTCACTTGCAGCCAGCGTACTGGCTGGCCTAATGGGACTTCCAGACCCGCGTCCTTTCCTTATGGTGGCTGTCCCTCACACACCCTCAGAGCTCCCAGAAAGCTCCCAGAAAGAGAAGGGGTTGCCCTTCAGAAAAGCTAATCAGAAATAAATTTTAAGGAGGAAGATGAATCTGTACTTGCCTGGTCTTTAAAGGAAGGCAGTGACCTCTCTGTTTCACAGCTCAAGCACAAATCAGTGGTCTCAGTTTCAGCACTGAAGCTGTCATTTGAGAGAGGCTTGGATAGTGCAATCAGATGAACCCTAAAACATATTTTCCTGTGCAAGGTTTGGATTTTGAATATAGGTGTATTGAGAAATTAGACTGACCACGTGCCAATTCACCATTATACAGAGACACATCCAGAAACTCATAATTATGAGTCTGTGAGGATTTGTGACATTATGTCCTGGGTTATAATGTAAGATGTGTCCAGGGGGGTGTATTCTATCACCATCTTCAGGTTTCTGTTAAAACCAGGTGGGAGAGCACTCCCTGCTTCCTCCCTCTGTGTTATCTTTTGTTAATGGGCCATCAGTGCCTTGCACATGACTCAGAGATAACTGGCTCCTACACTATCTCCTGTTAATGGCCCATCAGTGCCTTGCTCATGACTCAGAGATAACTGGCTCCTACACTATCTCCTGTTAATGACCCATCAGGCCTTATCTCATGACTCACCATCTCATTGTGAGATACTCCACCCAGGGGGAGGAGCCAAGCATTCCATCGTGGATATAACTGAGGTTTTGAAGACTCGAGCTTTAGCTTTCTTCTCCACTGGATTCCCAGAGGATAGGAGCTACATACCTTCCAAGGAAGACCAGACCCTTTTACTAGATCACTGCCTCAACTGAACTACATCCATCATTTCAGAGGACCCCTTTGGACTGCTACTGCTACCCTGACTGAGAGGGTGTCACGTTGTATCTGACTCTGTCAGTTTAAACCAGTGTGTTTATTTTTTGTTTTGTTTTGTTTTTCTTTCCTTTCCCTGCCTTTATTCTAATTTTCTTAATAAATTGTTATTCTGACTTGGTGTCTCCCACTGGTTTTTCTTTTCAAACCAGAACACATTATGAGAAACAGGCAGCAGCAAAGGAGATACTGACTTTCCATATTGCCTTCAAAATCTTTCATAGAGAGAGTTGAAAGGAATTATACTTTCTTAAATTGATGTACCTTTTGCCAAACTAAATAACCTATTCCTGAGATTTAAAGACACATCATTTTTCATTAAATGATAATCAAAATAAACTTTAAATCTGAAGAGCCTATACTAACACCAAACTCAAAGGACACTTCAAATTTCTACTGGTGGCAGAAATACATGTCTTAGGTTTTATTGCTTTATCCCTCCTAAAGATTTTGCATTGATTTAACAGACTTTGCTCACCATGCAGCCTTACAAACGGTGACATCTTGATGTCTGGTGATTTACTTCAGCAACTATGAAATCTTAAATCACAGCTGAATGTGACCTGGCACAGAGGAAACAAGTAAATACCTGCAGCCATTTTAGTCAACATTAATAACATTTAACTCACGGTTCTCCAGAAACATGAACTACATATTTCTCAAACTCATGAATTATCTAGTCAATGAAAGAGTCACAAAAGACCCAGATCAAGAACATGTTACTTTTGTGCACATATAGCAAAACAGACATGTAGCCAAAAATGTGTATTTTTTAACCAGCAAAGGCCCTTGGTAACTTGCTGAAAGTCTATTTGCATATTCATGTTAACGGCACCAGAAATTAGACCTGACACTTTTGCTGCAGCTTGTGCTGTTTTTTCCTATATGCATGAAATAATGACAAAATATCATAAAGACCCACATTTTCCTTTTGATGGCTGTGCTCAGCTGCAACTTTCCAATAAATTGTTAACTCTGCAGGGTTTCTTCTCTAATATTCCCCTGACTAATTCAAAGAAAGAAATCTGCTCCCAGTTGTTCTCACTGTTACTTGTTTAGATTATTAGAACTAAAATATTGGCATCTTTAAAAAAAAAAAAAAAAGTGTGTGAGAAAAAGTGATAACAGAGTACCCATTAGTAAGATTAAGTAAAAGAAGGCACCTAATGGGAGACATCTTATGGAGTTAAAATTAACTTGCTGTTTTAGAGCTTTTTGGTCTTTTAAGGATTATTTCACTTTCTAAAAGCTATAGATACCTGATAACAGCTCCTCAGGTCTATAATATTAAATCGCTTGTCTGAAGAATGATAAGCTCCTAGAAGCAAATGAGGGGACATTTTTGCCCATGAACAAATTCACACAAAGGATTTTCCACTGCAAGAACTGTGGTCATAGCAAAGGTTTTGGAGAAAATAGGGAAAAGCACTTCACAAAGTTTTCCTAGAAGGTCTCGGAAATGTTATGTCTTACAGTCATTCATAGGAAGCTCATTTTCAATGGCTCCTCCACAGTATTAAGTTTAGGCTTATACATGAATTTCCAACATTTGTAAAGAAAGACATATTTTTTATCTTCTCTGCACTTCTTTCCCATATCTGCATCTCTTCTGAAGTGTCAGACTCTAAAACTGATTTTTTTTCCCAACCAGTGTCATCCCAACCCTGAAGATAGCAAAATTTTAATTTATCTTTTATATGGTAGTCTTACTCTGTTTTGAGATAAATCACACACACACATTTTTGATGTGTTGAACCCATATATATGTGAGTGTATATGTATATATGTGTGTGTCTGTGTATGCATATATAGGCAGGTGTCAAATTACATTTCTTAATCTCATGTTAGACAGGAAAGGTAAATTTCCTTTTGTGTGGTGCTTCTGACAACATTGCTACAGCAAGAAGGGCTGTACTTTGTAGAATATGGATAGTCTTGTTAGTCTGGGTATTTTTATCTGCAGACCCAGTGGGCAGGCAAGTAAGTGGATCAGAAAATAAGTTACCTTTCCTTCGAAAGACACTTTTCAGAGTGAACACATCAGGAGTAAACTGGCTGTGTTTGACACTGCCCCAGAGAATGAGACTGGATATGACAAACACTGAACTTTCTTCATTTTTCTCTTGTGATTTGGCCATAAAGGATCCGTAATTCAGATTTGTCACTTTTCGCATGAAGAATTTGCCTTTTATAATGTAACTGGGCCACATGGCCTCCCTGTTACTCTAAAGGAAATGAAGTTTACACAAAAAAAAAACTGACTCGCAAAGAAAATAGAGGCACAAGCGTCTACAAGGCAATATAGCACAGTGATGAAATGCAATGCCATGTTGGAATGATTATTGGAGTTTTCTTAAAAATATGTCAATATACTTTAAACATTACAAACAGGAGGGTAGCATTGAATCAGATATCATTTAGTTTTGCAGGTGTAGCTGATTTCTCAGCTGATCTCCCAATGCCTTCAGAAAGGATGTCAAGATATACTCCAGCATCTACCATGAGTTACTTTGATTTTGCACTTTTACATATATAATGAAAATAAATATGACTGCTATATTTGCAACATCTGTTTAGAGAGCATGATGTTCTGTTAAATCTTTTCAGTACAGGGAAGCTAGACCACCTGAGAATCAAGGGAAGGATTGATGTGAGTATAATTACAGTTCTAAGGGCATGATGTAGGCATCTAGGTCCCTGTAGGATCAACATAAAGGAGTAAGCACCTCTATATTATTTTGTGAGTCTTTGGCTAAATACCTACCATAATTACCACAGAGAGCATGAACACCTCTTCTGAAAAGAATACAAATGAGTAGTATGACAAAAGCTCATACTAGACAGATTTTGGAAGCTAAACTGAACCAACAGAACGATTCAAAAAATGATTTGGTAGAAGCACACAGAACCATTCACCGTCCCATTCAAGTAGCTGATTTAGAAAAACATGTTTGGACCCTTGCAGTAAATTTCCCATGTCCTGCCGTGAATGCCATTCCTTTGAGAAAGGAGCCCTCCAGCCTGTATCATTGGAATCAAACATTCAAGAAATGCAGTGGGGGGAAGTAGAGGCATCAGTGAATGGCAGCTCACTTAACCCAACTGCTAGATGAAAAGCAAATGTATTAAGAGCTCTGACGTCAAATGACGGGCATCTCTCCAAGAGAAATTTTGTCAGAACTTCATATAAATCAAAAGACAGATTGTGAAGATTTTTATTGGCAATTGCACTTGCTCATGAAGTAAGATAAATTAATAGGGAGCAGAAAGGTAAGCCAAAAGGCATCTTCATTTTGCAGACCTTGCCTTGCAGCTCTGGAATTTCCTGAACTGACATTGTTAAGAAAATCCAGAGATGGTGTGTTCACATCCACGATTAGTTGCGAAGTAAAATAAATTGCAATCAGAAGAATGGCTTCCTAACTGGATATTTAGATAGAATTCAAGACAAAGAAAAGCAATGGAGAAAGTTTTAGCCAGGATTTTTGCTAGCTTTGCTCTTTGCCTGCCAGGACCATAAACCCAAGGAAATTTAGAATTGTTCTAGACTACTTGTGTTTTGGATGTATTACTCCCAGTAATATATTGGCATATAGTTCAGCCAGGAACACAAATTGTGGTCTTGGGTTCAAAAACTCTCTGGAGACTTTTCCAAACTGTTGCTGCTATGACAGTTGGCAAACAGACAAATGTTTCAGTAATAGTCCAAGGGACAGTCTGTCCTCAAAATCACTGCTGCCAATGCAACTTCATTTGCCCAAGCCCAGATTTCTTCTCCAAGAGATAACAGAGCTCAAAGACAGCAGATAAACATTACAGTCTATACATCAACAATTATGTTGAAGATCACAAGGTTTCCTTCATCTACTCTAAACAAACAGAAGCAATTGCATAATTTTTTTACCTTTACCTAGTTCTCCCAGTTATTTTGTTTTCATCCCATATTCCTTACTTTGTTTTAGAGAAATTAAGCCTCAAATTTTGAAAAATGCATAATGCTTGTAATTAGAAATTGTTAGAATTGCTCTCCAGGAAAACTTTAAACTCAGCAACTAAATCCTTAATATGGAGACATAAACCAATAGTCTTATCCTGAAAATGAATGTTTATGAAAAAATCCCCAAAGTAGATAAAAGTGAAGAAAAACTTTATATAACCATTAAATAAATATTTTATNCTGGATGGACTCTGTATAAATCTCTGGTGTTTTAAAACACAGAATTAAAAGCAGAAAAATATTTGCAAAGATTTAAGAATATGCATCTTTCTCATTGCAAGGGAATATGACATAGGTGTATCCTAATATTGCACACTTTCAGCAGGAATATTACCATATTTAGTTGCATGATATAAAGATGCAATCAGATTAAAAAAAAAGGCACTTTGGTCAACTAGCCAAGCACCAAAACAAGGTGTTTTCTACAAAATAGTCTCTGTGTCCATGGAATGCTTCTTGTATGAGCTCATCTGGGGTTGGCTTTATTGATTGAAAAAAACTTCCTAGGTCATACCAACCTCCTCAAAAACATGTGGAATTGGAATAAATGACACTGACTTAGCTGGGGCAAAAGTACAAGACTTGACTCACTAAATGGTGTAGTTTTTGGACTTGCTTATCGAGGAACAATGAAGTTCACAGTATCAGCACCTGAACTATTATCAAGGACCCTTGCTGAGAAGAACAGGCAAGGTTATATTTCTTGGAGCTCTTCCCTGGAGCGTTTACATTCTTCACAGTCTCTTAGACATTTTTACATTAGTTGTAAAATAATTTCACCACATATATTTGGTAGCTTTGTACATTTTAACTTTAGCACCTGCGATTCTAATCTGGCCTGGGTACAAAATCATGATTTTCTGGTGCAGATAATCTCCACCAGGAAGCATCAGATATTTCTAGTCAATCACAAAGCTCCTGTACATCAATGATGAGACAAAGGGAGCCACTGGGAATGAAGCTTTGGCTTGGATAGCCAGGTGGTGGGGGAAATTCAATCTCCAGGATGTAGGATGCAGGTTGATTAATTCCTCTGTATTTGTTTGTTTTTTATTAAGCACATAGAGAACAGAGATATAGCTGTTAAAAAAACCTGAACCACCAAACAAAAAACAAAACCAAAAAAGCCTAGAGAGAGACAGAGAGACAGAGAGACTGAGAGACACAGAAAGAAGCAGGTCAAGGAACAGACAGTAGAGCTTTCTTCACAATGGAGAATGTCCTACTCACTACCTGCCTCAGTAATGCGAAAGTGAATGATTCGTGAAATGCAGCAGTGCTGCTCTTCTCTCTGGTTTATACATACACTTCTCTAGTTTTAAATTTCGCTTCATCTTTCCAAGCCTCTGTATAGATATGCTGCAAAACTAATACTTCTCACCTGTACTGTTATTGGTGTTACAGAACTGTAGAGGGAAAAGAATGCCACAGGATACTCACACATTTACTCACTTACTTACACATTTGAATTCTATTCAGAGGTGTTTAAGTTGACATGGTACTGCAGACTCCATCTCTTGGCTATTTAAATCCAGAATATGCTGAATTGCATGATGATTTCTTTCCAATCTACTCAGCATGATGCAAGCATGCAATGGGGCATAAACAGAAGCCCAGGAGCCACAGTACAGAAAAGGCACAGACTAATTTTCCTTGGGCCTAAATATCAATTTCTAGATCTGAACTGTTTTCCAGACCTCCAGACACTGACTACAGCCATGCTGACATACCTACTTCCATTTGAGGCCACAGCCTCAATAGCCCATGCTCTCCTGAGGTTTGCAAAAGTACAGTTAATGTTCCAATTTCACAGATAGGAAAGTGAGGTAAAAAACTAAGACTGTTCTCTAAATCTTTCAGGTAGTAGCTTTCCACTGCCATGCATGAGCAAAATTGACAGATTATTATGTCTTAATTACAGTGCCATGTTCTAGCCCAACCCCCCCCATTTCTTTTTCCTATAGCCTGTTTTCTCAGGCATGAGAGATTTGTTTCAGCCCTTTTGTGGCCATTGACTTTGAATTGGGTTTATGAATGCAAAGAAGCTGTCTGAAACCTCTCAAAACTTACAGAAGATTCTGCTCTGAATTGAGCACCTTGATGCTGAGATGCAAATACAGCTTTCTACAGTGATCAGTGCAGTTCATTTTGAAGCTGTCAGTGTAATTAGTTGGTTGTGACAGAGCATAGTTTGCCATTTCTTGCAAAATTAGATTTTCACATTTACCACCTCAGTCCAACCCACATGCTAAAAATATAAGAATGCTTCAGCATTTTTATTATATTTATCTATTGTACATACTTCATACTAACAGCATTCTCCTATTATCTGGAATCTAATTTTTTTTCCCACAGACAAGGAGTAAAAGCTGTTGGAATGTAAAATGCTTAGAAAAATTAATTCAAAACAAGTGAAGCATGAGAAAAACTAAATGAATTG
>VZTN01009290.1:8332-28634 GCA_013400515.1 Erpornis zantholeuca
TGATGCAGGAGGGATGGGACACAGGAGGGATGGGACATGGGATGGCACAGAGGTCAAATGAGATGCATGAGGGACAGGACAGGGGAATGGGGTGCAGGGGAAATGGAGTGTGTTGCGGGCAGTATGGGATGCAGACAGAACAGGACACAGGCAGGACAAGGATGGGGGCAGGGCAGTGATGGGCACATGGGAGCTGGGCAATGATGGGGACCTGATGGAGGCATGGCCAGCGTGGCTCTGTGCCATCCCTGCCCTGTTCCTCCCAGCTGCAAGAGCTCTATCCAGACCAGCCCATGGAGCTGCACCTCTGGGCCCGCCAGCAGCCCCTGCTCTCCTGCCATCCTGCTGCCCTGCATGGGACCCTCTTCAGCTCTGCCGAGGCCTTTGTGGTGCTGCCCAATGCCACCCGTGTCCCTGCCTTTCAGCTGAACATCGTGAGTGGCTGCTGACTGCCACAGCTCAGGGAGCCAGGGGATCCCAAAGGACTTGGCTGGGGCTGGTGTGCCTGTGCTCCTGGCTGGGGCCAGCTGGGTGATGCTGGGTTGCAGGCACTGCCCTGGTCCCTCCAACCTCTCTTCTTACTTCAGGATGCCAATGTGACGGGGAAGCCAGTGATCACCAGGAACAGGCTCGGGGGCACTGTGAGACTGACAGGGTTAGTGCCTGACCCTGAGCTAGGTCTGAGCTCCCCTGGGACATACCTGGAGAGCTCCCCCATTCCCCACCTCTGTCTGTTTGCCTCCCTGAGTCCTGTATTGCCTGCTCAGTCCCCATCCTGCCCCCTGTTCATATCTGTACCAGCTGCCCTGGCAGTAGGTCCTCAGCTGTACCCACTCTGCTGGGGTCCTGGTCCCACCATGGAGCTCTGCCTGTCCCTACCCTGGGATGGGACAGTTTCCATCCCTGTGCCTGGCTCTGACCCTGATCTTGTCCTCCAGGCTCCATGTGACACAGGTGGCATCAAATGTGGGCCCAGTGGAGGTGAGTGGCTGTGCCGGGGAAGTCACTTGGTTTCCACATCACCTTGGGAGCAGGGTGTGGGGGGAATCTGGGGTGCTGTGGACCCCATGTATGGCAAGTCTGGCATGGAGCTGAGCCCTGCCTGCACCACGGACCCCTCTGCCTGCTCTATGCTGGGCTCAAACCCTGCCTGTCCCACAGGTGAAGCGTCTGGAGACCCTGCTGAAGTTTGGGCTGTGGCTTTTTGGGGTGCCCCGGGCAAACAGTAAGTGCTGTCCCCGTCCTGTCCCCATCCCTTCACAGCTGCACCAGGGCCACCCCCTGCTATGACTTTGTCTCCCCACAGAGTGGCTCAAGGCTGGCATCCCCCTGCCCCTCCCACACGGCCTCAGCCTGCTCAGACCCCAGCTCTCGCTGCAGCAGGTGGGTGCCACCTCTGTCCCCTTACCCCAGTGTCCCCCACGTCCCCCGTATCCCCCCTCTCACTCCGACTCTCTACAGGGCTTCGTGCTCATCACCACGGACCTGCAGTACGGGCCATGAGACCGCCGGCCTCGTGGGAACATGCCAGTCCCCTGCCAGCCGTGTCCCCGTCACCATTCCGATGCCATCGTGCCCCCATGGCCGGCAGAGCCGCTCACCCGCGGGACCCACAGACCCCCCCACCCTCGGCAGGGATTAAAGCGGGAGCGTAGCTCAGCCCGGTGTGTTGTGGGGTGTCTCAGGGAACCCCCTCAGCCGCGTCTCCCAGGCAAGGTCCCATTCCCGGCTCCACGATGGAGCATCACTGTGTCCCCGGCTGCGAGGGGCTCTGGCTGTGCCGTGGTGGGGTCCGTCCCCTGCGGGGAGCTCGAGGCGGCTGGGGACGGGGCTAGTGGCCCTCGGGGACTGGACTTCCCCCCAGTCCTGGCGGCTGTGTCGGTCACTGGGGTCCCTCTGCTCCCGCTCCCCGCAGCCGCTGCGGCCGCAGCTCCGCGGCCGCTTCTCCCGCTGCCCACGGGATGGAGCTCGTGTCCACGGTGCTCGTGTCCACGGGCTCCCGCCGCGTCCCGCCAGCCCTTGGAGCCGCCGGGGCCCGGCCGCTGCCCCCACGCTCCGAGGGTCCCCCGGAAAAGACAGGGGAAGGGGGGCTGGGGAAGGCTGAGCTGGGCGCGTCCCGCCGTGAGAGGGATGTGGTGTGGCTCGGCGTTCCCCGTGCTCGTGACATCCCAAAAAAGCCAGACTGTTTGTGTGGTCCAAACCGTGCTGGAATGAGCCCTGCACAAAGGGAAGGTGCTCTTTTGAGGGGTAGCCCCGCGAATGCAAGGGGCTGTGAGCCTGTGAGTCTCCTGCCCTCCTCCTCCCAACGTGAGTAGGGGTGCTGAGCCCATGTCCCTAAAACCATCAGCCCTAGCCCAGCTAAGAGCCTGCCAAGGGCTCTCCTTTCCCCATCACCCCTTAGAGCCACCCCACCTTACCACCATCCCTTTGGACCACAGCAAACTGCCCTTGGAGCACCCCAACCCTTCCCTGAGCAGGGAGAGGACCTCATCCCCAACCATCCATCCCGCTGAAGCCAACTCCTTTGGGCCCAAAGTCACTCAAATTCCTGACGATTGCAAAGACCACAGCACCACCAGCAGCTCGAATGACAAATTTATTTGTGGATTCACCTCCACCTGCAAACCGAAGCGTTCAATGGGCTAATGCTAATCCTCGTGCTCCCCGTGCGGGATCTGAGTGGGTCCGACATGGGGAGCACGAGTCCGTGCTCAGTGGCCAAGTGAGCCCCTCTGGAACCTCCAGTTCTCCCCCCACCTCCATCCCAGCTTGGCTTCTGCAGGGAGCACGGCCCCACACATAAATACGGACAGACAAGATAACAAAAATAGCATCAATAGTATTCACAAATGAATTAAAAACTACTCGTATATGTACAGCAGAGCACGGGCAGTATGTACATGGACAAGCTGTGGACAGCTGTGTCTGCCCGCGGTGGGCTCCGAAGGATGAGGGCATTTATTCTGGAAGCTAATTTCAGCTCAAAGGCCGGAGGTTCCCTGCTCCAGCAGCAGTGGGAGCAGCGTGGGGATGAGGGGGAGGAAAGCTAGACACCTCAGTCACTGCACGCACCCGTCACAGCCACGCATGGGGACAGGGATCTGCCTGCACTATGGGACTGGGAACATGTAGGACAGCACTGGAGAGGCCAACAGCTCTTACTGTCACCAAAGAGGCTCCCCAGAGGTGGAGATGGCTCTCAGCCAGTGCCAGTCCTCACTCCCATCTCCCCTGGGCTTGCTTCCCCACTTGTTCCATGAATCAGCTGCTTCCTGGGCTTTGCCACCCCTGTGAAGGTGCTTCCCCTGACCTTTGTAATCCCCAGCTCTGGATTCCTGGACACCACAGCCCCAGCTCTTTGCAAAGCCCCTTGTGCCAGGGACAAGCACTCTCCCCCTCTCCTGCCTCCTTCTTTGCCAGCCCAGAGGAGCAGCCTGGGAAGGGATGAGCACTGTCCCACAGCCATCTACACTCGGAGTGAGGAGGAAGAGGACAAATAACCCTTCACACCATGCACAGCCCTGGGCCTGGCACACCATCCTCATCTGGGATAGGCCGCAGCTCCCAGCAGCTGATTATCTGGGGAGAAGGGAATTCACGTGGGGCTGACCAAGGGCAGAGCTCCTCACTCTGGGCCTCTGCCTCTTCCTCCTGCTCCCCCTGTAACAGAGACAAGCTCTGACTGGAAAAGCAAGGACAGGATAGTGATGCTGCAGGGAAGCTCCATCCCGTTGGGCAGCCTGCCTCTTCCTGGTGCCTGAGCATGCCAGAGGACGGGAGCATGGAGCCTGACCCTTGCTCTGGCTGGGGAACTTTATATTAGTGACACATCTACACACACGCACGCACTCACACATGCAAAAATAAGTCTGTTTATTGTCTTCCAAATTATTTTGAGAACCCTGCAGGGCTGGGACACCTTCTAGCCTGTGCCCTCCCCAGCTGCCTGGATCTCCCCAGTGCTGGGAGCTGGTGGCTGAAGTGCTGCATTGGCCTCAGCGCCTTTAAAACACAATGGAACAGTAAATAATACGAGCTACAATAAAAGGAGCTGGCGGCACGAAGGAGAAAACTCCATGGAGCAGGGTGCTCGGCCGGGATGGAGGGGCTGTCCCCCCGCGCCGGTGATGGTGCTCGGGAGCGGAGTGTAGTGGATGTGGCGGTGAAGACGCAGCCGTCCTGGCTACGGGGGGCTCGGCGGCGGCTCACTTGCGGCTCAGCAGGGATCCCAGCAGAAGCACTCCGGCCACCGTCGCCCCAGTCAGGAGCCATTTGTTGAAGGTCTCCTGGCCTTTTCTCACCTCGGCAGCAGCATCATTCCCATAGAGGTCCACAAAGCGCTCCTGTGGAAAAAGAAGAGTGGTGAGCAGAGGGGTGGGAGCGGAGCACGGAGGGAAAGGGCTGGCAGGAAAGCGGTGGTGGGGACCAGGCAGATGACAGATGCCTTGTGCTTCCTCGCTCTGAATCATGCACAGAGGGCAAGGGGGGAAGCACAGTCATGAGAGAAGAGGATGCCAGAAAGGATTTGTGAGGAGAACACCATGCAGGCAGGGCAGGGGATGCATCACGTGCTCTTGGCGCTCTAAAATTAGCATCCAAGTGTGATAGAAATCATTGCAGTGGGAACCCGCTGGGCTCTGTTCCCTGGCCGAGGCCTGTGGAAGCAGCAGCAGGGCTGGTGCCCACGGCTGCAGGAGCCCACACCGTGCATCCCCCCAGTGATTTTGTGTCCACAGCAGAGCCCCCCACATCCCACTCCCGCATCCTGGCCCTCACAGGTTACTCCAAAAAGGAGCTGGATTTCATGAATCTCTGTGGTGAAGGCAGACACTGGGTCGCCAAGCTACTGCCTTCCCACGGCTTCAGGAGAGCAGGCCAAGCACGAGGCTTGGCCAGGAATGCAGTCACTCCGGCCTGGCTTGTCCGAGCTGGCTGCCTCCAGCTCTTCATCTCCAGCAGCAGCCGGAGCTGGGAAGACCTCAGCCCATGGTAAGAAGAGCTGTTGGGGTCCTTGAGCCACATATGGCAGGGCAGGAGGGGTCCCTGGGCCAGCAGCAGGGAAACACATGGCCCAGGATCTCTCAGGTTTATCAGGGCTGAGCAGGAGCTGCAGGGCTGGATGGAGAGGGAGCTGTGAGCTCCAGGCTCAGGGATCGCCAGCAGGTCAGCGTCAGCAGGGGCTTGACACTGTCCCACCTTGAGCCCATCTTCCCAGCAAGATCCCCTGTTCCCTGATAAGTGAATGCAGTTCCAGTAACCCAGCTGCTCTGGGAAAGCAGAGATAAGCCCGGCTGACGTTGTGCTCATGTCACGCCCCACTGGGCCTCTGCGCAAGAAGGGGGAGCATCCCTGCTCTGCCTGCACGCTGCCTCCCACACCTGCCCACAGCCTGTGGTCACAGGACTATGAGGCTTTGGTGCCCAAGCTGGCATCCAGGTGCCTCCCTTTCACATGGAACATGGTGCCAACTCTCCCAGCTCCCAACAAACAGCCCCAGCATGGTCACAGCCTGTGGGGTATCCTCTTGCCTTGCCACACACCTGTGACCAAGCTCACACACAGCTTTCCACAGCAGGCTGTGCAGCACACCTGCATGCTTACTCCCAGGGAGCTGGGCTGTGTCCCCTTCCACAGGCCTCCCCACCACGGGATCTGATCCTTGATGAGCTGTGCACCTCAGCACCCGCCTCTGCCACCAAACCTCTTCTCCATCTCCCACCAGACACCTCCCCAGCTGCCTTCCAGACCCTGTGACCATGAGGAGGTACTCACAGATCCAAGGGCAGAGTGTTGGGACAGAGGGACTTTGCTAACTCACCCCGGGGCACATCACTGCTGCCACCTCACTTAGAGTCCTCTTCAGGGATATGACAGTCATCCCTGTGACTCCCACCACCTACACAGAGTGGCAGAAGGCAGCTCGCTTCTCACCATGCCTGCCAGCTGGCACGGGATCTCTGGAGGTGCTGTACTGTGTCCTGGCCCTGCAGGAATGGGCAGGATGGAGCTCACATGCAGGTGCTGTCCAGGGAAAAAGGTGAGGGCTGCTGCCTGCTGATAACCCACTCACCCAGGGAACAGCCAGTTGTGCTCCAGCACAGATGTGCTGCAGGAGAGGGACAGGAGGAGAGCCCAAACCCGAGAACAGGATATTTTAAATTCTGGAACAGGAAATCCCTCTGCTGATAGGTGGTGATGAGTATGGAGCTGGGACAGGGCATGGCAGTGGCAGCAAACTGATAGCAGGCTGACAGGGATAGAGGGCACAGGGAATTGGGGCAGAAGGCACAACCCCCTCTAAAAAACACCACCCCTACAACATCAGTGTCTGGGAAGATTTAGGTTGAATGTTAGAAAAGGGTTCTTCACCCAGAGGCTGGTTGGGCATTGGAACCAACTCGCCCAGTGGTCACGGCACTGAGCCTGAACCAGAGTTCAGGGAGTGTTTGCACCACACTCAGGCATATGGTGGGATTGCTGGGCTGTTCTGTGCAAGGCCATGAGTTGGACTTGATGATCCTTGTGGGTCCCTTCCAACTCAGCATAGGTTTTGATCTCTCAGTGCCAGGGCCCTCACTCCAGGGATGGTCCTTCCCTTGGACATGTGTTCCAGCCACTTACTCACAGGACCTGATGCTGCAGAGTGCTCAGCTGCAGGAAGGCGCCTGCACCCTTGTGACGTACGTATTCCCCAGAAAATCTGCTTCCCTCAGGGATTCAGTAGGACCTGCCTCACTGAGAGTTCCACACATCTCCACAGGCTCCTCCTGACCCATGGCAGGGATGTCCCCACTGTGCCCAGGCAGGCTGCATTGGTGGACAAGACTATGCATCTACCCAGCCTCTCCGTGGGGCAGGCACCAGGAGGGGCCCCCCCCCGGCAGGGCAGAGAGCCAAGGAGGGCTGGCAGCCTGTTCTCCATGCTGCTTTTTCCATGGCATGTACCACGGAGCTTGGGGAAAGGCAGTTCCAAGAAGCTCTTGCTTCCAAGAAAAGGAAGTGTTTGCTGAAGGAGAGATAAATGGCGCACAGTGAATGCAGAGCTATCGGGCGCTACAGGCGGAGAGGAGCACAGCCAGAGCCCAGCACGGCAGGGGAGGGGATGTGAGCCCCTCTCCTTCCCTTGGGAAGGGAGCAGCAGCTGCTGGAGCCACAGCTGGGGGCCATAGGGGACCTGAGGAGAGCGCCTTGCCCTTCCCCAGGGAAGCCACCCTAGGAGCTGTGATAGCTCAGCCCCTGCACAACTGCGATCCCAGATGTGTCCCCTGGGAACCAGATCCCAGACCAGAGGGAGTGGGAAAACAGGCAGGAGTGTCCTCCCTGCCCATGCTGGGGGTGGATTGAAGGTTAGGGAAAGGCAGCTTGCTCCGTTCCCACACCATCCCAGGCCTTGACTGCTCCGCACCTGAAGCCCAGCACTCCCAGGACCGATCCTGACCTCTCTGGCCTGGTGTTTGGATATCAGGCTTGCCCAGACACGTCCAGATATTTCTGGCCTCCCCCAGTCACCTTTATCTGAGAGGAAATATTTGGAATTCCTGAGCTGATCACAAGGACTGTGGCAGCAACAGCACGTCAGTGTCTCAACCCACGGGCCCCTTCCACCAGAGAGGACAGGCTGTTCCATCAGAAAATCCGTCACATCCCCTTCCCCACCCGGGGTGACTGACATGTCTGAGAGGAGGATGCTCTGGAGCAGGAAATGAGGAAGCAGAGATGTTATTCCCATGCAAGAGGCAATCCCCTGCCTTTGTCTCTCCTCCCCAGAGCTGGGGAAGGAATCCACATTTTCTTGCTGGAGCTTAAATGAGCACTTGCTCGAAGAGTTGGGCAAGGGGTGCTTCCTTCCTGCTGCACATGCTGCTTGCAGGAGGCAGAAGACCTGGAGAGTCAGGCTCCCCTACCCCACAGAGCTGGGGCAGGGAGGTTCTGCAGTGCCAAAATTCTCTGGGCACTCACAGAATCCCAAACTGCAACCCAGCACTGTGGGGGATGCAGCAACCGTTTAAACACTGCCCACACACAAACCTGTGGCAGAAAGGCAGAGCAGGTCTGACCTAAAGTGCTCTGTCTCAGGTGGGAGAGCAGACTAAAGAAGCATGACATCTGACTGAGACACTACTCACATCCTGGCTTGGGAACACCTAAAATTCGAGGTTCCCATTTGTTTGGTTGGTTTCATTCACCAGTGCTGCCTGTGTGGGATGGAGAACAGTTGCCGGATCCCATTCAGGGTGAGCAGAGCAGAGCAGGTTCCTCTTTCAAGATAAGCCCCAGCACTTGGGGAAAGAGGATTCAGTGACACCAAGCCATGAGGGCAGGTGAAGGAAGCAGATGTGGGCAATAAACTCCCATCTGGCCTCTGGTGAGGCAGGAGAGCAGAGAGGGGAGGGCTCTGGCAGTTTGGGGCTCAAAGCTTGCCCTGCACAAGGGAGTGAAGGGTATGGAGGTCACCGAGATACCGGGACAAAGCTTAGAAAACCAGCAGAGAAGATCCAGGCTCTACTGGGAGCATTCAGGTGAACTGGTGGCTCGTGGTTAAACTTCAACATGAACACTTGGATTCCAGCAGGAGCTTCAGAGCTTCCCCACGGCTCCGATACCCAGCCAGTCCCACGAGACAGACACCCCCACCACCCACCTCAGCATGCACGACAGCCTTTCCAATCCAAGGATCCTCATGTGTTTTATCAAAAATGAGCTGGCTCCCCAAAACCTCCCGTGGGATAAGTCAGCATTGTTCCCAGATGGATCAACAGAGGTATGGGGAGGTTAAATGCCTTTCCCAGAGCTGTGTGCGAGCCAGCAGCATGAGCCACAGCATCTGACTCCCAACCCAGGCATTCTCATCACGAGGCAATGTTTCCCTTGAAAACAAGGCTGTTTCTGTTTTACCTTCACCGTAAGTACAGCTGTGTTCCTGCTCAGAGGTCTAACAGCAACCACCGGCCGGGTGCAGAGTCATCTGGATGACCAGACATTTGTTAATGAGATGCTGGGAACAGTTTTGTGCTGAGCAGCAAGACAAGGAGGGAAAAAGAAAGGCAGCAGCTCAGCACAGACCACAACAAAGGCCTGCATCGACAGCAACCTGCTCCCAGAGCCCCTTTGGGCTGCCAGCTCACCACATGGGGCTGGCATATGCGAACCTGGAGGTGAAGCACAGGGGAAACAGCAGCTGAGAGCTTTAAGAATAAAAGAAAACATAAGTATTCCCAAAGGGTGCTACTGGGATCCTGTAAACACAGCTCTGTGGGTCCCTTTGTGATATGAATGGGAGAGACATACAGGAGGTTCTCCCTCTGCCCTGCTCCCCCTGATGCTGTGTTCATGTGTCGCCCCCACCACTGCAAGCCCTGAAAGGAGGGCAGCAGGGACAGAGTGTGACTGCACAAGTCACAGGACTGCCTGCAGTGCTGAGCAGTGGAGGTCAAGGTGAGCACCTGACTCAAGAGCTTGGCAAGGGAACTTGCCATCCAAGGCAGGTCTGACCTTCCCCACAGAAACACAGATCCTAGAATGGTTAGAGGGGACCTTAAAGATCATCTAGTTCCAATCCCCCTTCCATGGGCAGAGATGATCTGGTCCTAGTTCACCGAACTGGTCCCCACCAGCAACCCCAGGCAGGCTCAGAATGGGGTGGGGAAGGGGCTCTGGGACCCAGAGAGAGGAAGGGGCTCTGGGGACAGCAGCTGCAGGTGCAAATACTCCAGAGACTCAGCTCTAACTGTTATGCAAATGGTGACCTCCAGGGAAGCAGCTGCTGATCTCCATGACAATGGCAGGGAATGCCACCCACCCAGTGCCTCTCCTGTCCTTGGAGCTGGTGCTGGGGTGTTGTGGGCCCTGGGGTGCTGTCCCTGCCCAAATCCCAGGGCATTCATTGAAACCTGCAACTCGGAAGGAGGCAGCCATAAATTCAAAAGGGTCCATTAAACAAGAAGCACACTTTCTCTCCTCACTCGGGCTTTGCTGTGGGGTTGCAGCATGAGGGGAACGGCAGGGATGCCGTCCCTTGGGCCAAAGCTCAACAGACCTGCGGGGCTCCAGCCTAGCCCAGGCCAGAGCCAGCTCTTTTCTAACCAGAAACAAACCCTCACTAGCACATTCCAGCCCTAATCCTTGCCGTGGCAGCCTCCTGTCAAAGTGGTTTCATCACCGGCTCCAGGGAACCTGCAATAACCCCACACCATTCAGCACAATTTCAGCGTTTTCCAAATACATGAAAGAGGCTACGGTGACAGCTGTAACCCCCGTCCCTGCCCCGGGAGACTGCTGTGCACAGCACGAGATGGAGAGCAGGGAATTGCGCTCTCCGTTCCAGAAATCTGCTGAAACATTCATGTGTATTAAAGCCGGAGACGATGTGAATGACTAATCCACTTGCATCCATCTTTCATCAGTGTTCCTCCCAGAGCTAACCGGGCTGAGGGCTCCCAAAGGTGCCGCAGCCCCGGCCGGCACCGGGCACGCTCAGCAGGGCAGGCGAGGCTGGCAGGAGACACGGCTCGGGTACAAAGGCACAGCGAAGAACACATTGGCTGAGCCGGATCCACTCAAGAGATTAGCACCTGCTGGGAATGGGATTGTTTTCCAAAGGGCATTAAGTGGAATAGTCCGAGGAAAGACGGTCTCTCTGATGCTTCTCCCCACCGGACAGATGGTGTCTGAGCCCCGCAGCAGAGCAGCCTTTGTGCGAGGGGCGCGCTCGGGGGGCAGGGAAGGCTCCTCCTGCTTTCATGTCCCGGTTATCTGCCGCCTGCGGGGCCAGGGAGCAGAGGGCCGTGGCCAGCTCCCTGTGCCGGACAGCACCTCAGCAGGGCCACCGACACCCAGGGAACAGAGCTCAATTTTCACCTTGTCATTGCTCTTCCCGGACGTCAGAGCTCCTGTGCAATCGTGCCCTTGTGTAACCGTGGGGAAACCTGTGCCGGGGAGACGTGCCACGCTCACGTGTGCCTGGCTGCTGAGCCACGTTCCCTCCTGCCAGGGGATGAGTGGGCGATGCTGACAGCTCTTCCCGGTCCTCACCCACACCAAACCCACCCCACAGGGAATGCTGGTGTTACCAGGGCTCAAGGGAGCCAGGCTGGGTGCAGGGATGGTCTCCAGAGGAGAGGGATCCTGGGGAAGAGCTGCTGGTTTTCCTGCCTCAGCCACTCGTCCACCAGCATCCTGGAGGAGCGACGGCCAAGACTTTACCGCTTCCCACTTCAGCCCCAGACCTCACGAGGCTGCTGTAATTCTTACATGCCACTTGAATGAAAAAGGGGAAAGGGTGGAGGTGCAGGAAGAGGAGGAAGATGTGCTCATTCTGTTTTCACTTCCTGTTAGTTCCATGAAATCTCAAATGATTCAAGCCACAAAGTCCCTTTTAGCAAAATCCTTGCTGACTTGAGGGCAGGAAGCACAGTAGGCAGCTGATGCAGCAAACACGAGAGAGAGCAGTGCGGCATGAGAAGGAGACTTTGTGCTCTGCCCTGGGCTCCTCCATGCATGTTGTTGCATGAAATAATCACTGGCTGGTGCACTGGAAGCTTCTAAATGAGGTCAGTTGCTCTATTAAAAGACATCAGCTCTCCAGCAAGTTTAATACACTGGTGAGCCATACAAGTACAGGATGGAGGCACTTGCAACACTCCATGATGGCTGATTTACAGGTAGCAACACCTCATTTTCTCCATATGTAAGTCATATGTCACCCAGGCACTACCCAGGGCCACATACACACCCAGCACCCACATCCCAGCCCAAACCCTGATTCACCACGAGTCACATGGAGAGTAATGCCACATACTGCCATCAGACACACACCCTGCACAACACTGGCAGTGTCCCCAGTCTTCCACAGCCTCAATGGTGGTGCAAACCAGAGATGGGCAAACTGGAGTGGTATTGTTCAGAGGAGCAATGCAGACAGCTGTCCTAATTCACCTGATCATGGCACTAGCTGCATTCAAACCAGCTTCACGCCAACCTAGACCTCTTTTCTGAGCTTCCCAAAGAGCCCTTCATTCTCCAGCAGAGAAAACCCTTCCATGCTCCTTCACGAATCAGCCAGTTCCCTTTCAAATCCTACCCCAAGAGCCAGGTCACTGCACAGCTCTTGTCCATAGGCCCCTTGCACATCCCAGCTCCAGCTCCTGCTCCAAGCCCTGCTTGCTGCCAGCTTGTCACGTTTTGGAGTATTTGATTTCAGTTTTAAGAGCACCTGTCTGGCAGCAGTACAGGCAGGTAGAACCTGCCTGCTCTTTGTTCTTGGCCAGGCAGAGCATGGAGCAGGACACCTGCCTTGGTTTCCCTCTGAGCTCAGGTGCACAGCTGTGAGCCAGGGAGCTCTGGGTCCATCCTAGATCAGGAACGGGGACTGAAAGGCTGAGCCCAGCCCTGCTCCCACCGGAGGCTCCTCATCTCCAGGCCTCATCTCCCCGAGCAGGATACTGATGCCAGGAGCTAGCTACTAATTGGATCTACTTAAATCAGCAGCTACGTCTGCAGACACAGCTGAAACACAAGCTTGAGCAGGAAGGAGGATAATGCAATAAATTCAAACAGCTCTCCCCAAGGGAATCGCACAACCCCCTGAAACTTCCCTCTTTGCAGATACAGCCCATTACCCTTCCCTGGGCACACTGTGCCAGTGCAGAGGCAAGCAGCGGTCGAAAAAGTAACCAGCCCAAAGCCCCCTGAAACACCAAACTCCCTCAGCTTCCTGCTCCCAGCAGCAGAGGGAAGGCAGACCAGTTACAGCACAACATTCAAACAGTCCCTGTGGCCACGGGAGCCTCTCTGGTTAACGCTCCGAATCCCGCTCCTCCCTCCCTCCCTCCCTCGCTACCCCGGAGGCAGGCAGCAGCGCTGAGTGCACTGGGTTTCCCATTAAAGAGATCCTGAGAGACAGCACTGGGCTGGTACACGTGAGCACGTGTCCGAGAGAAGACACGGGCGGCTGGAGAGATGCTGGCTGCACGGAGCTGCAGCGGGCGTTCCCGCCTGCAGGCAGTCCTTCCCAGCACTGCTCAGCCCTCCGATTCTTTTTTTGCTAACTAAATTAAACATGAGGATAAAATAAGCAAAATACCTAAAAATAAAAAATAAACCGAGCCTTTCTACAGCACAACTAGGTCACAGCTCCCCAGCATGCGAGTCGTGGCAGCCACGGCTCAGCCCCTTGAGCCTCCCGGGTTCAAAACTGACATCTCACTTAAAAGGCTGCTCCCGAAACCCACACCTGCTCCCCGGTAAGCCCAGCTGGAGCCATCTGCTAACGGCTCTGCCTCCCGGCAGCCCTCGGCACCCTCGTTCCCCTCGGCTGTTCTGTTGTGGCAGAGAGTAACCCTTTTCCCCACCTGACCACGATGGGTGCCAGCCCATGCCTTGAGCCTGCCCCACTGCCCCTCGGGTGCACTGCGGGGAAAGCTCTCCCAGCCCTCTGGAATACATGTTCCCTAACTTGAACTCTTGGCATCTCAAGGATGATTAGGAGCAGGACTTCAGAAAGACCTTGCACCAAGAACCCCTCCGCACATCCTTCCAGGTGAGCAACAGGGAGGAGGAAGTTTCCCTGTCCAAAGTCAGGGCAGTAAAGCAAGGAGTGCCCTGGCATTGAGGGACTCTGCTTCCCTTTCATGTCTCTGCTCTGTGCATTAATCTTTAGTGGCTCACAACCATAGTGTGTAAAGGCAACATCCCTCCTTGCAGGAGGGTGGAGGAGGAGAGCGGAGGGTGGAGAGTAGCTCCTCTCCTGCCACCCCAAGGCAGAGCCACCCGCAGTGAATACCTTCGCTCTGAATCAGCAGGTAGGTCAACATCCCGGCTGCTCTCGGGGTCCCCAGAGGGGACAGAGCAGCTGCCCCCAGCCCCCTTCTGCTCCCACAGCAGAAGCCACCATTAATCCCTCGCCTCTCAGTTCACTAGGTCTGCAAGACTTCTACAACTGATATCCATCCCTTCCCTTCCCCCAGCTCCTCCTGGGAATACTCTGGCTTTACAGCAAGTGGGGAAAGAGCTGCTAGAGAAATACTCCTTGTAATGTCAAGATGGGACTATGCTTACAGCCGTCAGCTGCTTGGTAAAAACCAAAGGAAACCAAACCTTCTCAGCTTTAACAAAGGTCTCATAGCACCACACCACCATTCAGCTGCACCCGGTGTGTGCTGCAGGCGTGTCGCTGCTCCCGGGGGGGAAACCATGTACATGAACCATACCGGAGCTCCACAGAAATCAGACACAGCAGCCCAGACATGTACAGAAAGCTGCAGCTTCCACTGGGGAAAAGAGAGCTCCCACCCACCCCTTCTGTTGCGCTGGGACACCCCACTGCTGCTGAAACAGGGAGAGACCCCGGGCAGCGCTCCAGGGACCCGGCTCCAGCGTTAGAGAGGAGCAGGATGAGCAGGCGGAATGACATTACTGAGAGCAGCTGTGAACACAGAGCAGCAAGAAACAGTTTGTTAATTATTTCACAGGTCTTTTTTTAAATGACACTCAGCTCTTCGGATTAAAGAGCCTCAGAGTGCTTTACGAATCAGAGTTGCCAGTGGCTCCCCTGGGAGCAAAGGAAACGCTATCCCTTTCGCTCAAAGACCCCGGGGTTAAGTGGGCTGCTCTGAGCCACAGCCAGCCACGGGCAGGAGCTTGGCTTTCCAGGCGCCTGCTGTAATCACAGATCTAAGGAACGTAATCAAACTGCACCACACACCGAGAGGCAGCAAGGAAAACAGGCAGGGCCCCAAAGAAGGAGAACGAGTAAAGGGGTAAAGAGCAAAGCTCTGAAATCAGCCTCTGCATCGCTCTTGGTCTAGCGGCAGGAATGCTGCTGCGGGCCGGGCAGGGAGCTGCAGTGGAAGTCATTCCAATGGCATTTCCTGGAGAGCACTGCAGAAAAGCCTCCCAGGTCGAAGGCTGGGTGAGGAGCTGCCAGGGCTCTGCAAGCTGAGCCCAGATCTCCAGCCGTCAGCGAGGACACAGCTACCTGGGCTGGTTGCTCCAGGCATGACAGCCTGAGCCAGGATGCTGCTGGCAGCTCCCACAGCCAGGGAGGAACACTCAGGAATGTGAAGAGACATGGGGGACCCCACTGGCCAGAGGACAGCAGTTTTTTCACCCCCAAGCAGGTGATGACAATGGGGCCATCGTCTCAGCTGCAAGGGATCAAGGCTGTAAAATAATTACAGAGGACAGAGTGCAAAGCAATAGTCCAGCTGAGCTCCACAGACCAGGTTGCTCAAAGCCCCGTCCAACCCGAACATGAACACTTCCAGGGATGGGGCAGCCACAGCTTCTCTGGGCAACCTGTGCCAGTGTCTCACAAACCTCACAGGGCAGAGAACCTTCCTAATATTCACTCTAACTCTGCCCTCTGTCAGTGGGGAGGAATTCCCCCTTGTCCTGTCACTCCATGTCCTTGTCCAAAGTCTCCCTCCAGCTCTGTTGGAGCCTCTTTAGGCATTGGCAGGGAGTCCTCTCTTCTCCAGGTTGAACAACTCCAACTCTTTCAGCCTGAGATGAAGTGATAGAATTCATCTTCAAGACTGCAAAGCATGGCCTTGGCTACGCTCAGTCACCTCCACTGAGGTGGACATTGGCCACCACGTGGAATGGATGGCTGTGATCTCAAACAGGATTAGAAGTGCTGGGGCATCCCCAAAACCCAACCTGCAACACTCATAAGGGCAGAACTCTGGCAAACAACACTCCCAGGAAATGTGGTAGTGGCAGGGACAGCTTGTGCATACTTGGGACACAGGGCACAAAGCCAAAATGCATTTCCAAAGAGGTGAGAATCAAAGTCTAATTCTCAGTCTGAAAGCATTGAGGAGCCTGGAGCCAGAGCACAGGACGAAATCCCAGCTGTGTGTTGTCATATGACACAGGCTGAGTCATTTCCTACCATTCAGAAAAAAAATCAAAAAGATAAAAATGAGCTTGCTATATTGACATCTTCAAAGGGTTTTCCCCAAAGAGAATCATAAGCTTCCAGTCCACTGCAGGGTGACACAACACATGTCCTAGCACACCAAGTCCTGTGTGGTCAGGGTCAGCTGAGAACCCAGGAAGCACTGAGCCATTGCAGGAAGTAGTTCATTCTCCTTTAGCCTAGCCCAGTTTTTTGGGATTGACATGTCACAGACTGGTGCTAAAGATGCTATTTGCTTTCAGTCCTAGCCTGACACAGCCCCTTCATGCTGGTCCCCACCATATGTCCCACAAACCTCTCAACTCTACATCCACAGGTCTAACTCCAAGCCGATCCAGAAAACCCCCCTTAAATTCCACTCTGAAGGTGGATTTAGCCTTGAAGAAGAAGCTGTCATGCACTGGAGGGTCAGAGCCAGGCAGGAACTACTGCTCACTTTCCTTTCTCAAACAGATTAAGCACGGTCAGTACATCTCTGCCTGCCAGGCTCTCTCCCGTTCACTTTGCGCTTCCCCCTCCTTCCTTCCCACTCACCAGATTTCTCCCTCCAGGACTCCCAATCCCCACTGGCATCACTGTTTGAACTTCACAGCTAGTGGGACCTGGTCCTGGTCAAAGCAACTGCCCCAGGAAAGCCTCCTTTTTGGATGTGATGGCTTGCCAAGGCAGCAGTTCTCTTCTGGCTGGTTATTAAATGTTCCCCTTGGGTTGCTCTTGTTTGTTTGTTTTCCCAGTGCCAGACTGCAGAGAGGAGGGCAAACCAAGGCAGAGACAGTTAAATGTGACAAAACACTCCTATGTTAACATTATGGAGCAAGATTTACCATTTCCCTTAGCCTCAAAACATGATTTCTCAAGACAACTGCAACAGCCCAGCACACAGCCGCTTCCAAAGGCACCTGCACCCCATGGCCCTCCTGTGTTGCCTTTGTTCCACTGGTGGGGAATGAAACAGAGCTTCCTACACAACTGGGCTGTGCACACTTGTGATGGAGCCATGCTGCTTTCCTCTTTCAGAGGGGTTTTCCAGGAAGAGAAGTGCTGCAGTGCTCCGAAACACAAATCACCTGGGCCCTGCCAAGCAGGCCTGCCAGAACTTGCATGCCTCTCACCAGGACCTGCCTGCTGCACCTCTTGGGAGCGCTTTGTTTGAATGGGACAGGCTCTAACAGCTCCAATGCACCAAAGAGACTCCCTGCACAAAGAGGGCAGCAGGAGAGGGATGGCTCCATCACAGCCAGGGCAGAGTGGCACTCCTCTTGCAGGGAGAGCTGGCAGCAGGCCAGCAGCTTTCTCCCTGCAGCTGGAATCGCGCGAGAGCAAAGGAAAGCGAAGCATCCCCATGCACGCCCCACATGAAGCACTCAGGAGCTCTTATGGTCTCTGTCCCTTGCTGTGGAGTGGCATGGCTGCCTCCAAGAAGGGACATGATGAAAGCTGAGAGTGGAGGAAAGCTACAGCCAAGATGTCAAATGAGCACTCAGGGTTTGCAACAGGCTGGCAGTAGCAACACTGCCCAGCGCTGGTTTTTTGTGGCTGGTGGTGTGGATTCCTCACACTCCGGCCTTCACCACCCTGCCTGGCTCCCATTCAGCTCCCAGCATAGCCCAGGCAGCAGCAGGGCCTGGGCAGGGAAGTTAAAAGCCCGGTTCAAGGTTAGAACAAGAGAGCAAGGCGGTCCCCTGAGTGGGAAACGGCGATTTTCAAAGGGAGAGCTGGTGGGCGGGTCAGATAGAGAGGAGTCCTGACCCTTCCGCAATCTGTTGAACAAATATTTGTTCCAAACAATTAATTTAGAGACAGACACAAAAAAATTGAAGAGTCTGAATCGTGATGGTTGGGGGTGGGGAACACAGGGAGGAGGTATTTCATTCCCCTCAAGCAGGGACCAGTGATTTTCCACCAGTGATTTAATCTAAATCCCCCAGAGAGTTCATTTACAAAAAATCAGATTGCATTATCGCCTAGGTCTCCAGGATACAGCCCAATCCGTCACTAACAGCAACAGCCACACTAGCTTGGAAACCTCAGTTTGATCACTCAATTCCAAGACTAATCTGTGGCTCTAAAAGCCAAAGGCAGAGGGAGGGGGAAGGAACTCTACATTTGGCCAGGGTTATCTGCAGGATGAGAGAGCTAATGGGCCACATACAGCCAGATGAAATGGCCAGCAGATCCTGGGTTATTAACTGAAACCAAGCTCCTCTCCTTGCCTGAGCAGCCCCACCCAAACAGTGCCCCAGGGCGGATACATTCCTGGAATTCCTGCACCCTTCCTGAACCAGCTCCCCTTCTTCTCCGGGGTCCCCAGCACTGCTGGCCAGGCACAGGGTGCTGGGGAAAGCCTCTCCTCTGTCAGGAGGGTGCAGAGCACAATGCTGGGCTCAAAGACTCCTGTCCCCTTCCCAAAATGCTGGGCTCTGCCAATGGACTGTGAGTTGAAGGGGGCTGAGAGGCCTCAGCTCCCAGCAAGGAGGCAATTCCCCACTGCTTAGACGCCAATGCCTGAGCATGAACTCTATCCAGCGGGAACCGGTAAAGGTTACACCAGCAGGGAATCACTAAGATGCAGAAGCCAAACGAAAACTCAGACATCTGTAGGTCATATACCTCCCGCCGGCAGTCCCAGGCTGCACTGCACAGCCGGACCCGGCATTTCAAGAATGCTTCCTGAAGAAATGCTTATTCATGTTAATACCTCACCACTGAGAGCTCCCAGGGTTTGCTGCTGGGGCAGCTGGGAGCACTGCTCCCTGCCAAGGGAAAAGCAGCTGCGGGCTGAGCAGCTCCCCAGCACAGAGGCTGCCTCCACCTCGGTTCCCACCACACCAGCTAAGACAGTGCCAGAAGCCCACCCTACCACCGGCATCTGCTGTGGGATTCACTTCACTATGAACAAGGCAAGTGCTATTTCCAGAATGAAGAAGTAGCTGTTACCGCGGCAAACCACCAGCCAGCCCAACACTGCCTTGGAGAGGAGGAAGCTCCACTCCCTGCTGGTAATGACACTGGGAATATGCCCCAGAGCCAGGGCTCTACTTGAAGAACAAGCTTGCATGACATTAGATTTCCAAAGGCCCTTGGAAAAACAGGTCTTTTACATAACATCCAGGGAGAGGGAGAAAAAGCAGGGATGGAGAAAGACACATCTGAGCACAAACTGTGTCAACACGGTGGGCTGACCCTCTCGGGACAGAGCATTAAGAGCACAGAGGGCAAGACCACACACCCCTTTATCCTCCCTGCAAAGGGTAGGACAAGCTGTAGCACAAACACCGCAGGGAGCTGTGCTCCGGTTTGACCGGCCCCACTGCCAGCCTGGAGCGAGGGAGGGCACAGGCAGCCACCCCCCACCACAGAGAGGTGTTCTTACCCATCCGCCATTCTCCTGGATCCAGGGATCTAAGTGGTCGGTCAAGTACGTGGTCATCCAAGACACGATGCGTTTCACCAATACCCGCATCTCCTTGACAACGCTCTCCACGCACAAGGCTCCTCCAAAGGAGAAGAAAGCCACGATGCGGCCCCAGTTCACTCCATCGCGGAACAGTTCGTTCACTACCTGCTCAAAGCTCTGATACGCCGTGCTGGGAGTGATGTGGAGCTGGGAAGTGAGGTCGCTGAACGCCCGCCGGTACCTCAGCTCAAACTCATCCCCTGCTTCTCTCAGCGCCTGCCTCACGTCGGCTGCTCGACGGATCTCATGGACTTCGAGGCTGCTCTGGTGCACGGTGGCACCGTTCACTATGTGGCTGGTGGGTGCGTGCCAGGAGGGGCTCCCGTTGAGGACGCCGTCCATCTCGTCCTCCCCTGCAAAGTCAGTCCTGTTCTCATCCTCCTCCTCCAGCTGACTCCAGCTGTATCCTTTCTGTGAGAGCTTGTAGGAAACAAAGTCAATCACTAACTCCCGGTTACTGCTGTACATTTTCACACCTGGGACGCCCTCAATGAGTCCATGGTCTGGAGCACAAGCAGATCAGTGCTTAGCAGGTCCCGACTCCACTCCTCTTCCTCACGACCGATGGAAACATCTGACCTTAGCACAGAGGAGGAGAGAGGTACCGAAACGGTTAATGCCAAAGCTCTTAAATGCACCCGCGCCATTACCACCGATAGCTTATCGTTATACTGAGATCACCCCACAGCTCTACGCCGAGGCTCAGGCCCACCAGATTGAAGCCGCACGGAGAACCGACCATAACACCCCCTTCCCCAGAAACCAGCCTCGAGCCCCAGGGACCCCCAGAGCTCGCTCCGAGCAGACCCCAGGTCTCACCGGGTGCGGGCTGCGCCTGGCAGGCCGGCTGCGGGCCGGGCGGAGGCGGTTCTCGTTCTGCTGGAGCTGCGGGTCGGCCCGGTCCGAGACAGCACCGCCCCCGCCTC
>VZTN01009290.1:29317-76085 GCA_013400515.1 Erpornis zantholeuca
AGAGCGGAGCTCTGGTGCCCCCTGCCGGCCGCGGCGGGGTCAGCTCCGGCCTTCGCTCCCGCCGCCCCTTGCGGGCGCGGCCCTGCCGGTGAACACGGCTGCCGTCCCCTCACAGCAGTCCGGGACTTATGTGGGGGGTTTTGTGTCTCCACAGTGTTCAGAGAGCCCGTAACGGGGTTGTGAGGGGAGGTTTATGCGGGCAGTACTGGAGCAGTGAAAGCCACTGTGGCAGCCCGAGCCTGCCCCGCCGTTAACAGCTGGCTACCCGTCCCTCTCCAAGACCACGGGGTGCAGCATTTGGGGTCGATAACGCCACTGTGTAAAGGACACTTTATCTTCACAGCATCGAGAAACCTGGCTGGGCTTACCAGGTGGTGGAACCCGCCTTCCCCAGCCCAGCAGTAAGAAGGGCTGATCTGGCGAGAAGCAGCGGGTGGAGGCCGGGCAGCGGACACTGATACAGCCGCAGTACCAGGGCCTAGCTCCCTAGCTAGGGAGCTCCCTAACTAGCTCCGATGGGTTCCTGCCGGCCCAGCGGCCACCCCAGCTGACACTGGCCCCGGGGGCCCGCCCACCGGCCGCTGATAAGTCGTCCAGAACGACATTCAAACCATTGCTTTTCCTGATTGCCCTAGTATGTCCCGCAGTGCGTTATGTGAGTTGTGGTTCGGTGCTCACCCAGTCTTTGTAGCGTTATGCGAGCATGTACTACATTTCCCATTGGGCTCTGCTGGGAGAGCGCAACTGTGTTGCGCGTGGTCTGCTTATCCGGGTCCTCAGGCAGTTCATCCAATCAGCGCGCGTCAAGGGCATGCGCCGGGCGCTGATTGGTGGGTTCGGACGGCGGAGGCCAGTTTTAAATCCGTTAAGGGCGGTGGTAGAAGCGTTGTGCGGTGTGGCGGCGGTGGCGTCGCTGAGGTGAGTCCGGGGGGCTCTGGCTCAGCACCTCGGCCTCGTCCCTGTTTCTCCGACCCGCAGCCCTTCCCCATATCTGGCCGTTCGCTCTGGCCGTGGCTGCGCGGCTCTTCCCCGGGCCTACTCCGAGCCCAGGTACTGGTAACGGGGCCGAGGGCTTGGCTGGGAAACGGAGGCGGAAGGCGGCTCCGGCCGTTCAGCCCGTGGCCGGAGCCGCTGTCGCAGTGCCTAGCGGGCGGGCTCGGAACGGAGCCCTGGGGGCTGATTGCGAACCCGTCGTTCCCGGGGGGAGCCGAGCCCGGAGCCCCCGGCCGGCGGCGGGGGGTTCCCGCTCTCCGCGTGGGATCGCGGTACTGGAACGCCAGGTCTGATGGTGGGGTGGGTGTCTCGGGAGCGAAATAAAGTTTTAAATCTTTAAACAATCCCGAAACGTAATGAAACCGTGTATTTCGCCATGTAAACCTCTGCTAATTCTCAGTCCAAATCCTGCTTCCCGGGAAAAGGAGGGAAGAAAACCAGGCAAAACCTGGCCCAAGTAACAGAAAAAGCATTAGGAGAGCTATTTTTATGCGGGGCTTTTTTTAAGCTAGAGGACCTTCAACTTAATCTAACAATTAGTTGAGGTACTAGCTAAAAATAATTTACTTTTCCTTGAACATCTATTCTTAGAATGTCCCATCTTCATGTCTTCTGAAACTTGTGGGACTTTTTTTAGGGAGCACGAGATGTCAGGGCTATTTATTTTTGGGAATGGAGGCGGGTCTGGGCCGTTAGCAGAGCAAAGGCTGTGCCAGCGCTTCACCCCTCCCTTGGCTGCCGGTCGGGGTGGTCTGCGGAGCTCTCTGCGGGCTCGTCTCTCGGCTGGGGAGAGTTAAAGGTTTTGTCTCCCAGACTGAGCATTAAATGATGGAACAGCAGCATTCTGAGGGATGGTGAATCCAGTGTTGATTTTGTACTGCAGAAAAGCCCCGTTGAGCTTTGAGTAAGGGGCATGAGAGAGGAGGGAGAAGCTGTAGATCCAGAGTGTGTTGTGTTTACTTAACCCTGCTCAGGGAAAAGTTGGGATGAAGGATGACTTTCTGAGGCTGTTGGCATCATGCAGAGGGAGTTCAGGTGGTGGCTTTGTGGTGGGATGGTTCTTCTCAGGTGGTGACAGGACTATAGCTGGGGAGAGGCAATTACAGCCCTTTCTAATGCTCCAACCTACATGTTAACCCCTGAAAAGCATTCAGGAACTTTGTCTGGATTATTATCCCAGTAAAAGGAACGGAAAACTCTGGGTCGCAGGGCAGTAAAGAAGCTGCTAGGCTGAATTAAAGCTGCCTGGTTAGTGCAGCATCCTGTGTTTAAGTGGCAGCTGGTGTTGAAGCCCATCAGAAAGCCCTGGAATTGCTGGAGCACATTCCCATGCAACTGCCTCAGCCTTGGGGAAGCTTCTCTTGCTTGTTCCTGGTTGCCTGTCTTGGGTTCTGAGGCATATGGATCAGCTTGCTTTGTGTTTATCTGCTGGTGTAGCTTAGAATAGTCTTCTTGTGTGTCTGATGTTGTTTTTTCCACTTTCTGATCCTGTTAGGATTTGCCATAAGTAACATCTATAACTTGTGAAGCTCCAGTGCTGTTGTGATAAGGCATCATCTCCAGTTCACCAGGGCCTTATCTACCTTTCAAGGTGGCAAGAAAGAGCAGATTGCTCTGCCGTCCTTAGGATCCAGACTGGTTTGGGTTGGAAGGGACCTTGAAGCTCATCTTATTCCAACCCCCCATCATGGGCAGAGACACCTTCCACTGGACCAGCCCCATCCAGCCTTTAACACTTCCAGGGATGCCACAGCTTCACTGGGCAACCCTTGCCAGAGCCTTACCACCCTCACAGGGAAGAATTTCTCCCTAATATCCAAACTAAATATCTCCTCCTTTACTTTGAAGCAATTCCCACTTGTCCTAATCACAACCTGTTTGTGTCCCTATCACTATCATTCTGTCCTTGCTATTGTCCCAAACTCAAGCTCCTCTGTGGTCTCTCCCTCTGACCTTGAGTTCTTGTCTTGGAATACTGCATGCTATCTCCAGCACCATGGCCTGTATGGCTGAGAGGTTCCTTTGTCCAGGCAGTGGGTGTTGTTGACACAAAATTCACATCTACATTGAGAAAAAGACACTGAACACATCTGTGATGGAATTGTGTCAGTATTTTAAAGCTAATTTGGATTAGAGTGAGGTGTGAAGTTATTCCAAAATACCTATTGCACTTGCTGTTGGATCAGTCTTATTCTGGGATAGGAATGCTTGTTCCAATTTAGTGTAATCCTTTTCAAAGCTAACTAATCTAAACCATGCCAAGGCACTCTTCTGGAATGTGCCAAAGTGTAGTTACTCAAAAGAAACCTGATGTCCAGAGGAGCCCACTGCCTATTCCTCCATGTGGATATGGCTGTGCTGCTCTGGAGGCATGTTTAGATCAGTGAGAGAGCAGACCTAGAAAGAAAATTGAGATTTTGATCAAGTAGTCGCTTTATAAAAGGAATTTGGGGTGTTCTTGCAAGCAAGAAGATCAGAGCCTCCTTTCCTGCCCCAGCAGCTCTGCAAACCAGATGAAAGCTGATCCTGCAGAACGGGGGTGAGGGTTCCCCAGCTGGCTCGCTGCAGACGCCCATGTCGACACAGGAGGTGATGGATGTGGGGGAGAGCAGGGTCATGCTTTAAATCCATTAGGATTACAGCATGCCTGTAATCACACTTGGGGAAATGCATGCAGTGCCTGCTAATTAGGGAACGTCCCTATTAATGAGGAAAAATTTCCACGCCTCCCTCCTGGTGGATGAATGCCACGGTGGAGAGAAAGAATTTTGGATTGAGATAAATGTGGTTGTGCTGTCAAAATCATGACTGGGTGTTTTAAAATGCATGCAGGGAGTGGGCAGCGGGTGTCGGGCTGTGCTTGGCAGAGCCTGTTGGGATTGCAGATGCCTTGTGGTGGGCACAGGAGTGATAAATCACCAGAACATTCCTGGCTGATCCCTGTCCTAGCCGAGTCGGTGGGTGGAGGAGCAGGATGCCTTTTAGTGAACTGCGGCTTCACCGTCAATCCTGTTCTGGGCAGGACTTGGAGGATATGTAGGGATTAGAGAAGTGGATGCCATGAGTTCATCTGACTGAAATGGACTCTCTGGAGTTCAGTCACAATAACTTTTACCTCCCTGTTGTCTCTTTCAAGAAACAGAGTATGAAACTGAGGCAGTGATACAATGCTTTTCTTTTCCTGAGTATTTTCTTCTGTCTGGGAGAGAGAAGGGGTCAGCAGTGAGGTCGATGATGAGGGTGGTGACACTATGGAAGAATATGGACTCTACACAGTAAAAAGCTGGAAGCTGTAGCAGTGGGCACAAGTAGCGGTGAAACACGATGCCCAGAGCTCTGCCTCTTACTGGAGAGGGTGAGGGGAGAATGCAGATGACGCATTTGATTTTTAAAAAAGTCTAAAGTGTTGACAGAAATTCTATCTTGATTAAAGGCAGTAGGAAAGCATTTGATTCCAGCCATGTCTCAAGCTCAGTTACAGTTGGTTTTGGCTCCAGTTCTTCTGTTTGCCTTCTCTGGGCCCTACCTTGACATCTTCCCAGCGGTATAGCTGGTGCTTCTCTAGTGACATTCTTCCCTTTAACTATCACAGTTCTGCTCTAAGGAGCTGGAGGCTTCTCAGTGCACCCATCCTTGGGGGCCAGCGTTGTGGGTTGTGACCAGCGTGGTATCCCCTAAACTGTGTTTTGCTTTACTCTTGACCATTTTGTTATTTATTGAGAAACACCATCTGGGTTTTGAACCATGTGTGGTCTGCATAGACAGACGATTTAGGGCTGAGGCTCTGTGGATTAGGAATATGCTGCTTTGGAATTGCTTGTGTTCATAAAAGCAAAGTTCAGGTGATTTCCTTGGGGAGTGTTTTGTAACATCCTCATGGGCTTTGCCTCACAGCTGTTCAAGGCATCACAAAAGCACCTTTGCAAAAAGGTTTTGTTGTAATTTCAGGGTTTATAACTTTGTCACTGGCTTTATTCCTATTCCCTTGAGTTTAATATCACCTGTTGACACAGGGACTCCTCTTGCTGTCAGTGCTCCATTAATTAACTGCTGGGACTGTTTGCCACGGGTCACAGTGCTCAGTTTGTTTATAGCCTGGCCAGCCCCAGGCTAGTGCTTTGGAATGCAAGAGGGCCTGACATTGCCCTCCTTCTGACTGTTTGCCCAGTAACAATGCTCTACAGAACCCTCTTCTGGCTTTGAAAATGCACTTATTCTGTAGAACACCTTTCTGTCACTAGTTTTTGTTTGTAGCCCTTTAGAGAGGGAGAGAGGTTGTGCATTGCAGTGCTCTGGAGTGAATCTCATCAGCTTTGTAAATCCTGTAAGGGTGAGAACTCTTCTCTATGTGTGGTGAGGGAAGGAAGTGAAAATCAGTCTCTCTCTAGGAAAGCTTTATGATTTACTGCCTCTGAAAAAATACAATTCTAGCACCTACAGGTACAAAAAAAAAAGCCATCAAAACTTGATCTGTCTGATAGTTTTGAACCTGCAGATATCAATAGCGGTGAAATCTCCTTAGCTTTGCAGATCAGCAGTAGAATAAAACTCTGCATTGCTCATGGAGGAGTTCTGCCCCAAAGTGTGAAGTGCAAGAAGCGGGGATGTACCGAAAGGGTGTCCCAATGCCTGTCCCTAGAAACCCAGCAGAGGAAAAGAGGTGGGGGATGATTCCACTGATACCCTGTTGTTGTCTAAAGGGCTGTAGCAGTGCAGGCAGAGGACTCGTGGGGACAGTGTGACTGTGAAGATGTCTAAGCCAGAATCCCGTTATTCTTTTGATGTTCCAAATGTCTGCATCGACTTTGCAACTCTGAGTGAGGATGATGTACACAATGCAGACTCCTGGTTTGGTAAGTTGCTTCCAACAACTTGAGTTGTTTCCTTGTTGGATGACACCTTGGTGTGATCCTTGTTTTGGGCCTGCCAATTAATCATGATGTTAACTCCATCATTCATCATGCATGGGGTTTCCCTTTTTCTGTTTTTTTGTACTTATATTTTGGCATCTGTAACTTGACTTTGTTAACCTCATAATGATATTCTGGGCTATCATTAACAATTCCTGACAGTATGTATACTGAAAGTCTTTCTCTCCTTACAGACCAAAAAGCCAATCTGGAGAATGTCCCTCCTGCAGAAAATCTGGCAAAGGCCTCAGACAGAAGCCCTGCATTTTCAAAGCCTGATGTTATTCTGTCTTCTATCCCTTCACAAGAAGTAGAAATGAGTAAGCTGGCATAGTGTGGCAGGGAGGGAATAAATTTTACCTGGATTTTACTAGCAAAAGGGAAAGGCCTCTGTCTGGTGTTTGTGGGGCCATCTTCATAAACTATTATCTGCAAGGGCTCATGTGGTTTTACTTGTTGTTGTTTTATATGTGTATATAGATGAGCTGACACTTGCCCCTTTCTCAGGTCAAAGTGATGGTGAAGCAGAATGTGCCCAGGCCAACCCAGTCTCTCAGAATATTATTGGGTCCCAGGCAACTTGGAGAGCTGCTGCCCCTGCAGAGGCCCCTCAGAGGTGAAATACTTGTGTTCAGTTTGTACGATGATTGATGACGGTGTAAGTAAGCAGGTCCTTGCTCTCAGGATCTGCAGTTCTAGCTGTTCTTGGGGCATCCTGTGGGGCTGGAGTTCTCTAGCATGGAGATCATGTATTGGGACACCTGATCTGCTGGCTAAGCTGCTGGGACAGTCTCTAGGGTGGAAATGTAATGCAGTGTCTCACATACTTGTCAAATGAGACTCGGCAGCACCAGGAGCTTCTGGAATGTGAGGATATCTGAAACTGAGGTGGCTTATAAAGTTTCTTTGTTTATATCTGCCTGACTTGGGCAAAACTCATTCTTGATATGAATGCAAGGGGCTCTGCATGCTCATATATAGTGAAGAATATTTAGTTTATGGATTGTTAAACTTTAATAAATTGTGCTGTGTTTGCATTGTTGTTAAACACAATTTGCATAGTGGAGTTAGGGGATGCACTGACATAAGAAGTGTTATCCAGGTCAGGCATCTTCTTAGATCTGTGGGAAGACTGACCTCTGCTTTCTGTTCTACTCTAGAGCAAGCGAGAGACTGTCTACAAAGCAGAGACAAAAACAGCAGCTGAGCAGAATCAAAGCAGAGAGAATTGCTAATGCCCTGGAAAATAAGGATGAGGTTCCACCCTTGAAGAAAATGAGAACGTATGTCATCCAACTCCTGTTTAGGGCTGGGAAAAGGGATACAACTGTTTCTTTGGAAAGGGTTTCCACCCTTGAGGAGGTTCTTACAGGAAAGTTGAGGGGCATGGTGGCTGGAAGTGGTTGCTGTTACTGGTTTCATAAACGAGAAATGGCTGTAAACGCTGAAGGAATTGCTCTGTTTGGAGGTAGAGATGTGAATGAAACAAGCATGGGCTTCTTTCCCTTCTTACTCCTTACTCAGTGTCTGTCAGTTAGCTTTAAATTTGTCTGAACTTATCCATCTGGAAGTCATGAGGCAGTCATTAGCTATGAAAGAGTCACAGCTAAAATATTTTTTCAAATTAACTTAACCACTAAAGTATCAAATGGTGATAAGCTTGAGGTCAGGAAATTGAAGTGTGATCTTTGAAACACTACTGTACCTTGATGATCTACTGTATACTTCCCTTCTCCTGAAAAGTTCCAAAAGCTCAGTGATTAATCTTCCCTTCTGCAGCCTTAGAGTACCAGGGAAAGCTGGATGGTCTGAACCTGGGGTGAGGTAAGGCCAGCCTGGCATACCTTAGACCTCACCAGGTGTTGGGATGTTATGCATGGTGGTGAGAACTGCAGGTGGTCATTTACTTAGAACACACTTAATTTGAGGGGTTTGCCCTAACAACTTGTTTTCTTAGTTCTGGCAGCAGAGAGAAGGTGACAGAAGCATCCACAAAGACAGAGCAGGATCCTGACCTCTCCCCAGGGAGAGAGAAAAGCAAACTGACCATGCCCTCCACGCCAACAATGTTGAAGTACGTGGCTTTCTTGTGACTTGTCTGCTAATCACAGTTGATTTAGGTGACAGTCCTGGCTGAGTGTTTTCAGCTTCAACTTAGCATGTGATGGTATCACATTTAGTAAACATGGGGTCGAGGCAACAATATTAGGATGAAATGTATTTCACCAGCTGAACTGATGCCTTAGGTTTTAACTTTTACATTTTTCAGATTCTGTACTGCTAGTGTAACTGTAGCTTGCTAAGTACTGTAATGTTATTTTCTTGTGCTGTTCTCTGTGTGAAGATAGACATAACAAAACCTCTAACTTGCCCTCCAAGGACATCCCGAAACAAGAACTGTAAACCATCATCTTGGGAAGAGGGGGGCAGGCTTGGGGGGAGTCACATCATTTGCTGGATTCTGGTTGGTGAATTGATATTGTTATAAAAGTGTGAAGCACTCGTGACCAGGGGCCCATTTTGGGATCCATTGAGGCAGAACCTCTGGACCCCGAAGTGTGCACCTGAAGGCCTTTCAAATAAATACCACCTTTATTCCTTTGTTCCTGTCTGGTCTCTGTTTTTAGATAGCCACTTTAAGGCATCAGAACCTGTGCACAGGAAAGCTTTTGCTTTTCTTTTGAGGAAAAAAAGTTGTTCTTCCTAATGGATTGAGAATGCAGACAGCAAATGGGTCTGCAGAATAGCAGCTAGCTGTGAGATTTCTTGAAAAACTACAAAACCCAAGGAGACCTCTTCTAAAGAGGATGTTTTTATATAACCTGTGATGCTCCTGCAGTGAGGTTGGAGATGAGCGTGTTCCTTGCACTAACATCATGCTAATAACCAGGGAAGCAGGAAGGCATATCTTGATTTTTAATGTGCTTCTGCAGGAGGACCAAGCCTTCTGGCAAGCAGAAGAGTACAGAGGAGCAGGAGCTGGAAAAGATGGAGCAGTTGCAGCAGGAGGTTATGGAGCTGCGGAAAAAGAACGAGGAGTCTCTAAAAACAGCCATTGCTGGAACAGGTGGGCTCTGCCTGAATTGCAGAATGAAGCTGCATTGGGCTCAGGTGGAAAGTGCTGCACAGAGCTGTGCAAGTACCTTTGAAAACAAGCATTCCAGACTTTGCAAGAAATATTAGAATCCCTTTAATGTAGATCAGCCCCTAAACTGCCTGGAAACAGGTGTGTTTGGAATATGTCATGTTCCAAAAAGTTATAGATGAATTATCTAAAAACTTACCTTGTTGTTAGAAATTAAATGCTAATTTTGTTTTCACAAATCCTACCTCACACCAAAAGGCTTCCACTCCTTACATGTTCTTTTCCTCTAGGACAACCCACGAAGAGACGGGCTCGTCAAGTAACGAAGCCAATTGATTTCCACTTCTGCACAGAGAATAGAATTAAACAGAATGTGGAAAGCCAGCCTGGGAATGAGTATAAGGAGCTGGATTTTGCAGCAGTACTGAGGAAACATCCCCCTTCTCCGGTGAGAGCCAGAGTGTTGCCAGCACTCAACTCACTGATTCTTGCCCTCACCTCCCTGCTGCTTGTGCCATGCTTGGGTTGATGACCCACAGAGAGGTTACCACAGGAGAGGCAGGTGTTGTGCAAACCTGGCTGCAAACTTCCAGTGTGTCTGTGTTGTCACAAGACTCCAAAGAAACCTTTGGAAAAAGGAGCCTGTTGCCCTGAAAATAAGCCTTCTAATTTGGAGTCAGACTGTTCAGGTTGTTTTGAAAAGTTACTCTCGAGTTCCCATGAAATCCTGCACAAACAAGATGTATTTTTCTAACCGTCTTTCTTGTTTTTCATTCCATTCATGATAAACAAGGGTTTGATGGACTTCTGTCCAAACCAATGGAGATGGACAGGAGAAGATCTCCCTGTCCAATCCACGGGGTCTCAAAGAATTGTATAAAAGCTGTGAAAAATAAAACTTCCTTCTTCTTCTTCTGACACCTCAACCTGTGCGTGTGTCTGTCCGTTCGTGCTCTCGAGCGACAGGAGCCCTTTAATGTCAGATCTTCCAGTCATTCCACTTCATGCTTTAATCTGCTTGATACAGTTCCCAATATAACTTGTGCATGTTCAGACTGTTAACGCTTGTGCTTAATGTGACCTGTTACCTTCTTTGCAGTGTGAGGAAGGGACAGATAGTGTGCGTACATGGGGAAAGGAAATGTCATCAAAGCTTCCTGGCCATACTGACTGTGCTTTTCTGTCTCCAGGTGCGAATGCCGAAGGGACCCACTGTTGCCAAACCTTTCAATCTGTCCCACGGAAAAAAAAGAAAACTCGAAGAAGCCACAACAGAATATGTGTCCTTTGCTGAGCAGGTAGAAGCATTCCAAAAACGCACACCCCCTCGTTACCATTTGAGGAGCAGGAAATCTGAGGAAGGTGAGTGGTCCTGGCTGTGTCCACAGATGTGGTGGTAAAACAAGAGATGCTTTGACTACTCTGAGCAAATGGCCTGTGTCTGTTTCAGGCCTTGCCATTAACTGCTGATCTCTGTGACTTGAATTTGTAGGCTCAGTTTCAGGAAAGCCGGTGAAGGCTCAGACGACACACCCCAAATCACCAGTGCTCCGAACAAAGGACCGCTTGCGACCCACCACCTGCAAAACTGCTGCAGAGTTAGAAGCAGAGGAAGTGGAGAAAATTCAACAGTAAGTAAAGGCTTACTCTAGTCCAGGGGATGATTGTACCACACTGGAAATATTTTTCAGATACAAAAATATCACTTCTCTGGAATACCCCTTTGTGTAAAAGAATGAGCATAAACCATTGAGATTCCTTTAGGTTGTTCATAATTCTTCAGCTCTGGTTGTGGAGAAGTGAAATATAACCAATTCATACTGAAGGAAGTGCTCTTAGGAGAGCTGATCTTGGATTGAGTAAAGCAAACGCAATATAGCAATGCAGCCTGCATGCACTTCAAAACTTGCCTGTAGGCAAAGGTTTGGTTTTCTAGGAAAACAATCCATGAGATTTTCCTTATTAATCTTGCTGTTTTGAAAGCGAAGGAAGAATTGCTAACTAGAGCTGTGCACTAACATACAATGTACAATTGGTGACTGTCTCCATTATTCCTGCATAGGTACAAATTCAAAGCACAAGAACTCAATTACAAAATCTTTGAGGGTGGGCCGCTCCTGCCCAAGAAACCTGTTGTGAAGAAGGTCACCCAACCCATTGGCTTTCAGCTGGAAATAGAAAAAAGGATTCAGGAGCGTGAGAGTAAGAAGCAGCAGGAGGAAGAGCGCTTCGAATTCCATTCCAGGCCATGTCCCACAAAAATCCTGGAGGATGTTGTGGTAAGAAGCTTACTAACACCCAGGCTTGGGAACTGGAGTGACAATGAGCTTGAAAATGTTTGTAGTTATGTGGCATTACGTGTTTAATGATCTCAGTAAACAGTGTCTGTTGTTAGGTAGGAACCGCACTGGGTACGTCCTGTGCTGTCAGGTTGTTTCTCTGTAGCGTTTTCTTGGCACTTGGCCTTGGGTAACTCCTTACTGGCTCTTCTGAACAGGGTGTTCCAGAGAAGAAAGCACTTCCTCTTACAATCCCCAAGTCTCCAGCCTTCACCTTGAAAAGCAGAACCCGCGTGTCTGGCAGAGAGGAAGAAAAGGTAACAGCTGTGATGAGGCTTGAGCCAGGCCCAGGTCCCACTATGGTGCCTGCCATGCCTCTGGATATGGGTGGGATGCTCTGGGCCTGGAAGCCCCTTCCTTCCTGTGAGCAGTTCCTCCAGTGGTTATGTTTGCCATTCACTTCAAGCAATCTGGTTATTGCTACTCTGTTTACAGAAACTGAATTCTCTTAAAAAATGAAATAATTTAAATGCTAGGGCACTGATAAGGGTTTCTGAGGTGTTGCTGTTCTGAATGAGGAAAGTGAATTGCTTAGATTTCTCATTCTTCCCTATTCTGTTACAGAAGGCAGATATTGCACATGACCTTTCTTCTCCCTGAGGTGGGGAGCAGGATTCTGAAAGCTTCACATCCTTATTCCTTTCCTTTTTGTCAAGAAAATATAAAATAATTACAGTCTAATTTGGATGAGTACTAGAATTGAGAGTGGTTTCAAAAAAGGAAGAACTGGGCCTGTGTTTCAGGATGCCAGTAAATTGGTACTTGTTGGGTTCCTAATTTTTGCAGTGTCCACTGTTTGTGTGACCCTGCTGTGCCCCTTATTAAAGGAGTGCATTCAAAGCTCTTTGTGGCTTTTCTTGGCAGGAGTTGCAGCCTATACAAAAGTAAAACATCATGCTAATGCTAATATCCCTTTAGGAAAAAGAGGAGGTGACTGTGATCAAAGTTAATCCTATGCCACATTATGGAGTGCCCTTCAAACCCAGAATGCCAGAGCAGAGGCATGTGAAAGTTTGCCCCTTCTCTTTCGATGCTCGGGACAGAGAGCGACAAATACAAAAAGAGAAAAAAATAGAAGAGCTACAGAAGGAAGAGGTAAGAATTAAAAGATACCTTGGATTTCACTCCTTCAGTAAAAAAAAGTGTGGCAGGGTTTGCTGTTGTTTATTAAACTTACAAGGAAAGGACAAGAAATATTCCGAGTTGTTTATTCCAGGTGCCAAAGTTCAAAGCGCTGCCTCTGCCTTACTTTGACCAAATTAAACTGCCAGAAAAGAAGGTCAAGACCCCAACACAGCCTGAACCATTCCATCTGCAGGTGGATGAACGGGGAGCTGCCAAACTCCAAAGCTGGAAACAGCAGGTAGGATGAAAAGGAAAATGGGAATGACCAGACTTAAAGCAGCTGATGGAGTTGTGATTAACTACAGAAACTGTCCTGCTTGAATTGAATCAGTAGCTGAGTTTGAGCAAGGAATTTTTCTGTACTTGGCATGAGACTTGTGCTGTGGGATAAGGATTTGTCAATGGGGTTTGTCCTTTTTCTTATGGTAAATGATGGGATTTACCATCAACCATACGAACAGCTGTGGGGTGTTTTCTAAGCAGCAGCTCTGTGCTGCTGAATCCCTTTGCTGACTACCTCCAGGAATTTATTGACATGTAAATAATATACAGCTTTTCTCATGTGAAGTCTACTTTCTTCAGGCTATTTTTGGCAAAGCAACTGTCAGGGAACAAGTGGTACCACTTTTTTGGCTTTAATAAAATTTTCTATGGAGTTATTTGACTAAATCAAAAATGACTTTTCCAGTGTGGGGAGCACTGGAGTCTGGGTCATAGGGAAAGGGTCTCTTTCTGCCTGGCACTTGACATGCTCTCTTCTCTTGCAGCTTAAAGAAGACTTGAAAAGGCAGAAAGAGGCAGCATGTTTTAAAGCTCATCCCAACACAGTGCTGTACCAGGAGCCTTTTGTGCCCAAAAAGGAACATAAGATGCTATCAGGTAGAGTTACAAGTACTTGCTACACGGGCTTGGCTGGTAGCTCAGAACTGATGCAATTAAGTGATGTTTTTTCTGGCTGTTGCCTCTTCTTCATCAGCACAGCCAATAGTGCCTTGCATTTAATCAACTAATTGCCTAACAGCTTGTGTCCCCTGGGAGCAGGGGGATTTCCTCTCTCCCCCCTGTCCTGCTCCAGCATGGCAGCTGTATTTAGCAGCTCTGCTGCAATTGGCAGATGATTGATGTGTGCCAGCTCAGGATAAGGGTACTGAGAGTGTGAGGAGCTCCCTGCAGAGACAGCTGGCATTTCTGCAGTGCTGTCACTCTTTCCTTCCTGTTTCTAATAAGATGAAGGCATCTATTGCTTGGGTAGGCTGAGATTTGTAGGGCATAAAACCAGCCAAAAGCTTGTTTGTGCTAACAATTGTGTGCTTGCTCCCTCCCATGAGAACACCCGTGATGGGGTGACATCTGCATTAACACTGCTCACGTCTGGGAGTAAAGTTTTCTCTTTTCCTGGAGCCTGGAGGTATCTCCTAACCACCCTTGCCAAGGAGAAGCTCTCCAAAGGGAGGCTTCCATTGACACTAGTACTGCTCTGCTTTACCTGGCTGTCTTTGAACCAATGTTATCTCCTCCATTTCTAAACTTAGAGAGCCTTTCTGGTTCTGTAGTTCCTGAAAGCTTTGAGCTGGCAACGGAAAGAAGAGCAAAAGAACGGCAAGCATTTGAAAAGCGATTGGCACATGCAGAAGCCTTAAGGGAGAGGTATGAGGAGCGGATCAGGCAGAAAGAAGAGGAGCGTGAAAAGGAAGAAATTGCTAAGCTAAGACAAGAAATGGTAAGTGAGCTGTTTCTAAGCAAGGGCTGTAAAGTAACCCAAAGGAATGTGGGAGTATCCTTAAGGAGCTAATGTCACTGTTGAGCCATGCTAAATCTGCCTTTTCAAGGTTCCCTTTTGCAAACTGATGACTCACTAACTTCACAACTGGTTTAATAAACCCAAACCTACAAAACTATGCAATGAAGGCAGCTGTGCTGAGGTGGCTGAGTTTTGGAGCTGCACATGTGTAGTTATCAAAGCAGAATGATTTTAGTAAAACCCACCACCCCAACATGTGCTGTGCATTTTCCCAGTCCCTCACTCCAGTGCCCAGAGTGGTGTGGTAGTCTCAGACAGATGCTCTGCCTTCACCTCCTCCACGGCTCACCTGCAAATTTCAGCTTCATCGTAACTGCAACCATTTGCTTTGTTTGCCCTTGCTTATATATATTTTCTCACAGGTTCACAAGGCAAACCCAATACGCAAATACCGCAGCCTAGAAATGAAGTCCACTGATCAGCCACTGACTGTGCCAAAGTCTCCCAACTTCTCAGACAGATTCCGGTGCTGATGAGCATCCATGTGGTAACAGGAGGGAGATTCCATCCCTCTCCACTGCCTTGGAAGGAGAGAGGGAGCAGTTGTTTTTCCATGACTGCTCAGTCTGAATTCCTGTGTTTGGTTCTGTTGTTGTACTGAGTATTTAAACTCCACCTGAGCCCATGACATCCCAGAAGTGCCTCCTGGCCTTGCTGTATATACAGACCCCCTGTTCTCTAGAGACTAAACTAAGTTTTGATATTGCATACAGATATTGTGTACCTAACTAAAAAATTCCTAATCTGCTTGCTGTCTCTGGCTAGTGGGCTGAAGCCCTTTCCTGCAGAAGAGTTTTTGGTAAAGGCTGATTCCACAGATGTGCGCATTTGGCAGAGTTGCCTTGTGTTTGTACGCTAAGGACTATTTTTAAGTGTCTGTTTTATAGCCTTTTAAACTTTAGTTAAACTTGAATTGTGTTAAGTGACGTGAGGTTCCTTCAAGCCAATGTAGTGCAAGTCTGTCCTTTCTTGTTGATGTTTAGGTGACCACAAATAAAAAACATTGCCCATGCTTTAAAGTAGTTCTCTGTGTATATTAGAGCATTAAACCATCTTGCAGTTTATAGCTGAAGTTCTTCTACTTGTGGAACCATTTCTCTGGCAAGTGACTTGCTGTGAGCTGCTGCCCCAGCTCCTGCCAGTGCAGGTCTCTTGGCTACAGAGCCATCAGCATCTCTGGCCAGTTTGGGCAGCGAGCAGAGCTAAATATAGCCCAAGTCCTCAAATGTGCTGGAGGACAGAACTGCTGGCATTGTGAAGAGTGGACTCATCTAGATAAAAGTTTTAATAATTATTTCTTACTTAGTACTATGTTCTGATTTCTTACCTTTATATCTTGCTGAAACACCTTTGAGCAGGGCTGCTAGCTACTGTTGTGCTGTTTAGAAGAGAGGGGGGACAAAGGGAAATTTATAATTAATTTGTCCTAACCAGCCAAACTTTCTTGTTTGGTGGTTATGGAAAACATTTGCTTTAATTTCCTCTGAATTTGGATATTGCTGAAGAAGTATTCCCAGTGTGTAGCTTTTTATTCAGATTTTTGGGTGGGAAAAGAGAGTTCAAACTTGGTGTTAGACTCCAGCTAAGGGAATGGTTAGAGGTGCTGCCTCATTCTTGCCAAAGTATATCAAGCAATTGCTATTTTACTCCTAGATTGAAAGAGATAACAGTGGAAGAAAGACTTTAGAGACCTAAATTCCCAAGATGAACATTTATTGTACCCAAGGGATGATGTTTCTGCAGGAATTCTCCTAAAGAGTATGATGCTCAAGAGATGTCATTGCAGAACAGCTGGGGTCTCTATGGAAGCAGTTCAAAGAGCACCAGCCTCAAATTTCAGTGCTGGGATTAAAAGAGGAAAAGCCACCCCCACTGAAATACAAGGATTCTTTTAAAAAATTAAAGGTTTTGTGCAGTTAGTAACTGAGGAACTGGAGAATGAGAGGCTTGGGGGAAGTATGTTGGCACTAAAAGATGAATGACTCGGTGGCAGTGTGAGTTCTTGGAAATGGTGAGCTCAGACCTGGCTCCATTTTGCTCCAGTTTCAGCTTTTCCTTCCCTTCTCTTGAGGATCTTTGTGTTGCTGTGGCAGAGCTTGGCGCAAAACCTTGATCCAGTCACCCAGTCTGCCTTCAGCCACGTTTTTCTGACTTTGCCCTATGTCACTGAGCTGAGAGTTACAGGACAGCCAGAAGAACTGCTGTCACAGTTTGCAGGAGTGGCTGAAGCACAAGGCACATGTCAGCATTCTCTTCTCGAAAACTAAAATTGATGTGGATCTGACCTGTCTGCCTTAACCCCATTTCTGTCACAGTGGAGCTGTTCCCTATGATCTGGTACTGACAGGGGACATCACAGAACTTCAGCTATGCTGTCAGGGAGCCCTTGCTTTTTTCCTCGAGTGCCTGCTCTGGAGAAGGCAGCGTGTGGGCAGCAGGAGCAGCAAATATTTATGATGAGTCAGGGGGAAGCTGGAATGATGATGAGCTGCTGAAGAATGTGAAGGCAAGCAGGATCATGAGGCTGTGGAACTGGAGCAGCCACCGAGCCCTGAAGGATGAAGCAGCTGGATTTCCCTGATGGCCCTACATGGCCTCTTCTGCCTTGAGGAAGGGTTTGTGTGCCTGACAGCTTGGCAGTATTTTTTCCCCAATGGTATCATTTGGGTCTAATAAAAGACATTACATCTTTCCCCAAACATGGCCTCTTGTATTCCCCATGCACTGCACACAGGGGCAGGAACCTCAGGCAGCTGTGCCTCCTGAGGGTCTGGGGTGTTCGTATGAGCTTGGAGTCACCCCCCAGGTTCTCACAGGCTGGGGTGTGGGACTTGTCTTCTGAATTAGGAGGGAAATGGTGACATGGTGGGAAAGCTGTTCTAGTGCACAGTGTGTAAAAATCATGTCCTGAAGGAGCTGGATGTTGGAGAGGATGGGATTTGGCTATGGCTTCAGCAGGGAAATGATGGTAGGTGATTTTTCCAGTGCTGGGAAGAACAAATTTACAGGATGACAGCAACAGACTGGGGTTTAACTAAGTGCTGTTCCAGCACCTGCCTGTAGAGTCAGGGTAGGTTGAGAAACTGATGTAAAACCTACATTCTCCCTCTGTGGATTTTGCAAAAACATTTTCATATTCCAGTGCTCAAAACCCATCACTGTTATGTGCATGCCTTGAGAGCAAGGAGTGGGAGGAGGTGAAAGAAGATATGGATACAAAATCTCTGCTCTCTTTCTAGTTGAGCTGTACTCAGTTTATCAAAATAATTTGATCTGAATTAAGACTAGAGTTGGAACTAAAGGACAGACAATGTTTTCCTGGACTTTCATGTTGAATTGCAAGATCAGATTATCTGGTGAATAAATTCTTATGAAAAGGCTTGATGATGCCCTCAAATCACAGCTTTGATTCTTCCTCTATCTCCACCAGGAAACCTTGGTGGCTGCTTGTGTGACCTGGCCTGAATCTGGCAAGGACTTCTGGACCTGGGCAGGTCCTGGTGCTCCCCTGTGCTGCTGCTGCTGTCCACATTGTTCTAGATGCTCTTTTGATGATGTTGGGATTGTTCCTTGTCTTTCCTCATCACCTTGCTGGCACCTGTCATGACACGATGGCAGCTCGTGGTGAAAGCCCTGGTACTGATGGAAGCAGTTAAGCCTGACAGCCTGGCTGGTTTGTGTTTCAGCAGCATGGCTGGGATTCAGGGGGGGATGTTGTTCAGCCTGCCCTGCCGCTCGATTTAGCCGGGGTGTAGGGTTTCCCGGGAATGGGCCGGCTTTGGCTCCACAGAGCCTCCCTTCCCAGGGTAAACGTAAAGGTTAAAGTGTGCTGCCTCAGTTGTGACAACGGCGTCGCCAGGGAACAGCGTGCTTGGGGCGCTGCCAGATAGCCCCAGGACAGGCTGTTTCCCAGCTGCAGCCAATGTAGGCTCTGGCTTAAGTTCCTCAATGGGAAGGGGAAAAAAAAAACCCAAGCCCAGGCTGAGAAGCCTGGGTGGTGGCTGGTTTGTAGAGCCCCCCAGAGCACTGTGCTGCTCCTTGGGATGTGTGGTTTTGGACAAAGGTAATCTGAAATCCTGGGGTACAACAGATACTGCCCTTCAATTCTACAATTCCTTCTTCCCAAGGGTCTAATTTCAGCTTATTTCTCTCTGCCCATAAATTAATTTTATCTGTGATAATGCCAAACCATGGTCACCCACTGCCTTTGGAGAACCATGGCTCCCCAGTACCTGTGCCCAGGACTTTGCTTCCTCACCTTGTCCCAAGGATTTGTGCCCAGACCAACCTTGCTCCTAGGGAGTGTGGAAGATTGCAGGCATCCCAGGAAGGCTGGCTGGTGTCCAGGTGCTTGCTCCTGCTCTCCTTGGAGAATTTTATCCCAGTGTCTACCACATCAACAGCTCCAAGGGGGCGGTGGGGCATGGCTCTGGCTCATGGGCTTATGCCTGGGCATGGATGTGCTGCTTCCACCTGGGGTTTGCCAGGAGGATGCAGAGCTGAAGGCTGGCGGAGTGGTGGCAGTATGTGCCTGAAGTGACATTGGTGGCCTCCAGGTGCCTGGCAGCCCTTGGCTGGAGGAGGGGAGAGGCAATTCCAAACTGTATGTTGGCGATGACAGTTGATGGGCAGAGTCTCTGCTGGCCAGGCACAGCTCCTGACCAGTTATTTCTGACTGTGGCCCTACAGAGGCCAAGGTGGAGGACTCATCACAGGAGAGGTGGCTGTGCCAGGGCTGGCCAGCATGGGTGTCATTGTCACCAAGAACGGTGGATGCTGGTGATGCTCCAGCCTCTGCTTCTATACAACTGCATCAGCACATCAGTGAACTCCTGCATTATCCCTGCTGGTCCTCACCACATTCTGGGTCCTGCCATGGATTTTAGGAAAAGAGCTGGCCTTGCTGAAGCTACAAAACCGAGCTGTGAAGGCTGGAGCGGGAGAGCTCTGTGTCTGCTCAGGAGTATCTGGCTGTGTCCTGCTGAGCAAGCGTTGCTCTTGCATTGAGGTGTTGATGGTGGATGCCTGAGGCCAGGGCAGGGACAGGTGGGACAGCAGCACCTCAAGGACCTGAACAGCTGTGCTCCCATACTGGCTTGTCTCCCTTTCAATGCCACATGTGAACCACTGGCAAAGTCTGAACACAGGCCATGACACACAGGTGCTGGTGGCCCACTGAGAGCTGGTATTTGGCAGTGCAGAGCAGCAGCCCTGCCTGGGCAGTGTTGGTCCTCCCAAGAGGTGCTGCAGGCAAAGTGAGCACTGCTCTTGGGGGGGCTGCTACTGCTTCTGTTGGGTGGCATTGACTCAGCTCCACTGTGGATGGCACTGGTCAGGGCAGCCTCCCCACCTCCTTTGCTGCTGTAGCCTCCAGCCCTGTCACAGGTAAGGTTTGAAATAAGGAGAAATCAAAGCAAGGTTTAAGCAGCCAGGTTTGGTGTCTGGCAGGACCTGAGCTTTGGGATGGGGAGCTGGGAGGCAGGACTAGGCTGGCAGCTGGCAGGGGTTGAAGTTGGAGGTCAGAGTAACCTCAGCCTCCATGGGGGGACCTGGCCAGCCCCGCCCTGGGGAGAGACCCGCTCCTTCAACAAACACCCAGATCCAGCCCCATGCTGTGCCTGAGGTGTATCCTGGGGTGCAGCACCCCAGAAGCAGCTGGCAATGCCTGTGCAGCACCCATACACACAGCCCAACCCGTCTGGAGCCTCCAGATGCTCTGTTTATTTCCCTGATTGGCAAAACACTGGATTTTGCAGAAAACAGGTCTTTCAGCTGGTTCCCAGGGGAGGCTGCAGCCTCTGGCCAGTGCCCAGTTCCTAGCTGCTGTCACCTTCACCAAGGCCCAGTGACAGTACCCAGAGGTGCCACATCCTACATCCTGCCAGTAGCGCAGGGTCCTTTGGAGCTGCTCTCCCAAAGGGCCAGTGCCAGTGGTCAGAGCTGGCCACACCTCAGCAGCACAGCACCATCACCAGCTGCTGTGATGGTGCTGTGATGGGACCAGCACCATCACCAGCTGCTCCCAGCCACCATCTCCATGGGTTGGCCAGTGGCCACCTTATGTCACCTGTGGGAACCTTGGAGGGCTTTAGTCACCTGGACCCTGTCCAGCTCACCCAGGCCACCCCTGTGGGATGGTTTCGGGGTGCCACTGTGTCCAGTGCCAGCCCTCCCTGTGGTGCTGTGCTGGAGTAGGAGGCAAGTCCGTCCCTGTCCCCTGCCCCTTGTCTGCGTGTCCCCAGCCCACGGGGGACAAGCAAGAGTGGCGTGTCCTTTGAATGGGCTCCAGCAGTAACAGGTGCTGGGAAAGGCGAAGTGGGCCGGCTCCCGCTGCTGTAAAGGATCCTCCTCTGCCCGCGCTAATCCGGCTCCATTACACCCGGGATAGAAGAGGCTGCTCCCTCCGGCGCTGCCACAGTGCGGATGCTGCCCCCTTGACCGCCCGCTGCACCCAGGTAAAGGGTCCGGGGGGGTCTCCATGGCTTCTGACTTGGGGCATGGTGGTGGGGGGTCCTGTGGATTGTGGAGCCCCCAGCCCTGGGAAGAACACCTCCATCCCCACGGGCTTCCTGTGCTAAGCTGTGGAATGTGGGAACGCTCTCCCGAGGACTGCTCTGCTACACCTCCTGCTCCAGCAGAACAGCAAGAAACTTCCCTATTTTACTGTGATGGCCCCCGGTGGGTTTATTCTGGGGAAGGGCTGTCCTGGGCTCTGGACGGCTGCACAGAGGAGTATTTTGGGACAGGGTGAGGAAAAATGACCGGACACAGTAGGGCAGTGAAGCCCAGGGCAGAATGGGAATTTGGGGATCAGGTGCTGGGCTGGAGCCCAAGGCAGGTACATGGGCGCCAACAGGTCCCCTTGGCAGAGCTGGTTACCCCTCGGGCAGGGGCACGAGCGGCGCCGGTGGCTGCTGGGTGAGGGGTTCTGTGTGGCCCCTGAGTAGATGGGCTTTGCGTGCATGGCTGGACCTCCTGTGTGGTTCAGGGGGAGCAGTAGTGGGGCCGTGCTGGGAGCGCTCACCTCTCCTGATCCCCACTGCCAGCCTGGGTCCAGAGCCGCTGTCTCCTGCCCTGCCATGGTGGGATGTGGCCTTAAATTGTCACCCTGGCCGCGCCGCGCTAGCTGTTTGCACGTCGGAGGCCCCAGGCGCCCGGTGACAGGTGCCGGGGTCAGGCCATCGATCAGTCACCGCGGGGCAGATATCGGGGCACAATGGGACGGTGCCGGGGCTGGTGGCCACGTGGGGGCCCTGGCTAGGTGCCACCAGCCCGGGAGCGGGGGCACCGTTCCCGGCTGGATGGCAGCAGCTCATCCCTGCAGGAGCAGAGCCACTGCCCGAGTCCCGCCGTCCCCTCTGCAGGTGCTGGGAAACCCTCAGCTGCTGCTTTCTCTCCCGCAGGAGCGTCGCCGAACCGGGAGCACCGCAGGGCAGCCGCCTCCTGCCTGGAGCGTCCCATGGAGCAGGGTGGAGGGGCGGAGGGTGCCGACACTGGGGGGGCTGGCGGCACGGCCTCCCCTGAAGCCGAGGGCAGCGCAGCACCTGCAGCCCCCCAGGCTGCCCAGCCCCAAGCAGGGACAGTGCCAGCTGCCACCGTGGCGCGGGACGGAGGGACAGATGAGCCTGGGCAGGAGAAGGCTGCAGGAGAGGCTGGAGGAGGGAAGACAGAGCCGGATCGGGAGATAGCTCTGCCTGCTCCAGAGCCCCAGGATGGACGGGAAGCAGTTCCGAGAGAGGAGATTTCCACTGTGCAGCATGATGGAGGACAAACAGCATCTGATGAAGGGCAGGCAGCATCCATCGGGGAGAAGGTGCCAGCTGCCACCGAGGCCCAGGGTGTAGGGAAGGATGAGAAAGATAAGCCTGGGAAGAAGAAAGCTCCAGCTGCAGGAGAGCTCAAAGGAGGAAAGGCTTCAGTTGCTGCAAAGGCTAAGGATGGAGGGAAGGATGAGCCCAGGGAGGAGAAGCCTCCAGCTGTGGGAGAGCCTGAGAAAGGGAAGGAGCCCGTGGAGGAGAAGGGCCTGGCTGTAACTGAGGCACAGGATGGAGGAAAGGACAAGCCCAAGAATGAGCAAGCCCTTGGTGGGTCAGGGGCTGAGAGTGGTGGAAAAGCAGAGCCCACCAAGGAGAAGGCTTTGACTGCAGCAAACTCTGAAGGAGAGAAGGCAAAACCTATGGAGGAGACAATCTTGGCTGCAGCTCAGGCTCAAGATGGAGGCGAAGGAGAGCCTGCAAAGGAGAAAGCTTCAGTGGTTGCTAAACAGGAGGTCCCAGCCACTGATAAAGCTCTGGATGAAGGGAAGCAAGATGCAAAGGCAGATCAAGCCCCAGCTGATACCAAGCCTGCAAAGGAGAAATCCACGGCTGCTGTAAAAGAGAAGGCTCCAGCTGCTGCAAAGGCTCAGAGTGGGGAGAATAAAGTAGTAAAGGCAGAAAAAGCCCCAGCAGTTAAAAAGGCTCTGGATGGAGGCAAAGAGGAACCCATGAAGGAGAAGGCTCCAGCTCCAGTGAAGGAGAAAGGCCCAGTTTCAGTGAAGGAGAAAGCCACAATTCCTGCAAAGGAGAAAGCCCCAGATGCTGCCAAGGCTCAGGATGGAGAAAAGGCAGCACCAAAGGCAGAGAAAACACCAGCTTCAAAAATGGCTAAAGGTGGAGACAAAAAAGAGCCTGCGAAGGAGAAGTCCCCAGCAGCTGCAAAGGTGCAGGATGGAGGGAAGAAAACCGCAAAGGTGGAAAGATCCACAGTTGCATCAAAGGCTGGGGATGGAGGGAAAGATCCTACAAAGGAGAAGGTGCCGGCAGCTGCAAAGGCTCGGGATGGAGGGAAGAAAGCTGCGGAGGTGGAGCCTCCCACAGCTGGAGCAGAGGCTGGGGATGGGGCTGTGGAGCCCACAGAGGCAGCGGCCATGGCTGCTGTGAAGGCTCAGGGTGAAGGGGAGGAAGTGTCCAAGAAGACAGAGGGACAGCCACCAACGATCCCCGAGCCCCCGCGCCCAGCCCTGCTGCAGAGCCTGAGCTGCCCTGCTGCCTGCCACAGGTACCCACACTCTCCTGGGATGGGGGGGATCCCCCTTGCTGCTCCAGGGAGCCCTGGGTCCCTGGGTCCTGGGCTTGGGAGCTGCTGGCTGGGCTCTGCTCACCTCCCACTCCTGCTTCCAGGGAGGAGCAGCCCTGGGCAGAGGTGGCAGAGATGGAGACAATAGAAGAGGAGACCACGATGGTGGAGCCAAAAGAGGGTCCGACAGAGCCTGGCTCTGGGCCACCAGCTCTGGGGGACCTGCAGCCCCTGGAACTCACTGGCACCCCACAGGAGAGGACATTGCCCAGTGCCACAGGGCAGCCCCCGGATCCTGCTGGGATTGCGGAGAAGCCTGGACCTGGGGTGCCACCATCTTTGACGGAGGCAAAGCCACCTCCCAGCCCCTACCTCACCCCTGATTTTGGGAAGGAAGATCCTTTTGAGATACTGGGTAAGGCCATGAAGTTCCTGCCTTTTCCTTACCCCCCTGGATGCTCTGCAGAGTGACAGCCCAGGAACCCCACGGCTGTGCCTGCTGCCCATACTGTGCTGCCAGCTCCTGTGCACCAGCTGCCTGGTGGCCTTAGAGCTCCCCTTTCAGTGTAAACAGGGCTAAATATGTCGTGTCCCTTCCTGGCCTGCTCTGGCCACACTGACTGTGAGGAAGAGGAGCCTGGGGAGTGACAGTGACTGTCTGCTGGTGGCAGAGGACAGCATGTCCTCATATCCTGCCCCACTGTCCCTGTGGGAATGGCAGGGCTTGGGGGCAATGGGTGCTTATGGGCATCCCTGTGAGGCTGGCTCCTGCTCACACCTGGGAAAGGGTGGCTCAGGAATGGGTGCCCAGTGAGTGGGATCTGTCCTGGGAGGGGGAGCAGGAGACAGTGGCATGGAGGGAGGTTGGCCTGGAGAGGGTGACAGACAATGACATGGCCTGGAAAGGGTAAATGTGACATGTGGGATGGTGGGGGTGGCTGTCATGAAGTAAGATGGGTGCCATGCATTGGGATGGGCGCCATGGAGCAGGGTGAGTGCCATGCAACAGGGTTTGTGCCATGCAGCAGAGTGATGCTATGGGCAATAGTGAGGGACCCTTCAGGGGTTGCTGCATCCTCCAGGGCAGCTCCAGCCAGGAGCCCCTGGCTCACAGCCCAATATCCAGTACCTGGCCACATCCTGCACCCACAGGCTTGGCTGAGTGCCTGCCTTCACCCCACACCCAGTGCAGCCCGGGGTACCCACAAGTGGGTTCCCCTGGACAGAAGATTCCCTCTCACCTCATCTTTTCTCTCTGGGCAGACGATGTCCCTCCACCACCAGCGCCCTTTGCACATCGCACCGTCACCCTGCGCTCCGCCGATGTCAGCTCCCAGTTCAGCCTCAACTCCAAGAACATCCTGGGGGGGTAAGGAGGGGCCCCAGTGCTTCCCCTAGCACTGTCCCAAGCTGCCCTCCAGCCTTGGGCAGTGGCTTTGAGTCGGTGGGACTCCTCTGGTCATGATGGGTGGGTGCCTCGGGCAGGATGTGTGCCTCGGGCAGTGCAGAGCAGCACCACAGGGCAGTGTGAGGGGGCTGATGGTGTGGGCACCTCCCTCCCTCCCTCCTTCCCTTCCCAGGGGCAAGTTTGGTGAAGTTCACACCTGCACAGAGAAGGAGACAGGGCTCAAGCTGGCAGCCAAAGTGATCCGGAAGCAGGGAGCAAAGGACAAGGTGTGAACGATGCTGGGCAGGGGGTGGCAGTGTTATCCTCTGTGTGCCCCCCTGGTGTGGGGACACAGCCTCTACCAGTGGCACAGCCAGGGCTGACACTCCACACCATCCCGGGGCTCCTCCTGCAGGAGATGGTGCTGCTGGAGATCGATGTGATGAACCAGCTGAATCACCACAACCTCATCCAGCTCTACGACGCCATCGAAACACCCCGGGAGATCATCCTCTTCATGGAATTGTGAGTGCATGTGCCTATCTTGGGGCTGTCCAACCCCAGTGAGCTACATCCCACCCTGGCTCTGCTCAGCATCTCCACGGTGGAGCTGGGCCAGGGTCCTCAGGAGGGCAGGGAGCTCTGCAGGAGGATGGCTTGAAGCAGGGAGCCCTCCCAAAGTGAGACCATGGTCCGTCCCCATGCAGTGTGGAGGGTGGTGAGCTCTTTGAGAGGATCATCGATGATGACTACCACCTGACGGAGGTGGACTGCATGGTGTTCGTCCGGCAGATCTGCGAGGGCATCCGCTTCATGCACCACATGTGCGTCCTCCACCTCGACCTCAAGGTGCGGGGTTGGGGGCTGACAATGGCGGGGCCAAGGGGGACAGCAGGACACTGACTAGCTGTGGGAGGGGTGCCTGTGGGTCAGCACCTGACCCATTCTGGTGCGGGTCAGTTGGAGGACCCATGCAGTGGGGATGTCCTCTCTCAGTGGTGGGGCAATGGTCACCCTGTCTCCACAGCCTGAGAACATCCTCTGCGTCGCTGCCACTGGGCACATGGTGAAGATCATCGACTTTGGGCTGGCTCGAAGGTGAGGTTTTCTTCCTCTGTCTCTCATCCCTATTCCACTTCCACCCTTCATTTCTGTGTGCCTTTGGGCAGCAGGAGCTCCAGGACCTGCTCTAGGCCATTGCATTGGCCACGGCTCTCCCTGACTAGCTGGGAGAGCAGCATCTGCTGAGAGAGGGCCAGTGGTTTGGGGGAGCAGCCTGTCCCCCTTCTGCTGACTTGCACCCCTTTTGGCTGCAGGTACAATCCCAACGAGAAGCTGAAGGTGAATTTTGGTACCCCTGAATTCCTCTCCCCTGAGGTGGTCAACTACGAGCAGGTTTCCTACTCTACAGACATGTGGAGCATGGGCGTCATCACCTACATGCTGTAAGTCAGGGCTGGGCAGGGGCTGCCAGCTGGGGAGCTGTGGTGCTGGGACAGAGCTCTCCTGGGTGCAGAGCTGTCCCTGCTGGCTGCCCTGTGGCAGGTGGGGGGTCCTGGATGGGGAAGTGGCGATGTAGGGCTGGGGCTAGGGGGCAGGAAGAGGCTCAGGCCGGCTGCAGGCAGGAGCACGGGACGGTGCCAGCACATCCCTGGAGCAGCCCTGGCCAGACTGGCTCTCTTCCAGGGGGTCTGGGAGGTGCTGCAGCCTGAGAACACCTCACTGCTCACCTCCCTGCACCCCCAGGCTCAGCGGCCTCTCCCCCTTCTTGGGTGACGACGACACTGAGACGCTCAACAACGTCCTGGCTGCCAACTGGTACTTTGACGAGGAGACCTTTGAGACTGTCTCTGATGAGGCCAAGGACTTTGTCTCAAACCTCATCATCAAGGATAAGAGGTGTGAGGCTGGCAGTGGCCATGGGGTCCTGGGGTGGGCACCCCCAGAGCTGCCCCTGGTACTGCATGCTGCCTCTTCACCAGGACCTGCAACATCCCCTGGGTCCTGCACTGGATGAACCCCATGGGGCTCTGCCCCACTCCAATTGTCCCCAACAGAGCCCTGCATCCCTCCAGGGTCATCTGTCCCAAGCAGCATGTGCTGGACCCCTCGAGGTCCTGCCCAGCCCCATCAGTCCCTGAGCACATTCTTCCATCTGGTTCCTCCCTGCAGGCTTTTGGGGTTTGGGAGCTCTGGAGAGGCTGGAGAAGGGGGTGGTTGGGAGTGAGGGACTCGAGCAGGGTTGACACAGGCTCCTCTCACCCCCAGTGCCCGGATGAGTGCTGACCAGTGCCTGCAGCATCCCTGGCTCAATAACCTGGCAGAAAAGGCCAAACGCTCCAACCGGCGGCTCAAGTCCCAAGTGCTGCTCAAGAAATACGTCATGAGGCGGCGCTGGAAGGTGCGGGGGGCTGGCAAGGGCATGAGGGTCAACAACTTCTGAGGGGGCTGGCAGGGGACTGCCAGACTCTACCTGTGCTGGGGGATGGCATCTGGATTATGGAGAATGCTCTGTCTCACTGCAATGCTGAGCTGGGACACAGGGCTCAGGACCCTTGAACATGGGTGCTTCTGAGGTGAGACCCCTATCAAGCATGTGGTGGTTATTCCTGCACGGATCCCAAGAGCAGCTTTTAGGGGCAGGAGTAGTGTCAGTCCCCAGAGTGGGGTCTGGTTCGACTTGCAGTGCCACAGCCCTTGCCAGAGGATGAGCATCTTTCCTCTTCCCTTTCACAGAAAAATTTCATCGGAGTGTGCGCTGCCAACCGCTTCAGGAAGATCACCAGCTCGGGGTCGCTGACAGCGCTGGGCATCTGAGCTGGGCTCCCATGGGAGCCGAGGCCAGAAAGGAGCCACAGAGAGGGACCCTCGCCAGTCTGGAGCAGCTCTGCCGAGCTGGTCCCACCCCGGGACTGCGCTCAGGACCACATCACCGTTGGGGGTGCTCGCAGTGGCCTTTGGGCTCCTGGGGCTCCAGCCCTCCTCACTCCCACCGAGCCGATGCTCCCGTCGGGATTTCCTCAGACTGTGAGGCTGCTCCGGAGTGGAGGTTTCTGATCTCATCTCTCGCCCTCGCCCGGCTGCCTGATGCCCGACCTGCAAGCGTCTCTGCTCTGCTCATGCTTCCTTCCCGTGCTCTCGGAGGAGGAAGGCCATTCCGGTGTGATCCCGCTGCCTCGGCCACCTGGTGCTTGCTGCTTTTGGACTCAAAATGTGCCCTCTCTGCTTGTAAATGCCGCAGCCCTGCCCTGCCTTCGCTGCCGCTGGCCCCTGCATTGCCCAACCTCCCTTCCAGCTCTGTGGCTCGGCGATGATGCTGGAGGGCACCGCGGACCCTCACGCTGGTACCTCGGCACCGGAGCCGGGGCCGAAGGACCTCCTCCTGGCCAGCTGGGCATGTGGGAGCGAAGCTGGCCCCGAGCTGCTGCTCGCACAGGAAGGGAGGAAGCAGCAAGCACGCTTCCAGCGGCGTCCCCAGCTGGGAGCCAACGAGTAAAGAAGGAGGCTTTGTGTTCCTCCTGCCCTCCCTGCCCTTCGGTTCTGCCAGCGGGGGAAAAACACAACCTCTGCTTCACCCGTCCCCGGCGGAGCGCGATGAGCGAGGCGGGCTAATGCAGAGCAGCTGGCCCGCGCTCCCCGCTCCGGCCGGCACCGCTCACCCGACCACCAACACACCGGAACTGCTCCGCCGCTCCGGCCGCGGCCGCCAGCTCCCCGCCCTGTGCGGGGGCTCCGCGGGACCTGCTGGGACTGGGGAGAGGGGTGCTGTTCCTGCGCCCGCGCCTTGTCCCGATCCCCGTCCTCTCTGCCTGCACCCCTTGTGCGTCCCCGGTGCCGCCGGAGGATGGGCATCCCCTGGGATTTGCAGCATCCAGCCTTGCCCGCTGCAGGAGGGGATCGGGGGTTGGCAAGAGGTCCTCCAGCTTTGGCTTTTGCCATGGCTGAGCCCCACCAAGCCAAGGCTATGTGTTTGTTCTGGAGCTGCCTGTGCCTTCTGTGCCTGCTGGAAAAACACTGGGGAGAGACACAGGGAGACGTTGCCCCTCACCCCCACTGGCTGCAGCAGGGGAAGGGGCTTCAGGCTTGTCCCCACCAGGCAGCAGCCAGGACTGGTGGGACCCTAACGCATAATGGAGCCCTCCACAGCACTCGTCTTCTTGTAAATAAATGTACAGGTCTGCCCACAGCCCACACCTGCCACTACGGGGGGCTGGGGAGGTCCTACTTCCACCTGTGGGGCCTGACTGTCGCAGGATAAGTGAGATGAGGATGAGATCTCTGAGGTAGAGGGAATGGGTCCAGGCTGTGCTGTGGACAGGGACCACCTGGTACGTCCTGGGCAGGGCTGTGCAGGCATAGTGCCAAGGGTTTCTGGTCTCCACACCCAACAGCTCTGAGCACCCCAGGGGGATGGGGGAAGAAGTGACTGGAATGATGGGTGGATGGATCAGCTGTCAGTCAGAGGTGTCCTCACGTCTTCAGCATCTGCCCATATGGGGTGGGATGCCCAGGCAAGGGCTGGGGGGTGCTGGTGCTCCTTTGCCCAGGGGAGCTGTGTCTGGGCCTGAAGAGGTTAAGGCTGCCAGAGCCTGGACTCCGGCTCCGCCGCAGGCGTCCCTCCCAGCCGCTTCCTGCCGGCAGCCTTTGACCGGTTCCTGTCGGTGACCACCCCGCAGGCCTGGACGCCAGCGCAGCCCCATCTGGTTTGAGTTACGCTCCACGGTGGTGACGTCTCCTTCCTGTCTGGCCCCAGGAGCCGTGCATCGCCCCGGTCCCGGCCCTGGCCCCGGCTGGCCACAGGGGCTGCAGGGCCCTGCTGCAGGGTGGCCATGGGGCTTCCACATGGACCATCAGCGCCAGACATTCCTGGCACCCTGAGCTGCTGTAGGAGATCTGTTCCTGAGCACAGCCCTGTGTGTGCACATCTGCAGCAGAGGGGTGCACAGACACCAGCACATCCCAGGGTGGAGGACCCCTACCCCACAGTCAGGTTTGGTTCCTCTGGCCCTCTCCTTCCTACCCTGGGACCCTACAGATTCACACACTGGGGCTGGATGAGTGGGTCCACCGGGATGGCACCCATGGAAGTAGCTGTGATCCCATCCCATGTTCCCACCCAACAGGGCTCATGAGCCCCTGAAGCTGCTTGGAGTGGACTAGTCCCACTGGGGCCAATGGACAGGGCTGCTCCTGGTCCAGCACAGGCCACGACAGCCAGTCCCATCCCTTATGTATGGGGTCCTCATCACCCTCACGGATGCACGGTGTGGTCTGGGTGTGCACACATGTGCCCTCAGCATCCATTCCCAGAGCCTGGAGCGGCACACGCTTCCCATGCATCCCGTTCCTCTGGCATCCACCCTGCCTGCAGAAACCAACAGCCCTGCAGGCAGTGCCAGGAGGGAAGGAGAGTGGGCAGACCTCTGGCACTGGCGCCTGGCAGCACCTGGCAGAGGCAGCAGGTTCGTCCCATGACTGGGTGCAGTGCAGTCCTGGCCACGGCACGGCCCAGGATGGGAGCGGGCGAGTGGGCAGGGGGCCAGGCCACCCACAGAGAGCCGGGAGTGAGGCAGGGAGGAGGCAGAGCTGGGAGAACAGCGGGTCCATGACCGGCAGTCGGGTTGAGGGCGGGAAAGGGGAGCGCTGGGAGAGCACATGGCTCTGATCTGCACTCCCGGGCAGTGGAGGCTGTGCGGAACAGGAGTCCCCATCCCTGGCGGCTGCTGCAGTTTTGGGGATGCGCCACACTGCTCCCAGCACAGGGACCCCATCCAGGGCACAGCACGGGGCCGGGGCCGTGTGTTCCCAGCCGGGGCGGGCGATGGGCCCGGCCACGCTGCGTGGGAACCAGACGGCCCCTGGGCATGGCTGCGGCGCTCGCTTCCTCCCGCGCCCCCGGGGACCGTGCGAAGGAGGGGGTTGAGGTCAGCCGCGCTCGCCGCCGGCCGCTCCGGAGACGCCAGCATGATGTAGGCGCTCAAATATTGTTTTCCACTGGGTAGGGAAAAAAAAGGGAGAAAAGAGAGGCCCAGGGCTGAGTGGCGGTCCCCGGTCCCCTGTGCCCGGGGCTGGGACACAGCCATGGCCCAGCAGCAGCCGTCTGAGGGCTGATAACAGAGCTGATGCGGCCGCGGTGCTCCCGGTCCCCGAATGACGGCAGTGTCTCTTTGTGCCAGCACGGCCCCCGCAGAGACCCTCGAGACTGGCCAAACTGGAGTCCCCCTGGCCTTGGGAAGCTGGGGGGACTTCGGCAGAAATTTGGTTCCCACATCAGCATGGAGAGCCTCTGCCAGCCCTGTGTCTATCCTGGGGCTGGCTGTGCCGTGGAGTCTGGGTATTGCTGCTCCTGGGGAGCTCCCTGTCCCATCCTGGTGTTGGCAGGATGGGGGGCACAAGCACAGTCCCCCACTTTTCCAGCATCACTCTGGCCCCACTCTAGTGCTCAGAGGTGCTCATTCGGGTGTCCCAGTGCTGTGTGGGAAGGGGCTGGTGGCCAGGTCCCATCCTGGGACTGTGTGAGGACCCTGCTCACTCCAGTGTCCCGCAGCCTGGCCAGTTGGGGCATGTCCCTGTGCCCAGCCCAGTGTCAACAGCGGTGACTCAGCTGGTGCCTCTTCACTGGCAGCCACCCTGCATGATTCAGGTCAGAGGAATCCACTTTCCTGGCTGTTCCCATCAGAGCTGCAGCCCCTGGCACAGCCCATCTTTGGGGCTGCCCTGGTCTCAGAGTCTGCAGGGACTTGTTGGAATCCCAGCCAGGCACTGACACAGCCACAAGCAAGGACAGAGAAGGTAGGGAGCCCTGTCCCTCCCACAGCAGAGCCTCCACACTGTGCCACAGCCCCTGGTGCCTCTGCACATTCTGTCTGGGGCAACACGGGTCCATTTGCAGGGCCACACAGTGAGGCTGGTTCCACTTGTGCCACGTGTGACACCCTGTGCAAAGCCAGGACCTTGGAGGAGTCCCAGGCACAGGGAGGGGACAGCGGGGCTCCACTGGGAGATAACTTCTGCTGCAGCACATTCCCCTGACCCTCAGGGACAAAGTTCCCTCGCACTACCATGGGATGGCGCTTCAGGGGCTCCTGGCCCTACATTGTGGCAGGATCATGTCCCCAGCATCTCCCAGGGACACAGGACCTGGCTGTAGGTGCCCTGACTCAGGCCATGCCCCGTCTCCACACGACCTCACCATCCAGTCACTGACAGAGGGACTGGTGGGGATGTGGGCTGTGCCAGGTGGCCTTGCGGATGTGCGTCCCCCAGCCAGCACCAGAGCTGGAGCTGAGGGCCCCTAACTTGCCACTGCCCACCTCGAATGGGGTACAGAGACCACGGAGGCAGCGTTGGGGAATGTGTTTTATTTGGTGCTGGGTTATCCCAGGATGGGGAATCCCTCACTCGAAGAAGAACATGCCGGGTGTCCGGTAGAGGCAAGGAGGCAGCCCCAGTGGGTAGCCATTACCTCCCTGCAGCGGGATCGCGGTCCCCGGCCCCCATGGCTCCTTCTGCTCACCTGCCCGTGGCCCCATGGCCCCGAAGGGTGGCTGGCGGGGGGCGGCAGGGGCCGGGGGAGCTGCAGCCAGGAGATGCTCCAGCGCTGTGCCGCAGGGCCGCTCCTTCACGCAGAAGCTCAGAGCCTGCACCCGGCACTGGTAGCTGCTGCCCAGCGCCTCGGGGCCTGGCCGGCTGAATGAGCCGAACACGGGCAGGTGGGGCTGCGTGTAGCCCTCTCCCTCCAGGAAGCAGGATGAGGGGGGCTTGCCCGTGCCGAGGAGGTTGCCAGGGAATGCAGGTGGCACCTGCCCGAATGGCTGACACGGCCCTAACCCAGGGGTAGCCAGCTCCTTGCCCTCCAGCTGCCCCGGGGGGGTGTCTGGGGTGGCCGGCGAGTCCTGCGGGGGGTCCCTGTGCTGGGTGGGCAGCAGAGCGGGCAGCAGAGCAGGGTGCTGGTGCTGGGCCGGGCTCTCGCTGGGCAATGGGTACTGACCTGGCCGGGGCAGCTGCAGCGCCGCCGGGAGCCCCCCGAAGACAGTCTCCTTGGACGGGCGGCTCTCGGGGGCCGTGAAGAACGGCCCCTTGGGCTGTGGCATGTCCGGCAGGTACAGGCAGGGCTGCCTGGCCTTGGGCGGCTGACGCCGGGCACAGGGCTCAGCGCAACCTGGCACCCCGGCACCCTCAGACAGAGTGGCAGGGCTCGGCAGGCGTCCTGTGGCCGACGGCGAGGTGTAGTCCCCTTCTGCCTTCCCCTCCTCAGGCAGCGGGGCAGCGGGCAGCCCTCGCGCCTGCTGTCTGGGGGTCTTCCCGCGCCCCTCGTCTCCCTCAGTGCCCGGTGCCTCCCGGAGGCTCCTCTTCCTGGTGAAGCGCCGGCGGCGCCGCAAGAAGCTGCCGTTCTCAAACATGTTGTAGCAGTCGGGGTCGAGGGTCCAGTAGTTGCCCTTTCCCGGCTTCTTGTCATCACGGGGCACCTTGACGAAGCACTCGTTGAGGGAGAGATTGTGGCGGATGCTGTTCTGCCAGCCCTGCTTGTTCTCGCGGTAGAAGGTGAAGCGGCCCATGATGTAGCGGTAGATGCCGCTGAGGGTGATACGCTGCTCGGGGGCGCTCTGGATGGCCATGGTGATGAGGGCGATGTAGCTGTAGGGTGGCTTGGTGGCCTCGGCGNGGGCGGAGCGGGGCTCTGCCGTCCAGCACTGGTCCCTGTGGACAGACGGACGGATGCGCCGCCAAGGCCTGCGGCCAGCAGCCAGTGGCCCCGGGGTTGGCACGGCCGCGGCCTCCCCAGGGCAGAGGCGGGCACAGCCCCCGGCTCCCCCAGCCCCTTTTCCCACGGAAGGTTCCCACGAACTGGTTCTCGCCTTGCCCTGCTCATGGTGTGCAGCCAGGCTCCAGCTGGGCTGGAGTGAGGCTGAGTGAAGGATGTTGGCGGGACTGAGGGTGCTGCCTGCCCTCAGATGCCCATCTGCCCCCTGCCCATCCCAGTGCCTCAGCCCCTGCCCCCAGCCTGGGCTTGTGCTGCATCCTGTGCCAGGTCTCTGCATTGCTCCCAGCTCTGGTAGCAGCACGGGCCCCAGGAGCCCCATCACACCACTCATGAGGGGAAACTGAAGCACAGGTAGTGAATGCCTTCAGGCTTCTGTGTTGCCGGGTCAGCAACAAAGGGCACCTCACTACTGTCTTCACCCCTTCCAAGGGGCTGGGACAAGGGGCAGGACAGGCCAGGGCAGGGGGTTGTCTCACACTGCTTCCCTGTGGCTGGGGCTGAGCTGCCTTTGCTGGAAAAGGCTGTGTCTGGACTCAGCTTCCCCAGCCACCCTTGCTCCACTCAAGACCAGCACCAGCCCCCCAAAACCAGAGCCAGTCCCCAACACCAATTCGAAAACACAACCTTTATTTCCAAGGTTTGCAAACAGCAAGTCCTGGCAGCACAAGGTGCAAGGACAGAGGCGGGTCTGTCCCAGCTTGCTGAACAGGCACACAACAAATCCCACCTGGGAGACTCCTGGGGAATAAATACAGCAATCACAAGGGCACCTGCCCACCCCAGCTAACATCTGTCCTTGTCTGGTCCCGCACGCTGAGCATCCTGCATACTCTGCCTTGGGACGTGCAGCTGGAGTGGGGCCTTGGGGCGCAGAGCCTCCCACTCTGAGACTTTATGGCAACTGAGCTCTCCTCTCCCACCCAGCTCAGGGCTGGCAGAGCTGTTTGAGGACATGGAGAACGTGGCTGGAGGTGCCAGGGGCACAGGGCTGGGGGGAGTTGTGGAGCAGCGCTGGCCTCAAGCGCTGGGCATGATGGAAGAGCTCCCGTGCGAACACTGGCTCCACCTGTGGAGGCACAGAATGACGGAGGACGGGCACAGGTACATTTGCCCACATTACAATGGTCCCCTGTGCCTGGCTCAGGGGTGGCCAGCCCCAGTGGGTACTCACGTGAGCCATGATGAGCTTCTGGAAGGGGTGCCCAGCTCTGGTGGGATACTCCTCCCCAAAGCACAGGTAGATCTGGTACTGCGGCATGAGATGCCCATTGCTCAGGTACTCCCGCATCTCTGCAAGACACCAACCCTGTCAGGGGACACAGGGTCCCTACAGCCCCCATCAGCCTCACTAGGGCAGGACCTGCCCTTTTTCCTGAGGGCAGCAGGGTCTCCCAGGACTTACGCTGTATGTACTGCTGTGTGTCCAGCAGCTTGTAGGTCTTCTCCCTCTCCAGCTTGTTGGGCCAGTTCTTGTGCGGGGCCAGTGGCCCATTCCAGTACACCCTGCCCTGGCACTGGCGCTTCATGAAGACCCCCTCAGGTGCTACCCACAGCAGCACGCCACGCTCCAGGTGGGGCAAGAGCCGCTCCAGCACGTCGGTCATGTGGGCCACGTGGCCATGGCCACTGAGCACCTGAGGGGGGGGGAACTTTATCTGCTCCATGCAGGAGGGGCCGTAGAGGTGCTCGCTGTCGGCTGGCACGGTGCTGGTGGTGATGCGGCAGCCCTCGGCCGTGCGGGTGGTCACCTCCTTCACCAGCACGTCGCAGTAGTACAGGCGGATGTGGAGCCAGCAGTCTGGGGCAAGGGGAGGGTCAGTTCACAGGCAATCTGGGCTGGTGCGGCCACCCAAGGCATTGCCTGCCAGCGTGGCTCCTACCTGAATTGTTGACATCCTCCACAGGGAGGTAGGACTGGGGTCCAGGAAGAAGCTGGCCATAGGTCGGGTTCCAGCCATAGAAGACTCCCCTCACAAGGCACCCTGGACCAGGGCAGAGATGAGGTGGTGAAAGGACATGTGCAAGGGCTCCCAGGTGCTCTTCTGGTCCAAGCCCCCAGGCCCACACTTCCCACTGTGTTTGCTCATTATTGGGCCTCGTTATATCCCATAAGGGCATGGCTTTGCTGGGGTAGGGTGGGAGTCCTCAGCCCCTACCTCAGACCCCGCAGGATCCTGGCAGAAGTGTGTGCTCCCTGCCCCAGCCCTGTCCCACTGAGAGGGACCCTCCTCACCTCGCTCAGTCGGGTGGGCAGAGAGCCGGGGCTGTGGAGACACATGGGCAGTCTCCAGCATGTCCTTCTGGCTTTCCTCCTTCTTTGGACTCTCTGCGGTGCTGCCCTGGGGGTAGGAGCAGCTTTGGTGAGGGCTGAGCTGGCAGTGGGGGATCCTGAGCCAGCTCCTGTCTCTACCAAGGACCAGGAGATCCCCTGCCTGGGTCTGGCAGCTGCATGGCACAGGGGACCCTCACTGATGCCCCGCAGGACAAATGCAGGCAGTGTGCAAGCAGGGAGGCAGCTGATGGATGAGGGGGGGATTTGAGGGTCCCACCTTCTCCTCTGTCTGGATGGCACAAGGCAGGCTCACCTGCTGGTCCTCAATGCCTGGGGATTGTGTATCACTGTCCTCTGCAGAAAGCAAGAAAGAACGGATGAACGAACCCCCGGCAAACGGCAGGAACAGCCCCAGGGAAGACAGCTGTCTGTCCGGGACACCCCGAGAGGAAGAGGAAGAGGAAGGAAGGGTAAGGTCTGTGAGGCATGGGGCTTGTACAGGCATGGTTCAGGTATCAACCCCACATCTGGCACAAGAGGAGGGACGGCAGGAACGTACCTGCATCACAGGCTCTGTCAGTCACGATCTGGTACACTTTGTAAGGCTCTGAGATGTCCAGCTGGCTCCGCTCGGGAACCTCCTGGAAGTCGGTGCTCTTGTTGAGGGCGCAGCGCAGCCGCGTCTTCCAGGTGGAGGGGTCGGCCTTGTCCGTCCCTTCGTGGTACTTCCCCTTGTAGACGGCCCAAGCCTGAGGGACAGAGGGCGCCCTGTGCTGTGGGGGTGCCACAACCTGAACCCCGACTCGGCTGTCCAAGGGGGTCCACCGCGGTATGATTTCGCCGGGGCTGAGGGGGCAGTGGGGAATCGGGGCTGTGTGTCCTGGGGGGTTGCGGGGAGCCGGCTGGTGCGGGATCCAGGGGAGCACACAGAGCTGGGCAGCCGGGAGCCCAGGGAGCGTGCACGGAGCTGGGCGGCGTGTCGCAGGGGTGCGCATGGAGCCAAGTCCTAGCGCTGCGCACAGAGTGCCCTGTAAAGGTGCACATGGAGCTCGGCTGCACGGAGCTGAGTGAGGGATTCCGGGGAGCGCACGGAGCCGGGCAGTGGGGAGCCCCGGGCAATGGGGAGTCCCAGGAATGCACACGGAGCCCGGGGGCCAGTCCCAGGGAAGCTCCCAGGACCGGGTGGGGGCCGCGGGGAGCCCGGGGTACCTTGAAGAGCGCAGCATCCTCCTGCTGCCGGTAATCCTGTTTGGCTGCGTGCTTCCAGGGGATGCGGAAGAGCGTCCGGTGCCGGTTCTCCCAGCGCAGCCCCGGGTACCGGCCGCTGTCGATCTGCGCGATCAGCCACTCCTTCAGCCGCATGGGCGCCCCCGGCTCCGCCATCGCGCCCCGGCGCCGAAACCGAAAGCGGCTCCGGCTTTCACTTTCCCTTTCCTGGCCCACGCCGCCGGCTCTGGCTGTCCCAAGGCAGAGGGGACGGGTCTTAAAAGTTTTTCTCTGCTCCACTTTTCCCCGTGCAGCAGCGTCAGACACCCGTGTTCAGGAAAAAGTGATGTCGTAATTGAAGGTTACAGCACAGGGAACAGCTGGAGCTGGTGCCTCAGGGAGGAACCCCCATGAAAGGCATCCCCGAGGTTTCGGACCCTCAACAAAGGCATCCTCGAGGTTTCAGACCACCACAATGTGTGCACCCACGTACACTAATGGTGATTTTAGGCTCTTCCCGTTGTTCATTGGCTCCTGCGGAGCCTCTGGGTGATCGACCCCCACCCCGGGAGGTGCCCTTTGTTAGGCAAAGGGTGGGTGCCCATCCCCTGGGGCTCTAGCCTTTTCCTGCCATACAGAACACTATGTGCAGCTCGCACTGATAATTTACATACCGAGAAACCTGCACGAGGTGTATTTCTCAACACAGGCACCCTGCACGGGGGGAGAGGAGCACGCACATTGCATCCACGGGAGAGGGGACGAGGCAACAGAAGGCACACGGAACTCCCTTGCATCCCTCCCAAGTGCTTCCCCTAAAACTGTCAGGACTCCCACACACTCCCCGAAGGCAACAAGGGACCCTACTCCCTTGCCTTCCTGTTCTGGGGACCCGGACACGTCCCAGCCCCAGGGGCTGTGTCCTCCCGTGGGACCAGCTGCTCACTCCATGGGTGTGGGGAGCTGCAGGGAGCTGCAGGAACAGCACGGGGTTTCCAGGATGGGGTGAACAGTCACATGTCCCCATCTCTCAAATCTCAAATCTTTCCTCTGCTCTGATGCTCACGTCTGCCTCGTGGGGCTCTGGTGCTGAGTCGAACGTGAAACGGGTGGGAAGGGCAGACGAGCTGTGCCAAGGACTGCCGGGACCACGGTGGGAGCCTGACACATCCTGCACTAGCTTCCCACCGGCCCCCAGCAGGGCACGGGCTGGGTCACTGGGTCACCCTCAAGTGACACTGGTGTTGGTTCCTCCATCACTGTTGCAGAGCCCCATGTCGCTGTGCAGGAAAACCCAGCTCCTCTGCCCAGCTGCTGCCCCCCAAGTCTCCTTTTGCAGTCCCCCAGGTCTCCTTTCCTGCTCTGAGTCAGAGAAAGTCACCTCTTGCCGAGAGAAGCAGCAAAGTTCCTGAGAGCTGTTGGGGCTGCAAAGTCTCCAAATGAATAATCAGTGGCAGAGAGCCCAGGCCCGGGTTTTCCCAGAGGATGTGAGGACAGGGCAGAGCCACGTGGCACAGAGGGCACATGGGGCCACATGGGGTGTATGAGCGAACCCCACTGGCAGGGGCTTTCTCTCCTTACTGAGCCTGTCTGGGACCCCTTTGTTGCAAAGCGAAGCCCAGGCACCCCCTGTCCCCCCCATCTGGCGAGCTGGGAGGCCACGTTCTGGGAAAAGGGCCTGGGACTGACCGACAGAGAATCCAAACCTCCCCTTTCTTGCCCTTGGGAAGCAGAGCGACGGCAAGGAGTCACTGCACAGCCTCCCAGTGGCTTGCACTGATTACATCCAAGGCCAGGAGATAATCGCAGCCGCCGGCTCGTTTGTCAGCCCCAGCCCGCCGGGATAAGTTTTATCGGCCGGCCAGGGATTTCATGTGGTGTGGCAACCGCCTGGTGACGCGAGACCCGGGGGATCTAATTACCCGGGCATCAGCGAGGATGCTCGGGAGTCAGATTCCCCACTGGATTCCTCACCATGCTTCTCCCTGCACAGAGAAGGTGAAGCTGCTTAACCCTTAAACTCTTCATGCCAAAATGAGCTTCAAAAGGAGTCAAACATTAACTCGTAGGTAACCTTGACCTTGCCCGGGTTTTTCCAAACTGTGCAAACCAGAACTGCCAAAATAAATAAATTTTGCTGTGCTGTGAAGCTGAGCTGAAGGGGCCAGGGCTCTGTGTGATTTATGGTGGGAACGGGGGAATCCCTGGGTGTAAACACCTTGGCATAGGGTGTCCCAGTGTGGGGAGTTGCAGCTGTGCATGGGGCACACGTCCATCCTGGGTGTGTGGTCCTGGGCTGCAGGGCTACCACCCTGCTGGGTGCTGGGAGGGCCAAAGGGTGCTGGAGAGCCTGGCCTGAAGGTGAGGGAGTGGGGAGAGCACCCTGGAAGGAACTGGGAGGAGAGTGGGATCCCACAGTGGATGGTGCAGAAGCAGTGAAGGATGATGTACCCCTGGTCATTCAGTTCTCTCAGCGTCTATCAAGAGAGTGTGGAGCTCCCAGTGTGCCTGGGTCACCCCAAGGCAGCACCCAGCCCAGCAAGCAGGTTATGGCAGCAGGAAAGAATCCTGGTCTTGAAGTTTTGTCTCCTGGGGGATCACTTCCCCCTAGGAGAGGGGTGGCAGGGATGAGGGGGACCCCAGAAACATGCTCTGAGTCCCAACAGGGACAATGCTGATGACCTCAGAATCTTTCCCAGCTGGCACTCTGCTCCAGGAAAAGGTGTAGAGAGGACAGGTCTGGGGCTTGTGATACTCAGCTTGTGCCAGGCTCCCAATACTCCCAGCAGCTGGACCCAGCAGACTCCTGGACCTGGTGCTCCTGGATCCAGTGAGTGGAGAGGCTACAGTGAAACAGGCTCCAGATGAGCTCCCACCTGCTGCTCCTAACCTCTCCTGGAGCAGAGCTTGTCCCCAGAGAGCCCTGCCCTGGCATGGCTCATATTTCTGGCCTCCCTTGTCACCTTCCCACAAGGCAGCAGGGTGAGTCCAGGCATGCTGGTGTCCCCAGCCCACTCCAGAGAGTGGCCAGCAGCAGCCCCAGACCTGTCTCATGCTGGCACCTTCCCCCTTGGCATCCCCATTTCAACCCGACCATCACAGGGGAGTCAGACCACAGAGAAGAGTGTTTATTACTGGGGGACATAGAAAGTCTTTAAGCAAAATGGCTTAAGGCTCTGCTCTAGTGAGGTCTGGCCAGGTTAAATGCTTGGTTCCCACCTGTTACAGATTGTGCCCTGGGATGGGTGGGAATGGGGTGCAATGAATTCCTAAAGCTACAGTGCTTGCTCAGGGCTTGTGCTTGGCCAGTCTGGAGCTGGACCCTTGCCTGGGAGCCTGTGTGGTGGCATTACCTGCTGGCACACTGGTGTGTCCCTGCTCCGCAGCCACCTGGACACTAGGAGCTTGTGCTGCTGGTGGGAAAACTGCTCTGAGGGGAGCACCGGCTCTCCTGTGCACCCTGAGGCCCATGCAGTGGGTACCCAAGTGCTAAAGCCACTGCTGGCACCTGGGTACTTGCCTGTGGCAGAAGAGACCCCCTCTGTGTTCTACCCCAAGCAGGAGCCTGCAGTGACCCAGGGGCAGAGACCCATGTCCCCAGCACGCTGGATGTGAAGAGGATGAGCCCAGCATGTGCTGCAAAGCCCAATAGTGTCCATGAAACCTGCCCAGACACAGGGTGGCATGTTCCCACCCCAGAAGAGAAGAAGGAGCTGGGCTTTGTGCAGGTTCCAGCGCAGTGCTCCCTGTCCCATTGTGCTGCACCTCCTTCCTCTCTCCCAGGCTGTTGAGTGATTCTCACTGCTCTCCCTTGGCCTGGGTCACTTCAGACAAGCTGGGATGCAGGAGAACGTCCTCTTCACCCGCAGCAGGAAGGGACTTGTGCTCCTCATGTCTCTGGCTCTCGGGACCAGTCCTTGCACAGCTCCCTCAGTCCTGGATGTTCCTTCTCTCCCTGCTGGCAGCAAGGCCTTTATTTCTTCCTCATCATTGAAAGGGGACATCCCATACCTCTGCTTCAGGTGCCTGCGGATCTGGGGAAGGAGCGAGAAGTAAAATAAGGTGCTGGTTTACAAGGGCAGGTCCAAGCCTGCCAGCAAGGCGAGCAGGGAAGAAACCGAGTCCCCTCAGGACTCGTCCTTGCTCTGAGATCCATGGCAGGCTCAGCCACAGAGCAGAGCACGAGTGGCAGAGGCTTGTCCCACCTTGCGGGCTGCGCTGCCGCTGAACTCAGACAGCTGCTGCCTGAAGCCGGGGTTGGGGTTGGCGACGGGCCGGATGGTTCGGATGGCATCCAGCACCTCCTGGCAGCTCAGCTCCGTGACAACCATGACATAGGCAACGACCACGGTGGTACTGCGGGAGATGCCAGCGAGGCTGGCAAGGGAAAGTGCAGAAGGGCTGGGGTTAGTGGCACACCCTGACTCTATGCTTGCCTCTTCCTCCACCCCTGTGCCTCAGATATTTCAGTTCTTCTTTTCCGAGGACTTGCTCTCCCGGAGGTCTGAGCTCTTCCAAGGTCTTGGCCATCAGTGCCTATAAATACCCACTCCTCTCCAGGGAATGGGAACAGCAGCCATTGCCTGGAGGCCTGCCCCAAACCCCCGCTCATCCCGTGCACACAGCTGCAGCAAAAAGCTGCCCCAGCTCCAGGACTGCCTGGATCCTGCTGGGTTTGAGTCACAAGCCACAGCCAAGGGTGGATCCTGGGTGGATCCATTGGCACCGAGCCCTCTGGCACAGGCTGGCTTTGATCAGGGGTTCCAGCTAAAGTGAGGCGCTGGGGGTTGTATCTGCTGAACTGGGGGGACAGAGCAACAGGCACAGGGGAAGAAGCATTACCAGTGGACGAGGCAGTTCCCTCCATGCAGGCGACACTGGTGGATAAAACTGATGCATTCCTTGAAGTGCCTCTTGCTAGCAGGAAAAATAAACCAGACAGAATAAGGACTTCAGGGGTGGAAGAGCATTTTTACCTGCAGGCAGAGCAGCCCTGAATGTTTGAGTTGTTTTAGGGGATCTGCCAGCCACTGCTGAGACTTGAGCAGCTCTGTGCTGTTTATTCCCAAGGAAAGGTGGATTTGCCAGCTCATTCTGTGCTGGGGACACAGAGGGGGACACTGTGCTGGGGATGCACGGGGCTGCCCTGTGACTTGTGTGACTCATGCCAGGGTTGTAGGATGGTGGCTGCTCACACCTCCAGCCACGCCTGTGCCCTCGGCTGGCTCCACTCTCTTTATGTGCTCTCCCCTCTCCAGGGGGATGCTTGCTGCTCCTCTCCATGGGTGCTGCAGAGTGGCTCGCCTCACCCCAGGGCTCGTACCCTCACAACAGTCACTGAACAGGGATGCTGTTGGGGTCCAGAGGTGGTCCCCTGCACTGTGGCATCACATCTCCAGCCTGTAGGTTGCTGTGCTTGAGGAGCTGGAGGCAGCACATCGAGGGCTTGAGAAGCTGTGAGGCCTCACCTCTGGCCAACCTCCCGCCTCCCTGCACATCCCCAGCCTCCCCAGGATACTCACATGTTGGCTTCAGGGGTGTCAGGCAGGGGGATGCGGAGGTAGGTAATGTCCTGGAAGACAGAAGAAGAAAAGGAGAAGCTCAAGCACTGCAGCCAGGGTGTCATACATGGTCAGAGTGGGGCTGGCAGTGCCTTTGCTCCTCACCCACAGCTGCCTGTGGGGTTTTGCTCCCCCCACACAGCATTCCCCTGTGTGGGGATGGGACCACACTCTCCCTAGAGTGAAGGGCAGGGCAAGGGGAGACCAGCAACTCGTGGGAGGGGATGGGAAACAAGAGGAGTCTGGAGAGCTGGAAATTATTTCCTGTCAGCGTTCAAGGCTGGGTTATAGTCACAAGACAGCCAGTTTCCCATGCTGGGTGCCGCCCAGCTCCTCTGGGATCAGTGACTAGGGAGAGGTGTACGTGCCATGGAATGTTCAGAGGGGGAAGATGCAGCATGGAAGGAGCTGCAGGAATCTACACGGTGACTTCTGGTGCAGAACCCTACCTTCAGCAAGGGCTGGGGGGATTCATGGATCGAAACAATGTGGGTGATCTTGTTCCGGCTTAGCTGCTCCAGGTCTTTGGCGTCTGAAGGATAAAACTAGATATCAACGCATATTCATTTCCTACCCTTCTCTTCCCACAGTGCTCCCACCCTGCTTCTACAGCCAGCCAGCACACAGAGCCCTGCTCCAGCAGATCAACTGCATCCCACCCCCACATGCGGCAGTGCAGACATGGGCAAACATGGAAACTTGGAATGCCAATCCCGTGATTCCAAACCAGAGGCCTCCCCCTGATCCCTTGTCCTTGCTGCTTGTGCTGATTGAGCCATTCACACCTGCGCAAAAACGCTCTGGGTCAGCAGGCATTGTCCCTCCTGCCTGTACTTGTCCCCACTTTGGGAGGAGACCTGTGCCCTGCCCACACCTCCTTGAGCAGACACACACGTAGCACTGGGACTTGCTGCAGCCTGAGAGATCTGCTTTATCTTGTGAACTATGGGAGTGGAGCTGCAGCAACTTCTATCAACTGATTTTCTGTAGAACACACCTGAGCAGTGACTTGCTGCTCTCTGGTCTGTCTTCTCTGCAGCAGCATGGACAGAAACGGGCTGACCTTGTCTGTTTGGGGCAATGCCCTGCCTCTCACCAATTCTTCAGCATTCTGGCTGTGATCCTGGCCTCCGGTCCAGCACAACAGTTGTTGCACAGGGAGGGAACGTGCTTGTCTTGCTGAGCAGCTTCCGAAAGTCTCCCTTTCATGCCACAACCAGAAGATGCTGCAAACACGGCCAGAGAGGAGGGGGAATATTTTCCCCATCTCATTCTTTTGGGTTTCTAAACTTTCACGTGGTGTAAAACCTTGGCTCGGGAATCCAGCCCAGGACGTGCTAACAGCATGATGTGAATTTTAATAGGAGTGAGTCTTGAGGGAGATGCTCTGCAGGGGAGCTGCATTTTGTGTGGGGAGGGAGATGGGGACCTTTGCACACAGCACCTGCCACCTTCCCATCTGCCTCAGCAGGCAGTGACAGCAAGTGGTGACACTGGAATAAAGGCTTACTGGGGCTGGAAAAACTTCAGTTGGAGGAAATGTCCCTGTGAGTTTAATGTTGCGGGCCTAGAATCTTGACACCCTGGATTGCCTGGCAGAGTGATAAGGGATGTTTGGATGGCATCAGGCCTAGGCCCCACAGCAGAGCTGCTCACAGGAGCCCCCCTGATTAACCTGGCAGCTGGATGCTCTTGTCTCTCTGGTCCCAGCAAGCCACAGCACTTCCAGCCCAACCTGAAATGCTGTTCCATGGGGCAAAGGGGGAACAGGGCTGCCACTCCAGTGACATTTCCTTAGCAATTCACACCAGTGGTTTTAAACTTCCACAGTGCTTACAGCAGGAATCAAGCTGGCAAAGGAGCCATCAGGGAGGTAGGAGCACTCATAAATGCTGGTTTGTCATGGCAGATGCCAACATTTGGGCATTAACTGTCCCCTGACAATGAAAACCCCTTAAAATAGTGACTTGGTGTGAGAAGGGGTGACTGCCTCTGGGAAATTCCCTCCTGAGGGGGGGCAGCCCCCTCTGACCTCTTCTACAGCTGCAAAACTGGGGAGCATCACCCTGAAGTGCCCCAGTCCTGCTCCCTTGCACCTGTGTGGCACCACCAGCTCTTCTGTTCCTGGAACGGGATCCATATTCACTCCTTGGCTCCTTTCCCCCCCTTCCCAAGAGCTCAGGCCAGCTGTTAAATAAGGAAACCATGCAAAGGCAGGGGGTCTCTGCCTTGCTTTTCCCACAGTGCCTTCACTCCTACTACTACCAACCCAAACTGGGTGAGAGAGCAGAGCAGGCCGTGGGTGCAGGCAGAGCAGTGGGCGCAGGCAGGGTGGTGGGTGCAATCAGGACGTCAGGGAGCATTTGCAGGCAGGGAGACACCAACTCAAGCAAGCCCCACTCCCCAGCTGGAGAATATCTCTGCAGCAGCTGGGTTCCACTTACCAACGAAGTTCCCAAGGTAGAGGCCAGGAAGGATCTGTGGGACACAAGGGGAAGTGGCAGTGTGAGCAATGACCTTGTGCTGTGGTACCCACTGTGCTGAGACCCACTGTGCTGGGAAGCAGTGACCTTGGTTGGAGGGGCCAAAGTTCTGACACTGACATTACCATTGCCAGCCCCGGGGCAGGAACGGTGATGGTGCACCTGGACCTGTGCATTCCCAGGGCTGCTGCTGCCCTGGCACCCAAGATGAGGGGCTGGAAGCTGCAACAACCTGGTACTGCACTCTCATGGGTGCTGGGAGCCAGATACAGCTTTTTTATTGCTCCTCTTGTTTATCATCAATAAATCGTCTGTTGCGGTTTATTACCTGAGCTCAGCAAGTTGCACACACCTTTGTACAGCCTTGGACTATACCCGTGACCTGTGGAAGCCCTGCTGCTCAAGGGATGGCAAAGGAACAGGCACAGAGAAGCTTGCAGGTGATGTGGCTGTCCCTCTCCCAGCTCCGAGCTCCCCTCACTCTGCACTGCAGGAAGCCCATTTCTCACAGCAGAGACACAGTTTGCTCTGGACACCGTGCCTTCAGCTCATTTCCCCTGGGAAATTCCACTTCTCATGATGAAAAGATAATTACTTGACAAGGCCTCTGTTAAGAGCACTGCAGATGCAGAAGCAGGACACCTTGCAAACCTTCTCAGCCAGAGCTTTTTTATATTCTCCCTCACTCACAGGGCAGTGAGTTCAATCCCATATCCAGCCAGTTCTCCACCAGCTTCTCCCTGCAGCAGTATTTGGTGCCCAGGGCAGGTGGAGGTGATTTTCACCAGCACAGCTGGACTCACACTTGTCTCACTGCTCACATTTGGAAATGCTTCTCTCGACTGAACAGCTTAAAGAAGGGGTTTATTTTGTGATTCCTGCAATTTTAGATCAATTTCCTATCGACGGGGTGCCTTTAACTCACAGCTGCGGCACTGAGAGGAGTGAGTGGGAGAGCGCCAGTTAGCAAGGGCAGCTCCCAAGGGCAGGACAATGAACTATGAATAAACAGCATGTGCCTGTCCCCAGCACCCTGCTGACCCGCTCCTCAGAGGAGAAAACGGGGCAGCACATAAATAAAGTAGTGCCCATCCTCTCTGCTCCGTGATGCCGAGCCCCATGCACAGTCCAGGCCCGTTGAGCAGGGGGTGCGGGACCACCAGACTCGGGGTCATACGGGGCTCCCAGCGTGTGCTTAGAGCTAGTTCCTTGGGATTAAAGGTGTTGGGAAAGGTTGCCCCCTTCCTTGAAGGAACTCGCTGTGACCCCTGCCCTCCACACCCCCCGAGCAGCTGTCGGGACGAGTCCCAGCGCAGTGTCCCTGCCTGTTTCCCCTCCGGTTTTGCTCTGCCGGCAGATAAACAAACTGCCTGAGAGCCGAGCCCTGTGCCCGATCCAGTGCCGCCAGGTGAAACGCCGCTTGGCACGGCAGAGGCAGCCGCCAGGTAAGGGTCTCCCCGGCACCGGGCGAGCCACCCGAGCACGGCCGAGCTGCAGAGCAGCCGCCCCAGCGCTCCCCGTTACCTGGCTCATGCCGTTCCCCATGGCCGACGGCGGGCGCCGGGAGTGGGGACGGGGCGCGAGTGTCCTTGTCCCCAGTGCTGCCGTCCTCCCCGTCCCCGGGCGCAGCTGCCGTCCCCGCTGCCTGGTCGGGCTCCCGTCATGAAGAGCTTGGCTACCCCGGGGTCGCTGCTCGTTCCCNCCCCCTGCGCCGTGGCGTGGGAGCACGGGGCCGCGCTGGCTGCTGCCTGTCGCCGCTGCCCGCGGCCGCACAAGGCTGCACTG
>VZTN01009290.1:76235-88467 GCA_013400515.1 Erpornis zantholeuca
GGGAGCGCCCCCTGGCGTGCAGCCGCGCCGTTGCCATGGGGACGGGCGCGGGCTCCGGCCGCCCTCAAAGGCGGGCGGGGGTCCGGGGGTCCGGGGGTCGCGTCCCGGCTCAGAGCGGGACCCGGAGTGTTCCCGGCGGCTTCCTGGTTCTGTATCCCAACTCCTGCACATCCCCGGGGCAGCATGTTAAGCTCCATACGCTCCATGTGCAGGTGAGGGCAAGAAGCACCCCCACCTTAAGCCTCCCACCGTGTATGGAGAGTATGGTTGGTATTTATGGGCAGGTTTAGATGCTACAGGTATAATAGAATTAATTAGGTTGAGACTCCGAGATCGCAGAGTCCAACCTTTGACTGAACACCACTTTGTTAACCAGAGCAGGGCACTGGATGCCACTCCAGTCTTTTCTTAAACACCTTCAGGGAGGGTGATTCCACCATCTCCCCGGGCAGCCCATTCCGATGTATAAACACCTCCAGCCCTTTCCTCTCCTGGGCCATGTCTCCTGCAGCACAGTGGCTGAGCGGGATGTGATCTCACTGGGAGCCTTAGCCCTCATCACATGTGACATTTGAGCAGCCTGGTCTACTGGAAGGTGTCCCTGCCCATGGCAAGGGGATGGAATGGGATGAGCATTTTTGGTCCCTCCCAACCCAAGCCAGTCTGTGACTCTGTGGAGGGAGATTGAAGGTGGTTTGTAACACTGGGTTGACCAGTGGTGGTTCAGGAGTGCTGTGGCTGAGCTGCTGCAAGGGTCACTGTGAGCATCTGTCAGCCCCTGGAACAGCAGGTGCTGGCTGCACAGGAAAGCTACAGTAAGAAAGGTGGAATATGCACTGTAAGATTTTTGTCTGTTCTAGCTCCTGGTGTTCATGCAGAGAGACAGAAATTTGAAATTGATCCTCTTCCTCCACAAAGAAAAAGCAGTTCTCAGTGGCATCCATATTTATTTATTTTTCCTCTCAGAATATGTGGTGCAGTTGATCCCCAGAAGCTTCTCAAGGGCAATTAAAGCAAGTCATACAGTGGGAGCATTTGTTGTGCTGAATCTTGTATTTCTGTTTCTACCCAGCTGAGTCAGAACAGCTGCTTAGCAAAGGATCTGAAGAGGTTTCGGAAGCTGTTAGAAAGGGAAGCGGGAAAGCCTGAGGCAAGAAAATGTGCCTTTATTCTGAAGACCCTCAAAATGCCTTCAGAGTACTATTTGTGGAAGAATTTTGCAAGAATCCTGGCATCACTTGGGTTATGAAACTGGTAAGTGTGTGCTCTCCCAAAGAAAGTGAGACATGAATGGATGCCTTTATTCTTCAGAGGGAGAGGAAAATATGCAGGAAACCCGCAGGAAGAATTGGGCAGAGCAAGGTGACATGGAGCAGCAGTGCTCCTGGCCAGGTTCCTGATCAACATGTACCACCAAAACGCCGCTTCTTGTGAAAGAGTTTATTTCAGTGGCTGAAAGTCAGCTCAGTTTATTTGTAGAGCCAAAGTTAACTCAGTGGTGAAGGTATAAAGTGCAGAGCTCTGTGTGGAGGAACAGACTGTGCTCCCAGGGGTTCTGGCTGTGGGGTTACAGCTGAGTTCATGCTCCAAAAATTTTCAGTTCAGCTGCAGGTGTGCAAGAAGGTGGGTGTGTGTGCAGGGCAGGTGGCTAATTGGGCTTCTGGTTAACAAGCATTAGGGCAGACCCCAAAGATGGAGCTGTGAAAACATCTGTTTGGACTTAGGGAAATCCCATTGTGTTAGATGTCAGCTGATGCAAGTCTGGTGTAAACTTACTCGGTGGAATTCTATCCTGAGAATGTGAAGAGATTATAATCCATTATCACAAAATCACAGAATGGTTTGTCTTGGAGGGGATCTTAAACTTTAACTTGTTCCACTGCCCTGCCATGGGCAGGGACACCTTCCACTAGACCAGGTTGCTCAAAGCCCAGTCCAGTCGGGCCTTGAACACTTCCAGGAAGGGATATCCATGACCAGCCTGGACCACAGGTTGGAGTAGATTTGGTTGGCATGAACTTTTCTCTGCCCTGCAGGTAGAGAAGGGCAGCCTTATGCTCTGACTCAGGTTTGTCCCCCTAAACCTGCTGCCTGTTTGTTCAGCTTCCTGGAGCTGTGCTGAACACTGCAGCTTCCACTTCAGCCAGTGATCTGGAGATTAAGGAAAAACTGTGTTTCCTTTAGAAATTCTGACAATACCATGTGACACTGAGAAATGCATTGCCTGTGCCTGAGGATTCAAGCCATTTGACAACCTAAGTGTTGTGCTGTGGTGCATAATTAAAAACACACCCCTGCGAGTGAGCAGTCCCTCTGTTTTGTGCAGCAGGTCTGGTGAGGAGGCTGGGACAGGAGGATTTGTCTTACCCTTGTGAGAAGTGACGGGGAGGTAATTATGCAAACTAACTCGTGAATTACCACCAGGAGGATAGCAGCTAGTGATTATCTAACTCTACAAATGGGAACGTGTTAATTGGCAACAAAACCCTTACATTAAGCTGATTTTATGCCCCACAACCTCAATTATCATGGTAAATAGCCAGAACACAGTAAATAACGATATATGAAAAGCCCGTGATTACTGAAATTATACCAACAACTTAAATAGATTGTGGCTGACCTCAAAACTTGCAGGCAAGTAAAAATAAGCTCCATGTTACTCCTTCTGTTGTCTGTGTTCTGGAGCAGCCCTGTGTTGTGACATCCCAGGTTGCCCACTCCCACGCTCAGAGGCAGTAGTAGGTCAGGATGTGTCCAGTGGATGGTCCAGAGTCCCCACATCCTGGGGCTGGAGGAAGCTGGACCTGGGGAGCAGTGATCCATGGATGCCTTATCTGATGCCACTCCTCGCCCTCTCTTATGCAATGTGCAGCCTAGGCTGTCTTCAGGATTTTTCTGCTCATTTGCCATAGTTCCCCAACATCTTTTTTGACTTTTCTGTTTAATTAAGTTCTTCTGTAACATACACAAATTTAAAATGGGACTTAAAATTCCCAACAACATATGTTGCGTTACATATATTTCTGGAAGCGTGTGACAGAGTTTGTTTATTTGGTGCTGTGGGAGTTCCCCATAGGCTGCCTGCTCTGCATTTCCTCCAGGAATCCTCCAAACACAAATATGAGGGGGTTTTTGTTGGATCTCCCTGCCCCCATAACCTTAAATAAACATGCTTGCACACGAACAGCTGATGAATCAGGTTATGCAGGTCTTCTGCACTGAAATTCTGGAAAACTGCAGGAAATGCTAACGTTAAAGGCACTAAGTCTGCTCTTCCATCTGTAGGTTGGCAAGTCACAAGGTGGGGGAATGTTCTGAAAACTGAAATATATAATTGATTGAAGAACCTGAGAATGACTGTCTTTTCTTTGGGAATATCCAACAGGCATATTGTTCTTTTGCTCTTTTTTCATCCTCTCCTTCTGCCAGTGGCTTGGTCTGTTCTCCCATGCCCTCCTCCTGTATTATTCCTTCACCATTCTCCAGGGCAACAATAAAGGTTTTTATAATGGATTTTCCCAAATGGCTGGATACTTTCTCTGGGATTTGATTTTTTACACTTCGTGTACATAATTTATATATAAACCTCCAATCTCAGATGCATCCAACACTAGGCAGCAACTGGGTTATATTATCACATATGTAATATATATATGCATGTTTTACAATATATTTATACTATACATTCTTTGGGTGGTCCTGCACAGGGCCAGGAGTTGGACTTTGATTGTTGTAAGTCCCTTTCAGCTCAGGATTTTCTATTATTCCATCAGGGTAAGAAAAGGACTGTGCAGCTCTAGTGCTTGGTATTAGATGCATCAGATGAACCTTGCCACTTCCAGCTCCTGCAAACACCTACAGGACTCGGCTGGCCCGTCGCTGCTGCTGTCACCCTGTCTCTCTCCAGTCCTTTTTCATTGGAAAACTGGTGTCACCAGACCACTGGAAATGTCAGTTTGACAAATCAGCTCGGCACAAAGCTGAAATGTCACTCCCGGTTTTACTGTTAGTGGTTGAATTTTGGCAGCCTTTCTTCTTCCTTGGGTTCACAGAATGTAAGGACAAGGTGATTCATGGGAGAGAACTATTTGATTTTCAACGTGTCACACTTGCTGCTGTATTGAGTTTGATAGCTTTCATTAGATTAACACATCTTCCCAAAAGGTATGCCACCTCAATTTGATGGTTTAGGAGACAGGAAAATCCATCAGTTCCCTCTGTGAAAGTTCAGCAGAGTTCATGCTCGATCTGAATGATCAAAAGCCTTTCCAGAGTGCAGGTGCAGCAGGCTGCCTTGGGGGAGGGTGTGCCAAGGTTTGCAGACATGGTGGCGTGAAGATCTTGTTCCAAGCCCCCTGTCATTGTCAGGGACACCTTCCACTAGACTGCGTTGCTCCAAACCCCATCCGACCTGGCCTTGAGCACTTCCAGGGATGGGTTATGACTCACCTTTGAGTGGTAAATGAGGTTCTTGTTAATAGATCCCTTGGGGTGAATTAGAGTGAAATGACACCGAGTGACCAATGTACATATATGAGGCAGGTTTGTTTTAATTTAAAAGTAAAGGAGGTATACAGCTGTTTTGGTTGTTTTCTATTAAAACATAAAAATAACACAAAGTTTAAAAGTCTGGGAAAGAAAGGAAGAAAGAAAGATATCACCACCCATGGATCCAGTGATGAGGTCTGATCATTGCAATTTCAATGTCTGTGGTCTGGATGGTGGTCACAGTCTTCATCCATTAGAAGCCCACACACAACAAAGACTTTCACGGGTTATATGTGTTCAGTCTTAGGGGAAACGCCTCGATACCTCCCTTGGGATGTTTTTACACTGTCAGATGCAGCTGCGCCTTATCAGGAGAGAGGAAATGAGCATGATAAAAAACATTACCCCACCTCTGCAGGATCCTCATCTTACTGGTCTTATCCTTTATCTGATGCAATAACACTTTGTCTAAGTGGCTTATCTGGGAAACAATAGATTGCAGGTCTCAAAGCGATTTATCTAAGCAAACCTTGGCTTATCACAGCTTCTCTGGGCAACCTGTGCCAATGCCTCACCTTGACCTACAGCACTAGCTTAGGGCAGTTGTTCTTTCCTTTTCCATTAATTGTTTACTTCTGATTTTTACTATTTTTGGTCAAATAGCATCATGTGCAGTGTTGGATTTCAGCTCAGGTGGCTGAAGACTGGGAAAATAGTTGATGACATACAGGGAAAATAAATAATTGTCGCTGGGGCACAGAGCACTGTCAGAGTGAGAATTGCAAATTTGCCTGTTCAGTGTCTGTTTGTCTTGGATCCTTATCTCTATTTCATCCCAGATGTTCTCTCACAAACGCGGCAGCACAAAAGCCTGCACCTGGCTGATCCCGGCCAGGGGAGGGGGACAGGCTGCCTGCAGGCTATTCCGGGCTGCTTGCTGTGAGATCTCTGGCAGGTGCAGGTGAGCTGACCTCACCCTGCCAGCTGCCATGTGTGCCACAGCCACTTAACTGTGCTGCCTCCTCTCCTGACACACAGCCAGGTGATTTCCTTGGTGGTGGCTTTAGGCATGAGACTGGGCCAGCCTTCTGCTTTAATGTTGCTTTGTGCATCTCTACGGTGGTTCTTTTGCACTTTAAACTCAATAATGTTCTGGTTAGTGCACTCCTGAGAGGTAGATGTAGCTTAGCCCTTCGCTCCTGAGGCCTCGGAGGGACAGCAAGGCTGGCATTGCTGCACACAGCTGTCACTGCTAAGCTGCCTCTCTCAAGAGGTGGCAGCTGAGAGAAAACAGGAGAGAGGGAGGGAGGAAGGAAAAAAAAATTAAGTAAGTTGTCAGATTCCTCATGAATCTGGTGTTTGAGCATAATGGAGGATGGTGTTGAACTTCCCATTTTATGGGCTGCTCCCTTCTGTAAATCTCTCTTGTCAGTAGGGAAAGGAGAGTCTTTGCAGCACCCTGATAGCAGAGAGGATGTCGATTGCTGCTGGGGAGCTTCTGATGGAGACCTGGGGATTCTTAGCTGTAGAGCAGTTAAGCCTGGAGAATTTAACTGCTGAGTGCAGTTGGTGGACCCAACCTTCTGGTCTCCAGCTTTATACTCATAATTCTTCCTGAGCTGTGGAGATTATGATTGAAAACAATTCGCATGGACTAAATGTGGGATCATATGTTGGGAACTTTGTGTAACTGTTTGGATGTCTCAGGGCTGCAGGTGGCTGATCGAGCAGCTCAGACAGTGCCTGACTCCCAAGCGTGGTGCAGGGCTGGTGGAGGTTCTCATTGTGGATGTGGACAAGCCCTTTCATCCAGTGTTCAGAAGAGGATTAGCAGTGACAAACACTACTTTGAGCTCCTGGGCTGTGACATCCCAACCCATCAGGATCTGAAACCCTCAATGTGTTATTAAGTAGACAAGGGGTTAGTGTTAGGTCAGCTGCTGGCCCTGAGACAGGGGTGTCTCGTGATGTTTCTGCACCTTGCAGGTAGGGGTTTGCAGGCTGAGAGTGAGCTGGTGTGGTGCTGCAAGTGAGGTGTACAGCTCTGTGAACTGGTTACATGAAGGAAGTTGCCACCTGGAAGGATATAGCTGCTTTTACTCAGTGTATCAGGTTTTTCAGCTAGGTGCAGCACCATATAACTCTGCCAGATCTCTAGCCCTGTGTTGTGAAACCCTGCCAACTTGGCTATTTCTGGAAGATGTTCTCCTCCAAGTACTAGCAAATCACAAGTATTGGAGCACTTGCCAGAGATGAAGGGTTATGATCATCTCTCCTGCTTATGTGTCCCACAGCAGTGCCCCATCAGCACCGATAAACCTCCCCTCAGAGTGGCTTGGCTGCCAGTCATGAACATCACCAGGTCCACAGTGCATAGAGATGCAGGCCAGGAACTGAGTGTACTTAAAACAACAGCAAAAAGCCCCTTTAAAACAGAATTTGACTCTGTTGTTTTTGTTTGTTTGCTTTTTAAAAACAGGTTTTCTCCCTGGTTAAGTGAAAAATATTTATCATGAAATTCAGCTGAAATTCTCAGAAATTTATCTGCTACATTCGCAACCTAAGTATTGCAACAGCAGGAACCTGAGAATGCAACTGATTTGTCATTACAAGAGTTGAGAGAAACAGCAAACAGTACTACAAAAATGACAAGCAAAAATACAATTATTATTCTTTCAGCCTTAGTCACGTAAAGAGCAAGCAGAACCATAGGTAAGGCAGTTTCTCTTAGATGTGACTTATGTTGATGGTGCTCTCCTATGGAATGCCTTTAATTTAACTCTTTCTTCTAACAAGACATGGTCACTGGTATTACTTGTTACAGCACTGTGTCCTGTCAGCTTCAGCCCAGTATTTCACATGGTGCCACTGGGGACAGTTTTATTTCAAATTAGCAAATAAATTCAGATCAGTTCTGCTACGGGATAGCTCTAATCTGCACAGTCTACTCTATTCACAGCCTCAAACAAAATTACTGCTAAGGCAGGCTGCAGGTAGAGAGCTGGAGTAACTTCAGTTAGTCAGGAAAGAAATTAATTGGAATGAAAGCCCTCAATGTCATCACAGTGCTGCTGGGCTCTCATGTGAATGCTCTGCTGGAAACCTGTTCCCTGCAGACACCCACATCTGCAATTAAAAAGGGTTAATGCTCATTCTGTGAATCTTCATGCTTCAGCATGACTTTATGTTTCACTTTTCTTTCTGGAAGCCAAAGGGATTTTTTTTTTCTTTAGTCTCATCAAGATCAGGAATAGAAACTTTGCAATAAGCTCAGAATGTTCTTTGGCTCAGCACATGGGAAAGAGATTTAGGGTTGGATTTCCTATTGCTTCACACTCACTCCTGCCTGCTAGCAGGGTAATGATTTTGTGAGCAGAGCATTTTTCTTAATGAGCCATTGGCAAAACTGCCTGTTTTTCCCTAATTTACTGTTATATCTCCTCAGCTGGGTTTTGGAAGTAAACACTTCACCTTCCTGCACTCCCAGCTGCCAGGGAGACTCTGAACTCAAGTTCATCTTCTGAAAGATCCACTTTGCATTGTGAACAGGGAGAGCAGGGGGGTGAAGGTGTTTATCATTTTCTGAGGGGGTTTATTAGAGTGTTTGGGATGGATGGCCTGATTTAATGATTTTCTTGGCAACTGAACATAATCCTCTAACCTTCATAGTGATTAAATGATGAACATCCAGCAGCAGAGCAAAGTAAGGAAGCATGTTGCCCCTTCAGATTAGGAAAACAAGGCAGCATGGGGCTGCCAAGGGACTGGAGGACTTGCACAAGAACTCTCTGTCAGAGGTCCTTGTGCACTGTACCTCCCACTCGTGCTGCTGCTGGAGCACTCTGTTCCCAGCAGCTGGTCTTGCAGCATTTTGTCATTGACTTTACAACTGTGCTAAGCCCAGATATTAATAGCAGAGAGATGTCCCCTGCTTTCAGCTGTTCAGCTGTGTCCCTGCTTGTCTGGGAGTTGATTCCTGATGCAGCTGGGGAATTGTCATTGCTCAGGTACTTCAGTGCATGGGGTTGATACCATGGGCTGACAGGGAAGGAACAGCATGTTGGGAGGGTTTGACCTGGTCTGGAATGACAGGCATGTCAGCAGAGGGGGAGATCTGGGTGTTCTTGTGAATGAGAACATCATGGAAAACACACATTTAGGTGCAGAATTCATCCAGTGCTGGCAGGTGCCCTGCTCAGTCCTGAAGCTGTAAGCACACCCTCAGGAGGGGAGTGCACATCCTCACTGGAGAAAAGAACGGGTGTGTGAGCAATTAGGGGATTAGGAGACCAAAAGGACCAAATGTTTTCCAAAAATGACTGTGCAGTCCCTGTGGTGACTGTTATAGAGCACTTTCCCGAAGCTAGTTGTGTATTTTACTGATGGGAAGCAGTACTTGGATTCTCCACACTTGGAGAAGCTGACACACATTGTACTTTTTGCCATGCACAACAGTGTGTCTACAATCACTTATGGCTGTGGATTCTAACTAACAACACATGAGCACAGCATCACCTGAAAGTGAAACATCACCTTGCCTCTACAGGCAGAAAGAGGAAGGTGATGTGTAACTCGCCTGTTTGTGTTTTCGTTGTGGCTGCTGTGTCCTAGGAATAAACCACTGAAGCAGCTTTTCAGGAATCTCGCTGCACAGCAGAAACTGTGGTGCTGATCCCAAGCTTGGGGTGGGAGAGACTCTCATGGATGAAGTTTACTCTCCCCTCATGCTGGGCAGCAGCAGCTCCCACTTCTCTCTGGACACCACTGGCTCAGCAGAAGGCACTGGCTCCCTTGCTTCTGAGAGTTTCCCAGTTTGGAAGCTGCAGAGGGCTGGAATGAGGTATTTTAGCTGACACAGGGATGCTTGGCTGCTCAGCTGGCCCTCTGCACTGCAGAGCTTAGTTCCATTCCATGTGAGAAAACAAAGTGGCTAAACACATTCTGCACAGCAAAACAAAGCTTTTAGGGCAGGCAGGCACCTGATCCTCCTCCTGCTACTACTATGGAAACATGTCAGAGCAGAAAACCTGTTGCCATGAGACTGTAAAAATAACCCTGCCATCACGTTATGGAGACACGGACTGGCTGCACCACATGGGTTATATAAGAGCAGCTCCAACACTGGGATGTGGCACTGTGAGCTGCCTCTTGCTCCCAGGAGACAAGCAAGCCCCTGAAAAAGCTACAAGCAAGAGAGTTGAGGTAGTAAGTCTGTTCTTTTCAGTCTGTGTATTTGAAATGTAAGCCCGAAGTGGACAGAGACACATTTAGGGTAGGTAGTGTCAGCAGCAGAATTTTAAAAGTTATACCAAGCAATGGCAGTTGGGTTTTCTGGTTTAAAGAAATCACACCTCAGTTTTAAGGGGTCTGAAACAGGGCATTTTTTGGAGCTCTGTGTAATTTGAAGCGTGTTTAGAGCAGGCCAGGGCAGGAGAAAGCCCTGGTAAATTGGAAGGTGGTCAGCGAACCAGGGAAATGTTGATGCTGTGTTTGAAGTTGTCATGGCTGAGAAAAGGGAAAGAGCAAGGGACCAAGCCCAGGGACCAGGCCCAGCGCTGCTACTCTTTCAAGATTTGGCAGAACAAGTGAGCAACCTCAGGGCTGGAGAAAGAACAACAGCCATGTTAACAGTTCTTAAACACTATCTAAAAATATCTCTACAGAAGTTCAAAAAATTAACTTTTTAACTTTCTGGACCCAGACGCTTCCCTGTATGCAGAAAAAAAATCAAACTCACTGTAGTCCTGTACTAATTATCACTAATTTTTAAAGATCTTATGCTCTTGACCAAGTTAAGCACTTGGGAGAGCACATTCAGAGGGGGGAGAAAACAGCTGTTTTTTTCCAGAAAACAGCAAATTTTAAAACCTTTGCAGAAACTAATACTGGTTACATCAATTGTCCTTTTGCTAAAAGACAAACTCAGTGACTGTTCCTGCTCAGCTCTCATCAGGCTGCTTTTTAAAATATACACAACTTTTATCCCTTCATCTAGCCCTGAAAGCCTCATTTCTCTCACCTCTTGCCTTCCAACAGTAGAACATGTTTCCCCAGCAAGACTAAAAGGATGCTGCCTCCTCCTGCTCCTCCCTCCACATCCTTAGAGATTCCTGACGTGCCTCAGATGTACAGCTTTGCTTTGTTTGAATGCCACAGGCGTGCACAACCCCTCTTCTGTGCTTCAGGCATGTGGAGGATTCCCAATCCCTCCTACTCCTGTTCCCAGCGTGACCAGCTCTGAAGCCAAACCCCAGAAGCACTCCCATAAACCCCCAACAAGGAACATACACATGAAGTCAGGAATGCCCCACTGCTCTGATTTTAATGATCCCACTTCCACCCAAGCTGTGGGCCTTTGCCCAGTGCTGTATCCAGCATGGCTCTGCCACCCGAGTTCCAGAACAGAGCAGGAAAGGGTTTGTGATCCAAAGAAACTGGAGCTGAGGAGCCAAACAATTCCCAGGGTCCTCACCTGGGTGGGCTCTGGACACACCAATGTCCTGCAAATCCCAAGGACTGTGGCTATTGAAGCATGAGCCCACAGTGACAGCCAAACACGCTGTGACCATGGCACGGCTGCCTCAGCCCTCCAGGATGCGGTTGATGAGCTTCATTTCCTCAGCAGACATGGGATTCAGGTTAAATCCCTTCAGCTCAGGTTTGCCTGAGAGAACACATTGAAAAAAATCAAGATTTTTCCACAAAAGAAGTGGAGCAGTTCATGCTAAACTCAAGAGGGGCTGCAAGGAAGGCAGGGACAGCCCTGGAAGCTGAAGTGGGGTCACACACAATGTCAGAGGGCGTTTAGGAGTGGGTGACAGCTCCACACAGAGACAGACAATGCTGCTGGGACAGGGAGGGAACTGCAAAACCAGTGGAAAAGAGGCTGCAGGAAGACATGGAACTAAGGAATTTCTGGATCCTCCTGACGCGTGAGTCTGCTCCCAGGCACTGAGCAGACTCCAGAGTGGGAGCGTTTACCTTGAGCTTCATAGAGCCTGTTGACCTTCACCCGCAGCTCCTTCCGGAGCTTGTTTATCTCTTCATCCAGCTCCTCCTGGTCTAGTATGAGAGAGGCGAGAGTGAGGAGGACTGTGGTGAGCTCTGGGATGAAGGCTCAGTTTCCCGGGAGGGTCTCACCCTGCCCTCCACCACCCACGGGCCAACAGCTTCCACATGTGCTTCCCAGGGCACAGCACGGCCCCGAATCAGCCTCTCGAGTGGTTTGGGGCACCTCAAAGCCCATCCCTAGACAGCTCTGACAGTTTATCCAACATCTTGTTAATTATGGTACTTATTAAAACGCTTAGAACTACACGGAGCCCTGGGGGTGGTCTCACCCTGCTGCAACATCTCCCGGGTCTTCGCCTTCGGCAGCTCGATAAACATGTTCCCGAAGCAAACCATGGCCTTCTCTGGGGGAGAGAAGGGAAGGGGAAGAGGCAGAGGAAGGGGAAGGGGAAGAGGAAGGGGAATGGGAAGGGGAAGGGGCTATTAGCGGAGCCGCTCCCCGACCCGCGGCCAGCAGGTCACGGTGGGCGCAGCCAGCCCGGCCTCACCGTCGGGCTCCGGGTCCTTATGCAGCGCCCGCAGGGCTTCGCGGTTCCGGTTCCGCTTCACGTCCAGGTCCACGATCTGCAACGGGAGCGAGAGAGGCAGGAGCGGCCGGGGCTCGGGGCTACCGGCGGCGGGACAGAGCGGGGCGGGGGAGGCCCGCCGGGGCGGGGTCGTACCTGCTGCCGTG
>VZTN01009290.1:105510-119242 GCA_013400515.1 Erpornis zantholeuca
CCGGCACCGCCGGAGGCAGCTGGGAGCGCGGCACCGGCTTCGGCAGCTGGGAGCGGCGGCACGCCGGCAGCAACCCCCTGGACCCCCAGGAGCCCTGCCCCGACGCTTACTCCAACCTCATTATCCTCGCCGTGCCCAACAGGGTGAGCGGTCCCGGCGTGTGCCACCCTCTGCCCGCTCGCCCACCCAGCTTCACTCACTGCCCTCCTCCCTTCCCGATGCAGGATGCTGGTGAGGAGTCCTGTGCGCTCATCTGCCAGGTGTTCCAGATCATCTACGGCGACCAAAGCATCGAGTGCGTGGATCGCGCCGGGTACCACTACACCTCCACGCCCACACGGCCCTGGCTCTCCAGCAGGAGTGAGTGGCTGGGGACGGGAGTAGGAACACCAAGTGGGGTGGCATGGGGCTGATGGATGGGGGCGTGTGGGCACAAAATGGGGCTGAGAGGTGGAGGTACATGGACACATCGTGGGGGGTTTGTCTCTGCTGTGAGATCTCAGCCCTCCCTCCCCAGGCGAGAGCTGCCGCACAGATGGGACATACGGCTATGATGCTGACTACAGCTGCTGCAGTTCCTTGTGAGTCTGGCTCTCCCAGGGTGACCCTGGATGGGTGTGGGTGCCACTGGACCGGTGTGGGATCCCCCCTGCCCCTGAGTGGGTGCCCCTGCCCTTGGGTAAATGCCAGTCCCAGCTGCTGTGATGCCTCAGCCCTACCTGCTGGTGCTGGGTGGGTGCAGCTGGCCCCACAAGGGGTACAGGGACCTTCTGATGCATGTCCTCCCACAGCAATGGCTCCCATGAGACCTTTGAGGCGTATTACAGTGGCACCTCCTCGCCCTCCTTCCACCGCTCCCACCACAGCCTGGCCACCGCTTGCAGCGGCAGCGACCAGAGTGGCGCAGGGCTGGAGCAGCTGCAGGACTACATGGTGACGGTGAGGGCACAGGGATGGGCATGGGGACAAGCAGTGCCAGCAGCTGGGGCGGGGGGCAGCAGGCAGTTCTGGGCCCCCTGCGCCAGAGGACAGCAGTGGGACAGAGGGTGGGGGGCTGAGAGCTGTGTGCTGCTGGAGCCCCCAAGCCCGACCTGTTCCCATGTCACCACAGCTGCGCAACAAGCTGTCACCGCAGGAGATCCAGCAGTTTGCCATCCTGCTCCGCGAGTACCGGCTGGGCACACCGGTGCAGGAATACTGCACTGAGCTCCTGCGCCTCTACGGGGACCGCAGGAAGTTCCTCCTCCTGGGTGAGTGTCTGTAGCCACCCTGTGTCACCCTGGTGATGTCTGTCCATCCCTTGGGGACATGGTGCTGGTGCTGGGTGTGCTTCAGGGGATGTCAGGACCCCGTTGCTTACTGGGGACAGGATGGAACAAACCTCCTGCCAGCAGCCAGTAGAGCTGGCATTGCACCCCAGTGCAGCCCACCTGAGCAGCCTCCTGAGTCTTATGGTGTCCATGACAGGAATGAGGCCCTTCATCCCTGACCAAGACATCGGCTACTTTGAGACCTTCCTGGAGAGCATCGGCATCCGGGAAGGCGGGATCCTCACTGACAGCTTCGGCCGCATCAAGCGCAGCATGAGCAACACCTCGGCCTCGGCCGTGCGCAGCTACGACAGCTGGTCCCTGCGCTCCGAGTCTGAGTCCTTCAACCGCATGATCACGGACATCACCCACGACATTGAGGCGCTGGCACGGGATGAGGAGGAGGAGGAGGAGGAGGAAGAGGACAACTACCTGTGAGCCAGTGCCAAAGCTGTCCCCTCCCTGCTCACTGATGTGGTGCTGCACCTCCAGGACCAGACTCAGCAGGTGCCCAGCTCTGCCCCAGCACCAGGGAGGGTGCATTTGTCACCATGGGAGGGGACAGGCCTCTGCACTGCCCTGTCAGCTCTTGTCAAGGCTGTTGGAATCACAGGGTAGCCCTGGGGGAGACACATGTGCTGTAATTTCTGCAGATTTCAATTAAATGCCGGGGCTGGGACCAGAGCAGGTTCTTCCCTGGGGAAGGCCCTGTCAGGGTGCAGGGGCTGCTGCGGTGGTGGGACTGAGCTGGGGTGGGGGGCTGCTGGGCTAGGCTGGGCACCTGCCCACTCCAGTGTTACATGGAGGTCACTACCAGTGTCAGGGTGCTGCCGGCTGGTCCTGGAAGGCTCCAGGGGATGCTCAGAGCAGTGGAAAGGGTCAGCAAGAGCGTGCTGGGAGAGGAAAGGGCTGGTGGCCGCAGCTGGCCCGCTGCTGCCTGCGACGCCTGTGCGACACTCGGCCGGCCGCGGGCTGCGGGTGTTTCACAAAAGGAAGTTCCTGCCCCGGGACGCGGTTTCCTGCAGTCCCGCCCTGCAGCCCCTCCGCCGCCGAGGGACAGGGCCGCGCTCCCCGCCGCCCGATGGACCTCAGCTGATGTCCCCTGGCCATTGTCCCCCAGCCGATTCCCCCTGGCCACTGTACCCCAGCCAGTATCCCGCGGTTGATGGCCCTTGGCCGATGGCCCCGAGCTAACACCCCCTGGCCAATGTCCCTTGGAAGGGACTACAGGACGGCGCTGCAGCCCCAGGGTGGTCTGCGGGCAGCAGCTGGGACTATCAGAGCAATTTATTTTTAATCCTAAAAAATTTACATATGCAAACCCTCATGAGGAACAGCTCTGACTGCTTCCTCTGACACCCTGAGCTCAAGCAGCCCACGGTCAGGGTCACACAGAGCCGTGGATCCCCTTGCTGATGCTGCCTCCATCCCGAATTCAGAGGTTGTCTGGGCAATCCAGAAAAAAGGCTGGAACAGTGCGGGGCTGGGTAGGGCACCGAGAGGAGCTTTGGCACGGGAATACCAGGGTCAGGAGGGACACCTTAAAGCTGGGGATACCCGGACCTCTCTGAGCTGAGCTTCACAAAGCCAGCCCCATGCACTCACTGTGTTCTGCCTCCCCTCGCGTCCTGCATCCCACCACGGGATGCTCAGGGCTTTCTTTTCGCCTTTCTGGGGACAGAGACCCAGGCTGACACCGTGTCCTCCCACCCTCCATGGCCCTGCACCAGGCGAGGAAACATCCTGGGGGCTGCTCTGGGGTGCGGGACCCAAACCCGTCCGGTATCTCGGGGGCAGCGGGTGGACAGACGGGCTCTGGCACACGTCGGGGGATCCCTAAGGGCAGTGGTGGCACGCAGGGCTGGGATGTCCTTGCGGGTGCGGTTCGTGGGTGGTGGTCTCCGCTCCTAGCCCGTCACAGAAGGCACCGGCCGCGCCCCCGCGTCGGGGTCGGGGGCGGGGCCGTACCGGGAGAGGCGCGGCCGGTCCCGGGCAGCCCGGTGGGTCCGACCCCACGCCGGTCGCGCTCAGAGCGGCGGACCTGGGATGACCGGGATGGGGCGATGGCCGGGAGTCCCACGGGTCCCGGTGCAACCCCGGTCGGGCATGGTGTAGCCCCGACGAGGGGGCCCCTCCGGGTGGCTTTTCAGGGACTGTCGGGGACTGAAGGCACGGGGCAGCAAGGACAGGGGGCTCTGGGCAGCCGTGATCCGGAAGCGATGGGCTCCCGCATCCAACCTTGTCCTCGTAACTGGGGACACCGCATGAGCCCTGGGACCTGGCTCTCCAGGGTGGGACACATCAGGAATTCCAGCTATGCCACAGGAGACGGTGGGAATGACCCTTGGACCGCCGGGGGTGTTTGTGTTTTGTAGGGCTGGATGCCCTGAGCCGGTGTGGGACGGGCACTGCAAATACCTGAAGTGGTGATGGTGTGAGCCACGTCTGAGTTTAAGCAGGGCACCATGTGGGTTCGCCAGGATGGATCTGGCACTGTCCCGAACCCAGAGTGTTCCCAGTGAGGGGGATGAGCTGTCATGGCTGCCACCACTGGTCCTGCTCTGCCCTCGGGAGCAAGGCTGAGCCAGGCTTTGGCATGCAAGGAAAGACAAGGAGCGACCATGGGGTGTTGCGGAGGTGACAGTGATGTCCCTCGAGAGCTGTGCTGTGCACATCGAGGGCTCAGCCCTGAGCTTCCTCCTTCACTGTCACCACCAGCACCTTCTCCTTTCTCTGCACCCAGGTTTCCCTGGCCAAGGGAAGTACATTTTCAAAGGGCTTCCCACTCTGGCTGCTTCTTGCAATTTTTCCCACTGAGTTTCTTGGGGAGATGGAGAAAGTTGAACATTTGTCTTTGCCCTGGACAGGCTGTTTGGAGCAGCTCCCACCCAGCAGAGAGCAGGGGAGCACAGTGGGGAGTCACCTGTGCTGATGTGGGCGAGGGGCATGGGCACCACGGGTGCTGTGTGGGGACCCCCAAGCTGCAGCAAAGCTCACCATGATGAGGGCTCCTGTGCAGAAGATGCTGAGTGTGGCTCTCTGCTGCCATGGTGCCCAGTGCCTGTGCCCTGTCCTGGATCCCACAAGGGCTGGAAAGCTGCTCCATGGCAGCTGCTGTTGTCTGCCCAAAATTCACCTCCTGTGACATCTCCAGGAGATACCTTTTCCTCTGGCATGTCACTGGGCACCCGAGTACCCTGAAGCTGTGGGGGGAGCAAAGCTTTCCCTGTCACAGCAGAGCAGCTGGTGAGCATTGGGGCCCTATGCTGGGTGGGAGCTGACGGGAACAGGGCAGGACTGGGGCTGGAGTGGGGCTTTCACCTCTGTTGCAATGGCCTCACTTCCCCTTCCTTGGCTGCAGCATGGGTTGTGTGAGGTCAAAGGAAGCTGGTGTCCAGGAGAAGATGATAAAAACTGAACCTGGCCCTGATCCTGGCCCCACCATCCAGCAGGGCCACTATGTGAGGGACCCCACAGCCACTAACAGGAAGGTGAGTGATGAGGGGTTTCAGGACTGAGCCGTCATGGGGGGCTCAGCCCCTCTCCTCAGCAGTGCTACCTGCACTGAGAGTGGAGCCAGCTGAGGGCACTGGCAGTGCCCATGCACCAGAGCAGTGGCTTGGCTAGGGGCTGGGACCCCAGGCCACGCTGAGACAAAGTACAGAATGGACCTGATGGTAATCCAGGAATTATGGAGAAAGGGAGAGAAAAAGGACGATATTGGGAGGGGGTGGAGATGCTGGTGCTGGGAGGGTCGTTGTGTCTAGTGGTGCTGGTACTGCCCTTCAGGTGCCCTCCTGCCCCTGCCACTGCTGTTGGGGCCAAGATCCCTGGTGGGAAACTGTCTCTGCTGCCTGTGATGTCACTCTGTGGTTTTGTTGCACTTTTCAGAACAATAATGTCCCCAGTATGGCTGTGCCCCTGCCCGAGGATGGTAGGTACAAGGGGTCTGCAAGTGGGTGCAGGGGGTGGTGATTTGTTAAATAAAATATGAATATCAATCTAACATTGATATTCAACTCGTAACGGACAAAACTCTCCAACAATTAAGTTAGAAAGCTGTATGTTTTATTATTACAGCGCTGGGCAGCGGGGGAATAGCTTCCAAAGCAAGCTGCCAAATTACAAATCACTCCAAAGTCTATTTATCTACAAAACTATTAAATATCCATAATGCAATTACATATTCATTACAATAACCCCTCCCATCCCCGCTTCGTATTGAAATGAGCTTGAATACTTATTAAGCATGCGTGGTGAGTTCCTTGTTTTGGGTCAGTGGTCTTTTTATTGGGGAGTGGGCACAAAATGATGAAGTAAGATGAGTCTTCCTCACGTTAAACTTTTCACCTTTAATATTAATGATTCTTGGTGTACCTCCAATTCCTTTTATCTGTGATCCTTAAATGAATTTCTTGGTGCACTAATTTTCAATTGTTTATGGTTTCTATAAGTCCATTTGTCAGTTGTCTTATTCCTAATTGCAAGCACAGCTAAGCAAACATAAATGACAAGTAATCAATTTTCCAAATCTAAGATTCCTACCTAAGTCCAGTTTCTCTTTACTAATCATTAACTCTAGTTGCTTCCAACACAGGCTGTCTGTACTTCTACTTATCCCTGATTAATATTAACTAAATCCTTTCCCTTAGCTAAAACTTTAATTTTTTTTAAAGAAAATCCTCAAACCCACCAAAACTAGTGTTTCAGTGGGAGTGTGAGGGGGCAGCGTGGCCGGATCCTCTCTGACCTAGGGTGAAATACTGCCAGTCCTGGTGGGATGGGAGCTCTGGGCTCCCTTGAAGAGCCAGATGTGACACGATGAAGATGGAGGTGCTAGGTGCTGTGGGGGTCCTGACCAATGTCCTGGGCAGTGTTCATGGCAGGAGTGGCTGGGCACCCCATCCCAGCATGGGGAAGGGTGCCCAGGGAGCTCCCTTGCTGCAGGCTTGGGGGACAGTGTGGTGCTGGCACTCTACGACTACGAGGCGATGAACGCTGGGGACCTCAGCTTCCAGAAAGGGGAGAGGATGAAGGTCCTGGAGAAGTAAGTGCTGCTGGCAGAGCCTGTCTAGGGTTTCCTGATGGCTTGTGTAGCCCTGTTGGGAATTTTTGCCGGAATTTGCCCTGGAGGACCTGCTGGTGCCCAGGTGCCATGAGCCAGTCCAATGCCATTTCTGTCACAGGTCAGGGGAGTGGTGGCAAGCACGGTCACTGGTGACAGGATGTGAAGGCTTCATCCCCAGCAACTACGTTGCCCGAGTCAACTCGCTGGAGACAGAGGAGTGAGTCCATCCCTCTGTGCCAGAACCTGGCCCCATGCTGTCCCACACTTCCCCACAGCCACTCTCCATGCTCCTGCCTCACATCCTGCCCCCAGCCCTGCCCCACACCAGCGTTCCTTGGTTCATTTGGTTCTGCTGCAGGTGGTTTTTCAAGGACATCAGCCGGAAGGATGCGGAGCGGCACCTCCTTAGCCCTGGGAACATGATTGGGTCCTTCATGATAAGGGACAGCGAGACGACGAAAGGTGTTGGAGGGGTGTCCACAGCACAGTGGTGGGGAACAGCTGCCCAAGGGGCTTCCCTCATCCACCTTTGCCTGGAAAAGGAGCTCCCTCCCCAGCCCTGGGGATCTGCTGTGCTGCAGGGCCCATGCTTTTGCTGGAAGTGCCCCTGCAACAGCCTGTGGTGCTGCCACATGTCCAAACCCCATAGCAGGGATAGGGGGATGTGTTCCTTTGAAGCTGCTTTGGGTGTTTGGGGTGCAGGCGTAGCTGGCCTGGGGCTGAAGGGGTGGTGGCGGCACAGTGGGATGCGTGCTGCTGGCTCTGCTGGGCGATGGCTCTGTGCCAGGAGCACCGGGATTCCAGGTGCAGCAGGAATGTGCTCCCGTGGGAGCTGCCAGCTCACCCCTCCCTGCCCAGGCTCTTACTCACTGTCGGTGCGGGATGCGGACGAGCTGCGGGGCGGGGCAGTGAAGCATTACAAGATCCGGACTCTGGACAGTGGTGGCTTCTACATCTCCTCACGAAACAACTTCAACACGCTGCAGGAGCTGGTCCAGCACTACAAGGGTGAGCCCTGGGGTGCCCAGCCCCGCTTCCCAAATGGGGCTTTGTGCCTGAGCCAAGCAGCCATTGGACAGCTGGGGGTGTGCAGAGGCTAAGGGACTTCTGCTCGTCACCCCTGGGCTTCTGCTGTGGCTCTGACAGCAACATGCTGTAACTTCCAGACCTTCCCCTGTTGCCATGGCTGGCCTGCTGGCTGTCACAGCTGTGGTGTTGGTGTCCCTGAACACTCACTGTGCCCAGAACTCCTCCTCAAAGCACAGTGTGGCCAGTGAGACAGGCTGGCTGATGGCCCTGGACACTCCCCTCAGGTCAGAGCGACGGGCTGTGCCAGAAGCTCATCCACCCTTGCCGTGTACCCAAACCACAGAAGCCCTGGGAGAAGGATGCCTGGGAGATCCCTCGGGAATCATTGAGCCTGGAGAGGAAGCTGGGAGCCGGGCAGTTCGGAGAAGTGTGGATGGGTGAGAGTGAGGGGAAGGTGGTTGGGAGGATGATGAAGGTGATGGTAAAGGAGGAAGGGTGAGGGATGGGAGAGAAGGTGGAGGGATGGTGGGATGGAAAAGGCAGGGAAAGAGTGGCATGTGGGAGAGAAGCAGGAAAACATGGAGGTGGCCCTGCCTTAATGCAGGGCCTGGTTGAGGCTGGGCATGTGGGGACAGCCCTGGGCTGTGTGTGGTCTCCAACCTTCCCACAGCAGCTCTGTCTGCAGGACTGAGACTTTGTCTCCAACGCCCAGTGCTCCCAGGGCAGCCTGGTAATGGTCTGTTGTGCCATCCCCAGCTACCTACCACGGGCACACCAAGGTGGCAGTGAAGACAATGAAGCCGGGCAGCATGTCCGTGGAAGCCTTCCTGGAGGAGGCAAACCTGATGAAGACACTGCAGCATGACAAGCTGGTGAAGCTGCATGCGGTGGTCACCAGGGAGGAGCCCATCTTCATCATCACCGAATTCATGGAGAAAGGTGCCATCCACATCCCTGAGTGATGTCTGTGGGCCAGGCCAAGTGGCAGCACGCAGGTGCCCTGGGATGGTGCAGGATCAACCCCTTCCACATCCCCAGGCTCAGCTCTGGGCTCTGCACCAGCTCCCAGAACTCTGGGAGCAGTTCTGGCTTCTGCCACAGCGTCTCAGTGCTCCAGGGCAAGGTGTTGGGAGAGGGGATGTGGTGACAGCACTGGGACAGCAGGGACCCCCAAGAGGGGACAGATGAGTACAAGCACTCCATAAGGCAGGAGGGAGCCTGCAGAGGTACTCTCCCCTCGGCCCAATCTGTGGGAGCAGGATGGGGGGATCAAGTGTGTTTTCAGTCTCCCCTTGTCCTGCTTGGCTCCTTGGGACCTGTGCCACCCTAAGGGTTGTGCAGGATCCAGCCAAAGCATTAGCCCTGGAACCTTTCCCTGTCTGCAGGGAGCTTGCTGGATTTCCTGAAAAGTGATGAGGGGAACAAGCTGCCGCTCCCAAAGCTGATCGACTTCTCTGCCCAGGTGAGGAAGCAGCAGACCTTCCCTGGCTCCAAGTCCCCCTTGTCCCCCTAAAAAGGGTGAGTGAGGAGCCTGGGAACTTACCTGGGGCTCGTGCAGGGCCAGCCAAAAGCCTGGTCTGAATCGTGCTGGGGGTGCAGAGAGGTTTTCCTGCGGGCAGCCACTGCCTGCTCACCATCCCCATCCTGCTGACCTCGCAGGAGCAGGGGTGTGGGAAAGGAGAAGTGGCAGCTTCCCCCTCACCACGATGATATCTGCAGCACTCAGCCACCCCACCTGCACCTGAGCAGTGCACAGCAGAGCTGCACAGAGCCTGGGGAGGATTGGCCAGGCTGCTCCTTCTGATGGGCTGGAAAATCTACGACTTCTATGTCTGCCATGGTTCCTGCAGCCCTCGCAGCCCACAGGGCCATTGTGCTTTGTGGAGAAAGCAGGGATGAGGATGGGGCTTGTTTCCACAGCTCACATTTGCACAGTCCCTTCTCTGGGACATACCGGTGCTGGTTGGTGTGGTCCAACCAAGCCCAGGGCAAAGTTATCAATTTCTACAATTGATAACTAATGATATTGATAACTACAATTTCTAATTTGCTGCTGCTGTGACACTTACCCACAAACCTTACCCACAAACTTGGTCAAAGCCCCACAGATGCAGAATGGCCACGCACCCACCCCATCCCACACCATCCCCAGCACTGCTTCGGGACAGCACCATGGTTGTGTGAAGCCCTGTGTGTTTAACAGGAATCCTGCAACATGATCCTGTGTGCTCCCAATGCCTGAGAAGCTGAGCCAGGCACGGTTCCCAGTCTCCCGGAGGGAGCATAGCAGGCTGTGTTTCCCCAGGGGAATGCCTACGGGAGAGCTGTGGTTCGATAAAGTCACCAGAGGGCTGTCACGGGCAGGGGAAGGCAGCTGGAGAGGCAGGAGGACTTGGCGATAATTATTACAGAGATATTTTCAGGAGCTGATTTTGAGTACAGCTGAATGGGCTTTTAAACACCTCACTCCACGTGCAACCATTTGCACAGCCACTGAGTCCCTGCTGCTTCTCCAGTGCCTCTGGATGAGGGCTGAACCCAAGGACCCTTTGAGCTGAGCTCAAATATTTCATAGAGGATGAATAGGTAAGCCAGGATGGGAGCCCAGATCCCGTGGGCTTAGACCAGGTCACTAGAGCTGGAGCTGGCTGTGCTGGGGTCTGTGGATCAGCTGTGCACTCCTGCACCCCATCTGTTCTCAGCAAGCTGGCTCGTGCCAACGCCAGCTTGGCCCACGGCTCCGAGGGGCTGCTCGGAGAAGCACTGGGAGCAAAGGCTGAAGGGCTGTCACAGGCAGGCAGCAGCCTGACACTTGTGCTGGGGCTGAGTCACTGCGGGCAGAAATGCATCTGTGGTCATGGAAATGATCCTTCCGCTCTTGCACTGCCTGGTTACTTCTGTATTTAGTGGGGAGAGCTCTCTGAGAGCTGCACCTCATCCCAGGCCAGCTTGATGATATCTACAGCTTGTGTGGGGGTGATGAGGATGGCAGGGGGGTCTCCCCTCTGTGTTCTGCATTCTGGTCACATCCAGGCATGGGGTAACAGCACAACTTTGGGGTTTGGTTGTGCACACACCAGGTCACCTGTGTCTGATCAGGGCTGAGAGCTGCACACACAGCACTGAGGGCAGAGACTTAGAAGACAGAGTGGTGAGGGGGGATTGTCAGGGGCCATCACAGCCAACCTGTCCACAGGCAGAGATGACTCTTCAGAAACTAGTCTGGAAGAACCCAGGCATCTTCTCTTATGCTTTTTTTCCCTGGCTGAGGAAGCTCTGGAATGCTGACCCTCACTGTAGCAGTGAGCTATTTAGGGTGTATTTGGAGACTGGTCTCACATCTTCCCTGAGCAGAGGGAATGATTTGCTCCTCTCCACATCCTCATGGCTGTGGATGAAACCTTGCCCTGAAAACACTCACAGACTTACTCTCTGGTGATCACATGAGCTCCTCAGCTGTCAGTTCTCATGGCCTTTCTCACACAGCAGCTTAAAGGTGTCATTTTGGGCTGGTCACCCAAACCCTGACCTTCTGCAAGGATTTTCTCCTCAGAGAGCAGTTTTCATGCAAGAAAGTCACAGAATGGTTTGGGTTGGAAGGAACCTTAAAGCTCCTCTTATTCCAACTCCTCTCCATGAGCAGGGACACTTTCCACTAGACCAGGTTGCTCCAAGCTCTGTCTAGCCTGACCTTGAACACTTCCAGGGATGGGACATCCATCTCCTGCTGTGGCTCTGTGTCCGTTCACCCTTTTCTGAGTGCTGGCCAGAAGCAGTTGATTTCTTGGGTGCTGAGTGGGTGTGTATTATTTCAAGCAGGCTCTTTGCATGTGTCTTGTTCCCCTGTGGCAGATTGCAGAAGGAATGGCTTTTATTGAGAAGAGGAACTACATCCACAGAGACCTGAGAGCTGCCAACATCCTGGTGTCAGCAGCGCTGGTGTGCAAGATTGCAGACTTTGGGCTGGCCAGGGTCATCGAGGACACTGAGTACACAGCTCGGGAAGGTGCTGGGGATGAAGGGTTGGGGGTTCCCTTAGAGCCACTTGCCACCATGGTGGTCCCAACCCCAGGAGGGACATAGGCAGAGGGAAGCTCCTCTCATTTGCATCACTTCACTTGTTCCTCTTCTGTTTGTTTCCTGTTCCTCATATTTCACCACCCATTTCTCAGCAGTTGGGGTTGAGCTCACATTTCCCATTTTATCTCTTTGTCCAGGTGCCAAGTTTCCCATTAAATGGACCGCACCAGAAGCAATCAACTATGGATCTTTCACTATAAAATCTGATGTCTGGTCCTTTGGGATCCTCCTGACTGAGATCATTACCTATGGACGCATCCCCTACCCAGGTAAGGAGGTGAAATGCCTCCCATAATCTGGTTCCAAAAGACACACTCCACCTTCTGGGCTCCATCTATGTGACCTGAGCTCCTCCAGCTCCATGGGAAAACCCTGTAAATCCTTATCATTAGGGACCATCCTGTATTTTATGCTAAGGATTACTTTCATACCTTTTTTCAATGGAAAATTACTCTGTAAATGCTACCACAAATGGACCATGAAGGATCTGGAGTGGCACAAAGGGCTGTTCTGAGGAGCAGCTCTGCCCCCACACTGACCTGTTTTCATTGGAAGCAATAGCTTGTCACTCAGCATATGGAAATTTTAATTTATACAAAGTGATAATAAACCTCACCTGACTTGGGGCACAAAACTCCATCCTACAATAACTCAGCATCTCCTTTGTCCACGTTTCCCCACCTAGGAAGAGCAGTTCCCCTTCCAAAATCCCCTCTAACCATTTTTTCCTTCCTGGGGACATTGCCCAAAGGGTGAGACGTTTTGGGTTTGGGCTTTTTATGACTCTTAAAGAAAGCAGTGATAAACCAGGTGATATTCACCTGACCCACCCCATTTTCCCAGGGATGTCGAGCGTGGAGGTGATCAGGGCGCTGGAGAGTGGATACCGGATGCCCCGCACGGATAACTGCCCTGAGGAGCTGTACAATGTCATGATGAAGTGCTGGAAGACCAAACCCGAGGATCGTCCTACTTTTGAGTACATACAAAGTGTTTTGGAGGATTTCTTTACTGCGACAGAGAGCCAGTACCAGCAGCAGCTGTAGCACAGGACACTCGGGACAGACACTGCCAGCTCTTCCCGGTCCCATGTGTGCCCTGCTTCCCCTGCCAGCCTGGCCCGGGAACCACAGCCTTCCTGGAGTGGCTGGGCTGGAGGAAGCACAGGAGGGAGCGCATGATGGAGGGAGAAGGGACACGTGGCCATACCTTGTGCCTTTCCCAGGAGCCTGAGTGCTCGCTGGGCAACAGCTCTGGGAAGTGTTGGCCCTACAATGGATGCCCAGATCCCAGGAGGAGGGACAGGTTTGGGCCGGGCCTGCTTTTGCTGCAAAGGAAAACCCCAGATTGGTATTTTTTTAACCCTGAGATCTTATCACATCATTCTGCAGAAGTAGGTGCTTTAGCGTGCTGGCCTTGGTGAAACGCTGTGTGGTGCCTGTGTTCCTTGTGTGATTGATCCCAAGGGGATTCCCACGGGACACGCTGCAGTGCAGCCCTTTGGCTCTCCGTCGGCACAGGGGCCTGGGGTTTGGATGTGGAGTGTCACAGACACAGGTCCTCCTCTCTCCCTCCTGGGTTTCCTTCCTCAGTATTTTCATGGCACCCCTGTGCAGAGCGCAGGTTTCCTGAGGCTGTGCCACAGGGGCAGGAGGACACAGACAGGGCTTTTTCAGGCCATCCCTGCATGGATCCCCCTCCACTTGCCTTGGGAGGAACCTCTGGAGGCCAAAGCCATGGCAAAAGGAGCCCTCTTCCCCCATAGCAAAGCTCACAGGCAGGATTTGTGGCTGGCTGGGGCATTTGCAGTGTCAGCAAGGGCTAGGTGCTCCCTGCACACTCACTTTATATTGTTGTTTATTTTTAGTATTTCATGACAGGTTATTTGGGGAAAAGAAGTAAACAATATTTTTTTAAGACAGCCCTGTACCTCTCACAGCAGGGAGATTGGGGCCTGTGATTATATTTTCGTTACCAAGAGGCAAACGCCGTGGCTTCTGCTTTGGGATAATTTTTTTGTAATCAATAAAGTGTTTATCAACCTTTCCTCTCCTGACCGTTCCTGCTGCTCCACAGCCCCGGGGGAGACGCGGATGGGGCAAGGCTGGGGCCCGCAGCGCCCCTCGGAACGGGAGCTCCAGAGCCGGGTGGGCCCACAGCGCCCCTCGGAGGCGGCACCGGGCCGCGGACGGCCGGGGTGGGATGGCAGGGACCGGAGGAACCGGGAGGCTCGGCCCGGCCACCT
>VZTN01009290.1:119439-151428 GCA_013400515.1 Erpornis zantholeuca
CACTGGCGCGGGGCTTAGTGCGGAGGCTCTGGTCGGGCCTGCACCGCGCTGGGAGGTATGCGGGCCCGGCCCCTTGACGGGGGAGGCTCCCCGGTCCCGCCCGGGGCCTTGCAGCTGTCCCGTGTCTCCCGGTGGTGTGACCGGCGGAGGGCAGAGCTCGGGCCGCCGCTCGGTGCCCAGGGGCCTAGCGGGTTTCTGTCCCGCGTGTCCCGCTCTCCCTGGGAAGCAAAGTTGGCTCCGTTTCTGCGGTTCACGGCGTTGGCTGGGCAGGAGGGGCCGGGCGGGGGGCTCGGAGCGGTGTGGGTTGTAGGGAGCACCGGCACTTGGTTTTGCCTTCCCTTCCGAGATGTCAGCCCGGGCTCGGTGCTGGCGCCAAGCGCAGAGGCTGTTGCTCTGTGTGTGGTTTTCACAACTGTTTGGGGGTGATGTCGGGTCCGGGTTTGAACAGCTGCTTCACCTTCCCGCATCCCAGCAGTCCTGTTATTCCTATTGAATTATTCCTTGAATCCTCGGAGAACTGAAGGTGTTTCTGGTGGGAATTTGCTAAGATAGGCGAGCATCAGTGCTACCTCACAAGAGGAGAAAACGACTTGCTGAGACGTTTGTTATCTGTCCTGAAGCCTTGTAGGAGTAAAACGGATTTCCTCCTCGCTTTCTTAGGAGAATATTTCTGTGACAGTACATTGCAGGAGTAGCAGTGTGGATAAAGGATGTGTGCTGATACAAAGGTCGCTGGCTGGGCTGCGAGGTGACTCACGGAGAGACTGGGAGGGGATTGGGAGAGCCGAGGCTTTGCTTTAATTTGCTTTAAGCATCTTCATACCCTGCTGGCTTTCCCCCAGGCAGGGAGGAGGGAGTGCTCAGGTGGCTTTGAGAGCTGGGGATGGTCCTACGTGGAATTTCCTCGTGGCTCTCTGTTGTGTGAAGGGCCGAGAAGGCTGCCAGCAGCTCTTCTGGTGTCAAAGGAGCTCTGAAGTCCATGTGAATGCAGCACTTGTCTGCTTCTGAAGGGCTCTTGGCGGCTCCTCCAGTGCAGGGTGAGCAAGGCAGGAACATATTAAAGATAAGCTTATCCAAACACTTGTCAGGATCATCCAAGGAGGCAGCCCTTGGAAAAGGGGACAAGTAACAGGGTGCCATGAGCACTGTTGTTGTCCTGTCAATGTGCCTGAGGGCAGAATGAAGGTTTTGTGTGTGAGAGAGCTTTGTTGGTTTTTTCCCTCCCACAGAGTAGTGAGTTGTGTCTTTCCCCCCTTTCTGTCACTGTAGTAAAATGTTTCAGTAAGTGGAATGGAATAGGAGAGCTGTATGAATGCATTTGGACAAATGGCTCTGCACAGGTCGTTTTCCCTGTTTTTCTTCAAAGCTGTCTTTGAAAGTTAACAGCTCTTGATTATGGCTCTTTGATGTCCCTCTTGCCCTTCTCTGCCAAAAAGAAATGGGACAATTCATGATATCCATCACTGTCACTTCCTGCTTCCTTTTCCTCTCTTTGGACAAATACTGGGTTCTGTTCTTCAGTTCCTTTGTGGCTTGTGAAATTCCTAAGACCTAAACCAGTTCTGGTGCAGAACAGCCCAATTCAGATGCTTGAAATTGCTGCTGTTTGAGGGTTTCTTCAAGTTATTGGCAGTAACCTGGGCAGGGACATCCTGGGTGCACATGGCCAGGCCATGGACCCTCTGGAGCACATGGAGCTGTTGTAGAGTGCCCCAGGGAGCAGTTGCAGTTTCCCCTTTCCCTTAAATAAATGCTGGAGTTCAGACTCTGGCAGTGGTAGCTGTAGGGATTACAAGTGTGGTAATAATTGGATGTTTTGGGGCCTCTTCATGCTGGGTCAGGCTGGGATTTAGTGACCAAGTCCTCTGTTTTGGCAGAGTCGTTTGTGAACTTTCTGTGCATTCACAGAAAGCGGCAATGTTGTTATAGGTCTTTCTGAATGGGATACACCTGGGGTTGTCTGCAAATCCCAAGACTAGTGATAATTATCCAGATGTGCCTTCTTGGAGAGAGTTTGTGTGTGAACTTTTGATCTGAGGGACAGGAATGGATGATTGTGCTCCTGCAGTTGCTTCTTTTACTTAGATCACATTCTCCTAAGAAAGGGTCTCTCTGCATGTCTGTATATAGGAAAATAATCAGGCTTAGACAATCTGAACTATTTTTACCTACTTGAAGCTGGGTTTTTCTCAGTCTGGGGTTGTGTATATTTGTTGTGTTGCTTGTTGCACCATGACACTATTTCCTGGCACCTCAGATGCAAGATTGTCATCTGAGGGGCTCTTGTGCATGTATTTTGAAATATAAATAATTGGAAAGGGCTGTGAAGGTGTGTGTTCTGTTTGCCGGAGGTCTGGGCCTTGCCAGGGCTCTGTGACTTTGAACCAAAACAGAGCTCCCTCCTGGAAGTTCTGACCTGGCATAGAAGAGAACTCAGCTTGCAGGCATCCCCCAGATGAGATGATCACTTGGCCAGGCCCATGAGTTACACAGATGTTTTGGGTAGTGTCCATGTTGCCATTGCTAAGCTGCTGCCGTCGTTTGGAGAAGGTGAAGCACATTTGTCAGTATAAGAGCAAAGATCCTGATGAGAAAAGCCCCTGGCTTCATGTTTCCTGTGCTCTGCCAGCTCAAAAACCTGCACTGGGCATTTTCTTCATATTTCAGTTCCAAAGCTCCCCCACCTGTTGCATAGCAGCTTCTCCATTTCTTGCTACCAACTGTTCTTTCCTGGCAAGGCTTTACAGAGTCGCCCTCTTGTCTTTCCTGTTGCTGTCTGAGTCATCATCATCTGTATGCAAAGACAGCCTAATTTCTGCCAAAATTGTCATCAAAAATTTTGTCTTCTGCATGCTCATGTGTCTCCTGAGTGTCTGCCAAAGTTCTGTCCTGGTCTTGTCACCTCCCAGCCCGCTGGGCCAAGGGTGGCACTGGTGTGGTTTTGATTTTTGAGTAACATTGGGAAGGTCTGTCAGTTCAGTGACAAATGAGATAAGGGCTACAGGTTGCTGGCTGCTCTGAGGTGCAGTGTGGGACAAGAATTCAGATTCCTTCCAGTGCTTCACCTGTTCAAGAGACCTTTTCCTACTCAGTGGAGAGTCACTGAGCACTCCCTTCAAAGATTGGGAAGGCAGAATTTAGTGTAGCACAGAAAAATAAGCCTGTTGTCTCAAGGCAGATCAGTATTGAAGGTCAGGCAGTTTTAACGAGAATGTTTCCAAGCTGGGGCTTTATGCCTGCTCCAAGTGTATTTGGCTGTGCTTAGAATAGATCTGAAAATCCTCTTTGTAAGCAAAGAAAAGATCACAGAATCACAGGATGGTTTAGGATGGTTTGGGTTGGCAGGGTCCTTGGAGCTCCTCCTGTTCCCCCCACTGCCATAGGCAGGGACACTTTCCACTGTCCCAGGTTGCTCCAAGCTCCATCCAGCCTGGCCTGGAACATTTCCAGGGATGGAACAGCCACAGCTTCTTCGGGCACCCTGTGCCAGGGGCTCACCACCCTCACGGGGAACAATTTCTTCCTAATACATGATCTAGCCCTGCTCTCTGTCAGTGTAAAGCCATTCCCCCTTGTCCTGTACTCTCATGTACTTCTCAATTTTTCTTGTAGGCTCCCTTCAGGTACTGGAAGCCACATGTATCTGATGATTCAGTACTAACACTTTCTGTAGGTGCCTAGAATTTGCATCTTAAATACATTTTAGACATTCAACCACCTGATATTTCTGCCTTCTTTTTTTTTTTTTTTCCATCCTGCTCAAGTCCACTAATTCTGGATGCTCTGGTTAGCCCCCACTGGTGTCTGGGCCAAACATACCTTCCTTGCCTTAGAATAAGAGGAAGGAAGGTGATGAAGAGGAAGGGGTGTATAAGGGGGGCAATAAACACAGATTTTTATTTTTTTTCCCCCAACCTGAGGAAGGATCCCCATGATAAAGCTGCTGTTTGTCCACACCTGGCCTGTGGAGTGTTCCCTCTGGTGCTGTGTCAGACTGACTGTGCTGAGGACACACAGGGACAGTGGGGATTTGGTTCCTCATGTCTGCAGCATTAGTTCAAGAGTTGTCCCAAACCAAGCTCCAGGTTTTGTGTGGTTTTCCAGTGGTGCCATACACGCTGGGAGTTTAGGAGAAGGAGCTGAAGCTAGTAATGCTGTGAGATTATACCAGAGCTGATGTCCTAATCCAGGCAAGCTGCTACTGGCTAATACTCTTTAAAGCTCGATTTTCATTTCACAGCCTTCCTGCCCATGCTGGAGCTGGGTTACCTGAGGTAACAGGAGGGGCTGAGGAGGCAGCAAGGTGTGTTAAATAAAGGGTTTAATGCTGCTTTGTAGGGTCTGGGTTCTCCTCCAACCTGACTTGTCACCCCGCTCCCTAAAAAAGAGGTGAAAAAGTTTTTGCCATGTTACTGAGCTGTGTTGTGGCCTGGAGGGGTGAGGAAAGCAGGAGGGAGTGGTGATGTGACCATCCCTTTGGGTGCAGTCATTTCATCAGGTGTCACTCCTGACCCCACAATAACTACTCTTGGCAGGTAGTGGCCTGTGAGCACCCGTCTGTAGTCAGCTCTGGGGTGACTGCTGCCCTGCAGAGCTGGCACACATCCAGTGCCAGGGCTACAGCCCTCTTTTCTATTAATCCATGGAGATTTCTAACACAGGGAGCTCACATGGGGGAGCAGAAAAGTAAAGTGATGGCCTGCTCACTACCCACAGTGCAGATAAAAATTGCATTTTTCTTCAGGTTGAGCAAAGCCACAGTTTTCCTAATTGCAGATGAAGAGGCAGAAACACCCAGAGTGGAAAGTGACTTGATGAGGGTCACAAAACAAAGCTAAGAACAGCTTTTGTGAATTTAATTTCTGTTTAATCACCTGACTGCACAGCCTTTCTAATGTTTGGGATTAACATTTCCTGTGTTGTTGCTCATCTCTAATGTTGTTCCAGTGTTTCTGTTGTATTTTACTGTTTCTTCTCCTTTTTGCAGGAAAGGCTGGGATGTGTACTGGGCCTGCTGTTGTTGCTACACAGCACAAACTCATTCTATGTACCAGGGGTGGCTCCTATCAACTTCCACCGCAATGATCCTGTAGAAATAAAGGTAGGATGAGCTCAGTGCTGGTAGTCTGTTTGGTTTGGGGTTTTTTTCCTTCTTTATACCATAGCAGCTAAGAGGGGCTGGAAAGTTAAATTTAGGGATCCTGTTGCTAAAATTTTGTTTTCATATATTTCCTCCGTTTCACAACATTTGGGTCCCAGTGTGATTCCCTTTCTTGCCCCTGATCTCTTCTACCAAATTCGTTCAGCAGTTGCACCAAAGTCCTCAAGATGTTTCTCTGTTTGGGGAAAAGGTCCCTTTCTCACTGTGGCTTTGAAGTGAATTTAATTTCTCCAGCATTATACTGACTCTAAAAGTGCTTACTCAGAGTGTGCCTTTGGGTGGAAGGTGAATGGTGGAATAAGGTCTGAGTCAGACCTTCTCAATACCCAGTTTGCTCAAGTTGTGTCTTCAGGGAAATCCATGAGAAGCTCATCCCAAGTGGAGGTGTTTGTCCTTGAGCTTTGCAGATCTTTCAGCCCAGCCTCTCTGGGAGCTGTTCCTGTGCAGCATTGCTGGTACTCGGTGACGGAGCTGCTGCACCTATCCACGAGGAAGCCAGGCTTTGCTTTCAGACATCAGTGATTTATAGCCCATTTCATTTATTTTTCTAAAGCCATGGCCTCTGTCTCAGCAAATCCAGCACCCTTGGGGCTGCTGAGGTTGGCTGCTCCCATGTGAAGAACAGCACAGTTTTCTCTTTGGCCACAGGCTGCCAGACGTTGGCTATTTTTAAGCAAATGAGACTTGTCTGTGGCTACAGTAAGCTTCCCAGAAAAAGAGGGTTTTGGAATGGCTGTTGTCAAAGGGATTTCAGGAGCCAAGTGCTTCCTCAAGTGCTTAGGCAAGTCAGTGTGTTTGCCAGCACTCTTCCAATAAACAAGCTTGGCTGTGTTACAAAACACTTCTGTTTTTCAGAGCAACTGTGGCCTTGGCTGTTGTGGTATATCTCTGCACTTCCCTTGTACCCTGTGATTTGTGGAAACTCTCCAGGAATGTTTGTGGTTGGTCACCTTGTTTTCCCAGACTGATGGCTCTCTGGCTTTCCTTGCAGAGATTAAAATTGCTGAACTCTTCATAGCACTGGAGGCCAGACCTCTAGGTCCAGTGGGATATGATTTTTTGTTTGAGGAAATCTTGTATGAATTGTGACTCCTGAACCTTTTTTGAGCTCTGTGTTGTTTCTTAGGACTCCACTGAGACATAAATTTGTGAAACCACCATGCTTTGTTCTTTGAGTGTTTCTCTGTGAATGAATTGCTACTGGAAGTCTCTCAGGAACATTTGTCTCTGTTACTATTTTTAATATTAGTAGTAGTAGTAGTATCTTCTGGAAGTGAGCTTTATGAAAGGCATCTTGAAGTAAGCATCAGCTTCTGGATGATGCTGAGAGGATAGGAAATCATCTGGAGTTCTTTCCTGGGGATAATCCTTCCATTCTTCCTGCAGGCTGTGAAGCTGACGAGCTCCCGGACCCAGCTGCCGTACGAGTACTACTCCCTGCCCTTCTGCCAGCCCAGCAAAATCACGTACAAGGCTGAGAACCTCGGTGTGTACCTGTCAGACAGTGTGGGGGACGTGTTTACAGGGGCAAAAGCAGTTGCAGGTGTCACTTCTGCTGAGCTATGAGAACCTGCTTCCTCTGATGCACTGTGTGCTGGCTGTCTGCAAACGGCAGTGTCTGTGTGTTGGACAGAGGAAGTGCCTGTCATGAAGGAGAGCATGTAACCTGCTTCATAAGCAGTGCTTGATACTTCCAACAAAGTAGCTAAACCGTCCTGCAGTCTTATCCTTGCACCTGGGGTAGCAAAGGAGATTTGCTGTGGTCCCTCCAGCTGCACAGGGCCTGGCAGCAGGATCAGCAGTGGGAAGCCTGGCAGTCTCCAACCCTGCCCATATTTTCCTGTTTTCCAGGTGAGGTTCTTCGAGGGGACCGAATTGTAAATACACCTTTCCAGGTTTCCATGAATGTGGAGAAGAAATGTGAAGTTCTGTGCAATTTTCCTAACAAGCCAGTGACTCTGACAGTGGAGCAGAGCAAGCTCATCGCCGAGCGCATCAGGGAGGATTACTATGTCCACCTGTGAGTCACCTCGAGCTTGGGTTTGTGTCGGGGGAATTTGGTGCTGTGGACAAATTTGATCTGAAATCTGTGTTTTCAGCATTGCTGATAACCTCCCTGTGGCAACACGGCTGGAGTTTTATTCCAATCGTGAGGAAGAGGAGAAGAAGAAGGAGAAGGATGTGCAGTTCGAGCATGGATATAGGCTTGGGTTTATGGACGGTAACAAGGTAGAGAATTGAGGTGCTGTGTGAGGGTGCCTGGAGGAGATCTGGGTGTCTGTTAAAGGTCTGCCCAAAAGCATGAGAGTTGGGAATGCAACCAAAAGGTTTTATTAAGAGTGGGAATAGGAGAGAGGGGTCTCTTGTGGGAAGAAGAGAGTGGGTGCTGGACTGCTGGTACAATAGCCAGGAGTCCTGCTTTTATTCACTGTAACTTCAGACAGGCTCATGCAGTGGTTTCCCCTCAGCAGAGCAAAGGCTCTGTGCCCCCAAGGCTGGCTGATGTCTGGTGTTGGAGTCTTTAGTTTTCCTTCACTGAAGCTGTTTTCTTCAGCTGTTGCTTCTCAGCTTTGCCTCTTCCTCCCATGGGGTACTGATGTTTTATTTTATGTCACTGTTTCAGTTCTACCTGCACAACCACCTCTCCTTCATCCTTTACTACCACAGAGAGGATGTGGAAGAGAGCCAGGAGCACACCTACAGGGTGGTGCGCTTTGAGGTGATTCCCCAAAGCATTAAACTAGAAGGTAAGAGACTCCTGAGGAGGGGAGCAAGGGGGAGGAATCTCCTGTAGAGACAAACATCAGTGGCATCTGACTTATCAGGGTGCCAATTGTTGCTTCATAAGGCACAGAAATGAGTCTAAATTATAAGAATAATAAACTACTTTGTTATTAAAGACGTACCAACAATAGAGACATATCCACGAATTGCAATCCATGGAAAATCAGTTCCTGTAAACAGATCTGAGTTTGAGGTTTTGGGGTTGGATTTTTTTTGCACTGTGTCATCTGGTATGAAGCATGTCTGGCATTCTAGCTCTTGTTGTGGCTCAGATCTCCCTGACTGGGACACTGTGTGTGCTAGCCCAGGGACACACAGGATGTTTGGAACTGTGCTGGGGGATTGAAATTTAAAAATAATAGCTAGGGGAAAACATTCCTACCTCAGTGAGCCCAATGGAAAAGGGTGTCTAGCAGGGCAGTTGCTCATGGTGTGGATCACCCCATACAGTTCTCTGACAGAGCAGGCACTGCTGCAGATGTCTTGTTTCTCACCATATCATGTGGAATAGAGGATTTGTTCATGGTCTAGATCCCTGGCTTCAGAACCTCTGGCTTTTATCCTTCCAGTTAAGGAGAGCCCTGTGCATAGCTTTCCTGAAAGTTTGTTAATGGTGCTCCACTGCTGGTCAGGAGAATAGTTTTGCAAACTGCAGAGCAGGTGAGCAAGGAGCGAGTGCTTCCCCACCTGGAATTACTGCAGGCTGATGCCCTCAGGGTGATGCTCCGTGGGAGAGGTGGTGCCTGAGGAAGGGCTGACCCTGTGCCATGCTTTCCCTTACAGACTTGAAGGCTGATGAGAAGAGCATGTGCACCCTGCCCGAAGCCACGGGCTCTGCCCCTCAAGAAATAGATCCTACTAAAGAGAACCAGTTGCTCTTCTCCTACTCAGTGCACTGGGAGGTGAGGCAGTACTGAGGAGCTGGCTGGCAGTGATGCTCCGAGTGTCTGTCACTGGAGTTGTGGAAGACATTTGGTATGTGCTGGTGTGAGAAGAACTCTTCTGTTCTTTCAGGAAAGTGACATTAAGTGGGCTTCCCGCTGGGACACATACCTGACTATGAGTGACGTGCAGATCCACTGGTTTTCTATCATTAACTCAGTTGTGGTCGTCTTTTTCCTTTCAGGTGAGTGGATGTGTGGGAAGAGGAAGGCTTTACCATTGTCTGCAAGGAATTTTCTTTAAGCCTTAGCTGCAGGTGGCTTGAGGAGGATGTGGCCACATCTGAACCTGGTCAGAAGGGGCAGGAAACCAGTTTAAAGCCTCCCAGTTCATGCAGTGTCCCTTGGGGTCAGGGGATTGCCAGCCTTTTTCTTACTAGGGTCATTGAGGGAGTAAAAAAACCCACAAGAAAGCCACAATACCCCATTTCTGCTGGAACACTGCCTTCCCTGCTCCTTGGGGTTTTGTTTCTGTCTTTGCTGATGACTCAAAACCTCCTCTCCCAGCCAGAACAGTGTGTTGGTGGGAGCCATGTAGTTGGACAACATGAGAGCAGTACAGCCATATAGGAGCCTCTGAGCTGAACTCAGTTTGTGCTTGTTTTCAGGGATTCTCAGCATGATCATTATCCGGACTCTGCGGAAGGACATTGCCAACTACAACAAGGAAGATGACATTGTATGTGTGTGGGGGTGATTAGAGGGAGGGAAGCACAGGCCAGGAGGGATCTAGAGTGCAGACTTGGGTGAATTATTTCTTTCCTTTCCCCTTTTTGCTTTGAGCCCTGGCCATGGGAAGGACAGTTGTGTTGTGCTGTCCCACACCTTTTTCTGTCTGTACCATCACATACCACTTCAAACCTGAGCAGTGACTGCAGACAGCTCTCTAAGTGTGCACACTGGTGCTGACAGTTCAGGTCAGCTGTTTTTAGCCCAAGAAGAAAGAAGTTTCTTGGCTAGAATGGTAAAATTCAGTAGAAAAACTGGATCCAGGGAAGTTAACCTCTTAGGCTGGCTGTGGTAAGACCTTAATTTCTACTGGCATATCACATTTAAATAACCTCATTTTTTTATTGTTGCTATAGGAAGATACCATGGAGGAATCTGGTTGGAAACTTGTGCATGGAGATGTCTTCAGGCCTCCACAGTACCCTATGATCCTCAGCTCTCTCCTGGGTTCTGGAATTCAGCTCTTCTGTATGATCCTGATTGTCATCTGTAAGTGGCACATGCTGCATGGGGTTGCTGTAACACGAATGATGCTTGAGGATGTTTGATTTCACCCTGTGCTCGCCTTAGCTGGAGTGAGGCCCATGAAGCTGCTTCCTCTTGCCATCGGCCTGGGCTCAGATGCAGAGCCGCTGGATGACATTGCCCAGCTGAAGGCAGCTTTGTGTGATTCTGTTTCCTTTGCCAAGCTGTGAGCCCTGTCTGATAGTGGGCTGGGAGATTTTTGCACAGGTGTGCCTTGCCTGCTGAGCTGCACCTGCTCCCCTCCCTGGGGAAGCTGAGGCTGAAGCGTGGTCTATAGCTGAGATCAAAGCTGTGCCTTCCTCTCTGGCCAGTGCTCGAGGCTGTGGATGCGTTACACTGTGAAGGAAATCAGGCCTGTGCAGAGATTCCAGGCAGCCATGGGCTGCAGATGGGACAGGCCCCTGTCCTCCAGCTGCTGCATCACATGTCCCTCAGAGCTGCTCTTCCTTATCCTGTTTTCCTCTGCAGTTGTTGCTATGCTGGGGATGCTGTCGCCTTCAAGCCGGGGCGCGCTGATGACAACTGCCTGCTTCCTCTTCATGTTCATGGGGTAGGTGCCTCCACGGCTTTCCCCCCGTGCTGTCCTGCCTCTCCCCAGCAACAACAGCTCATTTTCATTGTCTTGGCTTGTTTCTGTCCAGGGTTTTTGGTGGATTCTTTGCTGGCCGCTTATACCGGACTCTGAAAGGCCATCGATGGAAGAAGGGAGCTTTTTGTGTGAGTCTTGGATGTTCAAGATCTGGGCATAAGCTCCACGTGTTTGTGGTAGCTGGACACAGTGTGGCTGTGCTGCACATTTGCTGTGGGTCGAGTCCTTTGTACAGAAAAGGTGCCATCAGAGCATGTACTAGAGCAAAGAGGATTGTCCAAGATCCTCCCCATAGTCCAGCTCTGTGTCCTTGTCCTGTAGCAAAAGGGACACTTCCTCCATATGTGCCTTGTCCCAGGGGTGGACTCGTTCCAGAGGAGCATCTGGCTGATGAGCCAGGTGCTTTCTCTTACGCTGTGGTTCCTCTTGCAGACAGCAACCCTGTACCCAGGCGTCGTCTTCGGCATCTGCTTTGTCCTCAACTGCTTCATCTGGGGGAAACACTCCTCTGGTGCGGTAGGTGCCACCCTCAGCCTGGGGCCTGCTGGGTGGGAGGGGGTCACTGGGCTCATAGGGACTCACTTGGCTTCCCAGACCTTTCCAAGTGGGTGACTGGAGGGTTGGCTTAGCCGATGTCATCTGTCCCCAGGGCAGGCGAGCTATCAGCCTCACTTCTGTGGCTCTTGGTGTGATTCCAGGTGCCTTTCCCTACCATGGTGGCCTTGCTCTGCATGTGGTTTGGGATCTCCTTGCCCTTGGTCTACCTGGGTTACTACTTTGGATTCCGCAAGCAGCCCTACGATAATCCTGTACGGACAAATCAGATTCCCAGGCAGATCCCGGAGCAGAGGTGGTATATGAACAAATTTGTGGGGTGAGTGATGAGTGTCTGGGAAATATGGTGAGTTAAGCCCCCTCCCCTCAGTCTCCTTGGGTTGCTGAATGTCACCTGCTGCTCTCTGGACATGAACAGATGGCAGATGGGGTTCCTTGAGACGTTGGTAATTTGGATGTGGTATGAGGGGTACTTGTAGCTGTGGTATGTGCTCAACAGTGAGAGCAGCTGTGCCACTGCCTGTGAAATTTAGTAATCTGGAAATGCAGAGCCTTTGCTTGGAGTGTTCTGTGTGGTTACAAGGAATTTTTAATGTCCAGACAGTTATATTGTGCTGCTTACGGTTTTTCTTTCTGCTCTGTAGGATCCTCATGGCTGGTATCCTGCCTTTTGGAGCCATGTTCATCGAACTGTTCTTCATTTTTAGTGTAAGCATTTAACTCACTTTCCTTCTCAATAGGATTCCTTTCATCTCAAAGTCTTTGAAAGGGAGGGGGCTTCCACTGGAGCAGTCTCCTATTCCTGTACTCTCTGAGGGGGGTAGCTGGTTTCTTCCATGCCATTTGGTAGTTTCCAAAGAGAGCTGTGGGACTCTCCTGGTGGTTTGAAGTATTGTGGTAAAGATGAAATTGACTGTAACATAACATCAAGGAGGGGTCCTGGTCTTGAGACAGTCACTGTTCCAGCTGCTGCCCATTTTTCACCTTGTATGGATGGGAAAGAATTTGCTGTTCCACTGCTTAGGAGATGCAGGGGAATGGACAAGCTACCTCAGAGCTGTCTTTGTGCACCTTTTTGCAACCTGAATCCTCTGAAGTGACATTGTGAAATGCATTAAATCTGTGGTTTCATCTAGGTGAGGCTGAGGGGCTCATTATTTTCCCCTGGTGGGCTGCCAGAAGTTAGTCCCACGATCAGTGATTGATCACAGTAACATTGAAACAAATTCCTGCTGTGTGTTTGTTTCAGGCAATCTGGGAGAACCAGTTCTATTACCTTTTTGGCTTCCTCTTCCTGGTGTTTATAATTCTGGTGGTATCCTGCTCCCAGATCAGCATTGTCATGGTGTATTTCCAGCTCTGTGCTGAGGTGAGATTTCCATGTTTGTAGTTTGGGTAGCTCAGGGTCCTTGCTCCTGGGAAAGCACAGGTCACATTGTTGCTGCTGCTCAGCAAAGATTAGTGTGGCCCAGCTTCACAGGTGTGATTGTCCCCAATGTCTCTTCACTCTAAAGGGAATTAAAGCTCCTTGATTATCTGTTAGGCTGGGAACTGTGGTTTCATACCAGGAATTCTGCTGGGTACAGGGTGTTTAGAGCTATTCCCAAACTGTTCCATTCCATCTGCATACAAAACAAAATACAGGGCCAGAGGTGAGCCATGTTCTTGGGCAGTGTGCTTTGAGCCTGACCTGGCTTTGCTTCACTGTCAGCTTCACATCTCTTGGTTTGGAAACACTTCTGTGACAAATAAGTCCACCTGCACCAAACTGTGGATTTCCTTTGAAGGAAGATGGGTAGTGTTCTCCCTGTCCTGGAATGGTCACAGCTTCCCTGAGGCAGTGCCCCAGGGGATAATGAGGCTCTTTATCCTGTCAGGACTACCGCTGGTGGTGGAGGACCTTCCTGGTGTCTGGAGGATCTGCCTTCTACGTGCTGATCTATGCTGTCTTCTACTTTGTGAATAAGGTATTCCTCCTGGGTGAAAGCACCATGTTTTTGGGGTTGACTGTGGGATTTGGGAAAGGAAATGGTGGACCTGCTGAGACCCAGTCTGCCCATGCCAGCCCAAGGCAGCACTGACAGCCCTTCCAGACAGGAGAGGAGCGTGTACGTGCCCAGGACTTGTGTAGAGCAGCAGCATTCCCCGACCCCACCTCAAAAGGGATCTCCCTTCGGCTGGACAAAAAGCTTCCTTCCCTTTGCCAGAGCTCCCCTTGCAGAGGGTGCTGTTTGGCTTGTCGCCTCTGTGCATTATTTTGCTGACTGTTTTACTTCTTTTCTGTTTCAGCTGGATATTGTCGAGTTCATTCCCTCCTTACTGTACTTTGGCTACACTGCCCTCATGGTCCTGTCATTCTGGCTCCTGACGGGCACCATTGGCTTCTACGCAGCCTACATGTTCGTGCGGAAGATCTACGCCGCCGTGAAAATTGACTGAAGCTGGAATCCCCCAGCAGGAATCAGACACCTCTGAACATGTGTCCTCCCGGGAGGGACAGGGACATCTTCTCCCAGCTCTTTTTAAGGAAACAAAAATCCAGTGGGAGAGTCACAAGAGAAATAATTAACTCCTCGATTTGGAATGTAACTTTGGCACAGTGTACATGGATTCTGGGCTACTTCTGCGGGGAAAAGGGGTCTGTAGATACCTTACATTTTATTATCCTGTTCCATATTTGAGGGAGTTTTTTAGCAGAGAAATATCCCTCTGTATAAGTAAACCCCCTTTTTGCTAATCCATCCTTTTTTTATGTTGATGATGAATGGATTTGAGACAGCAGTGGAAACACTTGTGAAAACGTTTTCTTCCAGCCCCTGGGGTGCTCTAGGATTCAGGGAGACTCTTCAGACAAGTATCAGACTGGGTTTTTCTCCTGCCTTCATGTCTGCACAGAAGAGGGAGCTTGACTATGGCAGAATAACCGGAGCCTAAAGGCTCACCCAGTGGGAGTCCGGCGCGCTCCGATCACCGAAGTCCGGCTTCGGCTTGTTTACAATTTGCTGGAGGTGCCATTCAGAGCCTGGGAAGTGCAATTTCACCCTGAGAGAGCTTGAGAACTGCAACCTTCGGCATCTCTTCTCCCTCCCTCCAGCCTCGGACAGCACAGGCCGCTGAGGGAGGGTGGGGTTGCCTCTCCTTCAGAAGGCAGGACACAACGTCCTGGTGGAAGTGACGTGGTTGTGCTGGGATGCAGGACTGGAAGGATGCGTGAGGTAACTACAAGGTTTGCTCTGTCAATAGCTCTGCTCCGGATGAGTGAGGAAACGGGACAGGCTCCTTCCTGGGAATGCCACTGGGATCCTGCAGAGCCTCTGGGAGATGGCTGCGGTGCCGTGACGTTAGTGCCAAGTGATCTGAGGCAGTGTTGGGCAGGAGCTGCCAGAAGGGCTCTGCAGGCCATGCTGAGGGGGCTGGCACAGGCAGGTGGCCCCGTGAGCTGTCCCATGGCTGGGAGCGGGGCTTTCTTGCTGCCAGCCCTGTGCTCTAGCTGCCCTTGCTGCTCTCTGCTCCTCCTCTGAAATTCTCTACCTCCAGGGAACAGGAAAAGTGTACACCCCATAGCTGTATTTTGTTCTTCTCCACAAAAAGCAGTCCAAGCTCTCCAGGATAGCTAATGTGGGCTCTTCTTTTCCCATGGCTTGATGCCTGAATCCACCTGTGGGAAACTCTTTTTAAAAGAGGTTAAAGTTGGGTTGTGGTTTTTTTTTCATTTGGGTCACTTCAGTGATGTTTACCAGTAAAAAGGTTCCACGTTGCAGTGAAGGCTCCCTCCATCCCCAGACTCACTGGATTCAGCCAGGACTACAAAGAAGAGGTTTTTTTAGTGAGATCTATGAAAATTTTTCTTCTTGGAGTAAGATCTTCCAATGACCAGCTGCCACAGGTCACATCATTCCAACCCAAAATTGCCCAAAGCCCTCCCTGCTCCCAGAGAGGTCTTTGGGGCCTTTTTTAATCCTAATTGCTGTAAGTTTCCACCGGTCCATGCAAGGGCCCGTGTCCCTTCCCATCGGCCCTGCTCATCATGCCAAAGTCTAATCAGCCAGTAATCATGGATGGAAAAAGGGAGCAGGGGATGTGTGAGCCAACTGTGCTGTGGAGTCCTGTGTCAGTTCTGATTTGAGGTTTCTCTCTTGAGATTCTTGTTGATTTTTTCTTCTGCCCCTGCCCCAGTGGAGAGGCTCAGCCAGCATTGATTTCTCTCCCTTCCCTGAAGTGTTTTCTCTGTATTCTTTGTAATTTTTAATTAATGTATGTATTCTTTGTGTCCTATTGTAAATAAATCTGCCATTGTCCTGTCTTCCTGCTCTCTTGGGTTCTCCTAAGCCACGTCTGGAGAATTTCTTGTTGTAACACTTGGCCTGTTCGACACTCATGTGGTCTGTGATGTGTGGCTTCAGCCAGAAGCAGAGCTTGGAATACTCTGGTTTTCTTTGTAATATTTTCCTTCTGGTAAACTAAATTTCTCCCAGTGTGGCATGCCCTGAATGCTGCCATGTATTGTAATTATGCCACCAGTTGAGGCATTTGGACCGTCTGATGCTGTGCTGCCGGTAAGATCACTTGAGCAACTCGTCTCTTGTGTGAGATACGTTGTTTGACATGTGGCACTGATGGGCAGAGCAGCAGAACTGTTGGATGGCAGTGCTGGGCAGATACATGGTGTTTTAGAGCAGCAGAGGGGAGAGGACAGCTCGGAAGGGAGCTGCCATTCCTTCCTCTGAGCAGGAGTTTGAGGAGTGCTGCTGCTGCAGAAGCTGAGCCCTCAGTGTTGGCTTCCAGCTCCATGGCTTCCCAGAGTTTGTGTGTTTCTGCTGGGGGGGTGAGTGGCAGGAGATCAGTGAGCATCTGCTGGAATGCTGACTGAGGGAAGGAAAGTGAATTCCTGTTTTCTGAGACGGTTTGCCCAGCAGAGCAATGGATGTGATTCCCCAGGTTATGGGGTCCAGTGTTGGGGGTTGCTGAGTGTCTGTGAGTGAGACCAGAGCTGGCAAATACTTGAATCAAAACTCAGATCATCAGAATAATCCCTTCTCTCTTTAAAAAGGCAAAGGAAGCTTCAGCTCCACCACCAGGACAATCCATGCTGAACTTATTTTTGGCGGATGAGTGTATTCATGTCCTGCCACAGCCCTCAGCTCCAGGGGAAGGCTGCTGAGGAAAGGGCACGTTTTAATCGTGGCTGAATTAGGAATGAAAACTAGAACCGAAAACTAGATCATTCTTAGACAAGCACCTAACACTGATCATGGCTGTCAGCTTTTAATCCATGTTCTGAAGGAGAATCCCAAGAGGGCACAGTGTGCTTTGCCCTGTTTCATCTTCAAATGCTGCTGGTGCCTGCAGCCAGTTGTAGTTTAAGCTGAGGTTTGGTCCTGGTTCTCCTGCCCGTGGGGAGCAGAGGATGTTGGGGTTATTTGGGAGGGGGAGTGGGCTGGACTTGTCTGAAACTCTGCCACAGGGGCTGGAAATTTTAGTGAAACCAAGTGACCAGAACTTTCTGTCTAACAAACATTATTCTCCTTGATGGGATAATGCTGTGGCTGCCTCCCCAGTGGGGTGCTGGGTCTTTTTCTTGTGGGTCTAATTCCTTGCTTGGAAGAAGTTTAAAAACCTCTGTGGTTTCACGTAGGGAACTGTGTCTTGGACCTGCCTTATGATTCTACCTTGTCTTAATCCAACCAAAACCCCAACTCTCCTCCATGAAGACACCCAGGGCAGATCATCCAAATGCTTTTAATAAACAACTTCATTATAAAGATGCTTTCAATTTGAACTTCATTTTGCAAGAGCTAATTTTAGTGGCGAACCGTACATTTCCTAATGGCACTTAATTACAATTTAAAAACCTTGTTTACAGCCCCCAAAATACTCTATTAAAAGTTTATTCACTCTGTGTAAAAGTGCTAGAAAGTTTGTTTTTAGAAAACCAGTTGAGCTTTAACAATGGGAAGTTTCTGGCTTTGGCAGCTGTAGCTGCAGGGAGGGAGGTCGGGCACGGGGCCTGTCCAGAACCAGCACAAGAAGGGACAGTGTCAATGCCAGCCCCAGGGAGGGACACTGTGGCTTTCCCACCCCCTCCTAGGGCTAATTCCAAACCCTTCACCTTTCAGTGGGATGTTTACTGGCTCCTGTGGGAGATGGCAGAGCTTGTGCTGAGAGAAGGTTCTTGTGCCTGCAAAGGCCACTCGATTACTTCTCTTCAGCATCAGTTTTGGAGTTTGGCTGCTCCCAGGGGTTCCACAGGTTCCTTTCTGTCCTTGTAGCCACCCAGGTCTCAAGAGTACATCAGCAGACAGCTATGTGTTCTTCAGTATCCTCATTTAAGGAAAACACTGGTTCAAATGTTACCAAACAATCTTTCTAAAATTGCTCCTAGATACCAGGAATCACTAAAGTGGGGAAGCTCCACAAAGCATCAAGGCTGAGACACTCGGTAGGGTGAGGAGAACTCAAACTCCAGAGAGACTTCTAGCAGAACTTCTTGGATGTGCTGGAGTGTGCAGGCTCCTGTACCCTTGTGTGGCACCCTGAAGTTGGGTTGTGCTGCTGAGGGCTGTGAGCAAAGCTCATGTGTTACCTTCAGGCACCTGAATAGCTCCAGGACTTGGGCAGGCAATTAGCTAAAAATAGGCACCTGAGGGAGAATTCAGTCAGCCTCACTAACTGGGATTAGAGGATAAGCAAGAAGGTAGGGTGATGGGAAGTACATCTTTGAAGATTTATTTGTGGAAATTTTAATTGGAGGCAGCAGAAAATGCCTCTGTGGGGTTGTTCTGTCCAGAGAGCAAAGGTGGTGCAATAGTAGAGAAAGGAAAAGGGGATTTTTTCAGTGAACTGCAGGAAATCTTCCCAGCAGCTGCTGTTCACCTGTCAGCAAGGAGGGAATTAAAGAACAAAGGGCTGAGCTCAACAAAAGTACTGAAATCATCAATCTACTGGAGGTGAAAAAAGGATTCCAGTTGAAGTGACACCATTTTTCAACACTGAGGCTAAAGAGCAGCAACGTTGTGAGACAGAGAACAGGATCTGTCACAACACGGCATGTGGGTATTCTGTCATGTGAAATTCAGTGGAAGCAAATGCAAGGTAACATGTTGTTCCTTCCTCCAAATGGATTTGGAGTGAGCTGTAATCCCGGGGGAAAAAGAGCTTCAGCATTTCAGAGGGTTCTGGCAATCTGAGCCAGGAAGGATGGGCAAGAGTTAACCCTCTGCTGCCAGGAAGTGGCTTGGCTTGGCTATTTGTTAGTTCTCATTTCCAGGGGCACATTAAGTTCATGGCTTTCTGAGAATCCAGAGTTTGATTTATAAGGGCTGGCAAGTTCATGTCCCGTCCTTTTTCTGACTGGAGGTCTATGGGTGTATATCTCAGTTGACTGTACTTTTCCTATTGCTTTGGACACCCCCCATGCCAGCCAATTTAAAATATTCCTTTATTTAACTAAACCCTCCTGACCAACTATGTGCTGTAGCTGCTGCCCTTGGGCTCAATCTGATGCCATTTTCCTGATATAGGTGTGCCAGGAACAGAGGGATCACAGTGGGTTGGTTTGCTGGGCTCTGCCTGGCTGACTCACAGCCATGTCCTGACCTGCAGCCCCAAACTCATTGTCCAAAACAAAAACCAAAACCAAACTCTTTCTGGGATGATTTTTTTTTGTATCACGTAACCAGCACAGTGGCTGCCACAGCCCTGCACGTACACCACAGAACAGATTGTAGGCTGTGCTGCAGCAATCCCCCTCACAGCATGCCAAGGTTACCCCTGTCCCTTACCTCCAGCTGCATCAGCAGGAGCTTTGCTAGGCTGACTTCTACTAAGTTGCCTAGCAGCTCAGTGCATGTGTCCTAATGGACTGGGATTCCCAAGTGCTGTAAGCTTGGATGCTCTAAGTTTTTTCTTATGAACAGGTAAAAGTTGTTCACTGTAACTTGTTCTGGAATTGCACACTTGCTATTACAAATGGAATTAGTCTCATTAGTTTTAGACTGACTGGCAAAATACTTTCAGGTTACAAACTGTTGTGGTAGAGGAACTTTGAATCCATTTTCCTGTGCAAACACCTGGAATTGGCTCCAATGCTGTCTCTGACCATGCTGCCTTTGCTGGGTTAGATTTTCCTTGCATTGACAAAGGTTATTGCAGTTCCGCTTGTTAAAGTAGCTGTGGAAAGCAAATCACACGTGCAAATCATAGCAAAATGAATTCCATTTATTCTTTGACAGACTACTGGTAGGAAAAAGATGCCTGGCTCTAAGTTTAGCTACCACTGCTAAAGGAATTCCAGTGATGACATCTGTTCAGAGTACAATGCAGGCAGGAAGCAAGAAAGCTGAATGTTCTGCAGTGGGAGAAAGTGTGTGATGGCATTGCATAAATCTGATAATCCTCACAGCGGTGAGTGATCAGTTCTGACCATATATTTCTCAAAAAATAATAATCCTCTCAACTGAAGACAGGATAAGGCTTGCATATAATTGATAACAGTGTGAAACTCTTTAATTTGCAAAGAGCAAAGCAATAGGAGACAGGCCTGAGGTATTCAATGCTGGTAAACAGACTGGCTGCTATGCCCTGTTTACCTTTGCTAGGTTAGAGAACAAGAAGGCACTCATTGGACTTGGAAAGGCAACATTTTCCAGTGGAGAAAAGGAAAAAGTACTGCATTCAACTCAGGGAGATCATTGCCACAGGATATTGCTGAGGTAAATAAATCTTATATTACATTTTGATACAAAAGTCTTATTTGCAGCATTGCTGGCTAACCTAAAACAACCGATCTATGTTCTGGAGAATCAATGGATTGCTAAAGAGTCATTCTGGGAAGAATTACTAAGCTAAATTAAAAATAAAATTCTGGAGTAAAATGGAAAGGGGACAAGCCTGTGACCAAAAGAGGCACAGCTGATGTCACACAGTGGGATCATGGCTCAGCAGGAAGGAATCTGCATCAACTGAGGTGGATGTGCTCTGGGGAGATGAGGGAGGACAGCATCTGGCTTCGCCCAAGGAGCTGAGATAACAGAGTGGAGGTAGATTTTGCATTTCTTAGATTTATGGAGAACAGTATTGACAGATTTCCTGGTTTATATTGGCCTACAATGGTTCCTCTATGCTGAGGTATGAAGATCTGCCTGTCCATAGTCATAAACATGCACAAATGCAGAGTGACCTCCATACATCCCCATCTGCAGTATAAGTGCCCAGGAAAATGGGAGCAAGAGACAATACAGGTGCTAAATGACACCAGCAGCTGGCTGCCACTTCCCAGTATAACCCTTCTGCCCTGGTAGGTAGACAGCCCATGGAAGAGTTTAAGAGGTAGGGCAGGGAGCAAGGGAAGCAGGACATTAACTTCAGGAGGCAAGGCTTGAGGAGGAGAGAACAAAAAAGGCCAGTGGAACCAAAAAGTCAAAGTTGACTGCAGGCCCCAAACCTCAGCATTTGTTAGAATTATTGGTGTTGGGGGAAATGCTTCCAATACACCGACAAGAGTGTACATGAAGCTGGGACCAATTTTTCCTTGATTCTTGAATGTTACCACCATTGAGGTTAAAATATATCTTTGAGACTGCTTCCTTGATAAGCCAAAAAGGGTGCTGACCTCAATAAATGGCTGTGGTTAAAAAACCCCAAGCCTCAGAAACTCTGTTCCTCACCCCAAGGGAACCTAAGGAGCAGGGCCTGCAGCCTGTTCTCACCCATACCTGGTATGCCAGTGCTCGATATCCCAAGCTCCTCACCCAGCTCTCTCATGTGCTTTGGTTTCCAGATGTTTGCCTGGGGGAGATACTGAAAAGGGCTCTGTCCATACACCGCACACCAAGCTAAGCTGTGAGAACTGCTCCATCCCCTTTGCTTGGGATAGCCAGCAGGAAAAGGCAGGAAGCTGCTGCCTACGGGGGCAGAGGCTGAAGTGGTCCAAAAGCAGTGTATTTCCCCATGGGGGAAGAACATGATAAGTGAAGAGAAATCAGTGCAACCTGACTTCGTTGTGTAAACAGTGTTCTAGCTACACCAGAGATGAACCCAGTGTATTCTGGTGCCTCCTATTTTTGCAATGGCAGAAACAGATTTGTATTGTGTAAACAATGTTCACCATAATGAGTTTATCCTAATGGCTCTGAAGAGGTGACGCTGAATTCACTATGTAAACGGGGTTGTTGCTTAACACTGATGTGGAGTAAGCTGTGTTGGGTGATGGGATGAGAGGTAGCAGGGAAGGACAGCCTCTTCCCCATTGGCTTCATACAAAGCGGTATCCTGACTTCTTCTCCATGTGGAGGTGTTGGCTGGTTTGCCAGAACTGCAGCGTGGTAACGTGAAATGGAAGCTGGACTCTTCAAAAGTTTAGCCCAGGATGAAAGAGTCTCAACTCCTTCTGAGGGACAGTCCCTTCCCAGAGAGGAACATAGCTCCAGCATTCTCAGGGAAGGTCAGTGCTAAGCACGGCTCCTGATTCACAGATTAAAAATTAGATGAGATATATCCAGTCTATCAGCTGAAATCTTTCCGCTGTACAAGACTGGGACTCGCACAGGGTATTGGCTGTTCCAGTCTACAAGTGCTCCCTCCGAGATCAGAAACCTGACCCAGCTCTGCCAGAGCTTTCACACCCCCAAGGAAGGAAGAGTTGTGCGTTTTTAAGGCTCTCCACAAAAGGGTGACCGAAAGATCTGCTCTCCAGTGCTATTTCCAGCTTATTGGAATGCCTGGTGGAACCGTGGCAGCGTGGTTGTGCTCAAGCTGGAGGTGAAGACGGGGGGCAACGAATGAAGGGGCCCAAAGTTCAGCGAGGCCCCGGCTCCGGGAGACTCTTGAGGTTGATGTTGCAAAGTGGTGAGCAGTGGCTGTGCCTCCCCCTGCGAGTAGCCCATGACCAATCCCCCTGATGAGACAGGTGGATTGCAAGGAGGAAGATTTAGGGGGAGGAAGCCAAGAAGATGAGAAAAGTCCATGTTAGCAGCACAGAGAGCCTCTGAGAGATTAGCAGGGCTCTTGGAAAGCAAAGCCTCATCCAGGGCGGGTGGCTGAGGCGAAGAGGACTGAGGATCACCAGATGAGAGAGACAGGCTGCCAGGGAAGTCTGACAAAAAGCTGTCCACCTCTACTTTGGGTAGTTTCTCAGGCAAATATGAGGTAGATCCAAGCTGATACTTTGGAGGAGGTTGCGGTGGGGAGGAGATGGGAGAAGAAGACTCCAGAGGATAGCTCATTCCCATTGGAAGAGAATTAGGAACCAAAGAATGGGGCATCCCTGAGCTTGGCATGGTTTGGAGATGTGTGCTGTACATGCCCACGGGCAGCATGCCAGAGAAGCTCTTACTACCCATCATGTCTCTGGATGCCATACACAGGACAGGACTCAGCTCTTCCTTCACTGCCACGGAGGAGCTGCAGCTGAGCAGACCCAACATGTCCACCGGCTCCGTCTTAATCTTCAGCAGTTCCTGGGAGTGGCTTTTCTTCATGTGCCTGGTCAGGTGGTCTTTCCTCCCAAACCTCTGAGCACAGTACTGGCACAAGAAGTCCTTCCGCCCCGTGTGCACTACCAGGTGTCTCCGCACGTCCTTCCGGGTGTAGAAGCGCCGATCGCAGTGGTCACACGGATGCTTCTTTTCCTTTGCCCCACCGGAAGCCCGCCTGGAATGAGCTTTGAGGTGCTCCAGCAGGACCTGGGTGCTCTCAAAGGTCTGGAGGCACACCTTGCAGCTGAGGTCACCGCTGGCAGCCGCGTGCATGGCCAGGTGTCGCCGAAAGCCCAGTTTGGTGTTGTAGTTCTTGCCGCACTCGGGGCAGTGCAGGGCCTCCTTGTTGGGATCGTGGGTCTGCAGGTGGTTCCGAAGGTGATCCTTCCGGTGAAACATCTTCTCGCAGTACATGCACTGGTGAGGCTTCTGAGCAGAGTGCGTGGCCATATGCCTTAGGGGGGAAAAGCAGGAAAGGTCAGACAAAGATCCAGCCCCTGAGGGAACACACGCTAGTTTTCCAAAATTTTGTGTCCTACACTTTATGCCACAAAAATCCCAGATGGCATTTTACCTCTACTAAACAAGGAGCACGGGAGCACAATGCTTCAGGCAAAATCTACAGTCTGTCCCAGCAGTTGTCTCTCCTCAGCTCCTGCTCTCTGCTGAGGCTTGCCAAAGGGAAACTCGCAAAGAAAACCTCCCTAGTTTGTGACACTAGGCGAGAAAACTTCAGCTCATCAGGAGGATCAGGCTGTGGCCAAGTTTGCTGACAGCTGCTGTGGTCTGATTTCACCTTGGTATCTCACACTCTCCTACAATGTGGGTCATCTGATTTCAGGTTCTCAGTCGTTGCTGTTTAATTATTTTGTGTTGTACTTCACTACATAAATGGGAACTCTACTTCTCCATACTGGAGCAACAGCTGCCATGGAGTTATCCCTGTGGTTAGAAGCAGGTTATGAATGTAAATGCTATTCTTGCTTTTCATTCTGTTTTTTAATCTGTGAACTCCACTTTCTGTTTCTATTTCCTCCTCAGTGAAACAGAAAACAGCTTGAGCTCAGGATAAAGCATTAACTGAAGTTCTCTGGAAGGCGCCTAAAGAGATGCCAAGTATGGTAATGTCTGGGACTCAACTGCTTTGCAAGGTAAAAGGGCATTTCCCCTCCTCCAGCTTCTCAGAAATTCAAGCAAAGACACACAAGGGAGGGGGTTTCCTCTCTCTCTCCTGGCACTGCTGGGCAGAGGCACTTGCAGATACCTACCTGTAGAGCTTGTACTTGGAAGCGAAGGCCTTGCCACAGTGCAGCTGGGGGCAGTTGTAGGGCCTCTGCTCCGAATGGGACAGTGTGTGAGTTCTCAGCTTGTCCACGTGAGGGAAGGAGGGCTCTGATAGTTCACACTGGCATTTTCCCTGACTTTCGGTCTCTTCACCTCTTGGTCTGGGCACTAATTTCCAGCCTGTCTCTTCCTCCTCCTGCTTTGCATCTTGAATCCAGTTGGGAACACTGGGAAAATATGCCGTCATGGCAGGTCTAGTAGAACATGGCCATGTCAAGCAGAACTCGACCCTGTGGGCGTCTCGCTGTGGTGTTGTCCCGGTGCAGTTTTCTGTTGGAGCCCCCTGTGACCAAACTGCTTTAATAGCAAAACTTCTTCATCTGAAATCACAGAAGGCTGGTGATAAGACACTGCATCCTTCACTCAGGCACACAATGAACATTTGAAGATGCGTGTTCCCAGATATGGGGAACTCCAATCTCCACAACGTTTTTCTGTCTTTTCCCCCTTAACCTGTTACCTGACTAAAATTATGTTAAACTTTTCTGAATTACATTTTTTGCAACTATGAAGAACCAGTATTACCTGTTGGATGTATTTTCTCCTGAAAGATCATGGAAAAGTGTCTACTTAAAAGCCCTAAGTACCTTTTTCTGTGTGTTTTGTGGATCACTTTTCATCCAATTTTTTCATATTCTCACTTGCTTTTGGTCTCTGCTTACATGGAATTCCCTCCATGACATTCTCAGAGAAACCAAGGTTCTCTTGTATTTTCTTTTCTGCTACCAACCTGGTGCACTGGGCAAAACCATCTCCAAAGCAAACCAATCTGAAGCCCCACACGTGGCTGAACAGGGCTGAGGAAAAGAACTCGCCATTATCGTCAACATCACAGCCTTTTCCGGAAGGCAGCAGATGCTGCTCCCCTTCAGGGTGGGATTACTCACCATCTTTTCACTTTTCAATTGTGAGGCATATTCTGCCTCTCTGGATTAGCAAGTTTTCTACTGTAATGAGCAATTTTTAAGTCTTTTTTTTTTTTTCTTTGACACTCTCATCCATTAATAATGGAAGCTCAAACTGCTTCCTGTTTGAAAATACACCTCCTGCAAGCTCTTCTGGCTTTTCATGTTGATGAAGTTCTACCTTAATCTCTCTTAGCAGGTTGTTCTTGAGCTGTGTGTTGGTAAAGTACAACATTTTTACAGGGTTCTACCACCAGCTCGACTGGTAAACGGTCAGCTGAAATAAAACCGATCTCTTTCACTCAATTTGGCTGCCTGAGAAACTCTTCTTAAAATAGCATCAAACCCTCAAGCTCTTTCTTACTCCATGATTGCTTCAGAGGAGGAACTTCCTGCTGCACATCAATATGAGTGCGAGTTGTGGGCAGGATGTGCAACTGCGAGGGAACAAACCAACCCCCGGTAAGAAAGTGCTCAAGGAACGTTATGAAGAGCTGAAATAACAATTACTGTGACTACACTATCACCCCCAATACCATGGATGGTTACCTCAGTGTGGAAAACACTGGGGAATGGGATGACTCTAAGGGAACATGTCACTGAGAGGTTTGGGAACGCCTGTTAAGAAGAAAACTTGGTTCTGTGCAGGCTGAATCTACGTGGTCAGAGCAGAACAATAAAGGATGAGAACTGCTGAGGTGCCACTTTGGGACAAACCAGAGCGATGTGACAGCTGCTCTGACCCCTCAGGGTGCAGGAGGCCTGTGGTTCTGAGCAGTCTGTCTTTCTGAATGCTAAAAGCATAAGTATTTCTCTATGAAATATGTTGCAGAAAAGATGAGTGCTCTCTACCTTTTGCTCCAGAGCTGTGCAGGTGTCCCGGGAGTCTCCGCCACTTTCAATAGAGAACTGCTCCTTTCCCTCCGAAAAAGCTCGGCCATCTGGGCCAGTTTTAAAGCTACCTGGAAGAAGACAAGAGTTTGAATTTTGGTGTCTTTAATAGTAAGGTGCATAAACGATAATATTGGAATTTCAGGTAGTTCAGAGGTGCTGTTGCAACCGCCTTGCGAACGGCGGAGGTGCGGGGGGTGGCCGCGAACTGCCCTCCGGGGAACTCGCTCCCCCATCCGGCACCTCCGCCGTTTGCCTCGGAAGCCAACCGGGAGACCCCCCCACGCCCGGGAGCGCTCCGTGGATAATGGAGCCCCGGTGGAACGAGATCACACATCCCCCCCCCGCCCCGCAGCCCCGAGGGGAGGGAGGCGGGCCCGGCCTACGCCCCCCCCTCCGCTCCGCATCCTCCTCCTCCTCACACGCCCCCCTGTCCCCTGAGGGGACCCCGCCACCGAGGGGAGGGTACGGCCGTGCCACCGCCCCTCNATGGTGGCGCCGGGCTTTGGCCGCCGACGAGCCACCATGGCGGTGCCGCCGGTCCCGGTGCTCCTCGTCCTCCTCCTGCTCCTCCCGGTGATGGCGGCGGGAGACGGCGCGGCGCCCGCCTGGGACGAGGCCGGTTACCTGCTCTACTGTCCCTGCATGGGTGAGGCTCTCCCGCTGCGGGTCCCCTGTGCATCTCCCGGTTGCATCCTCCGGTGCGACCCCCCGGCGCATGCCCCCGCGTGGTTCTCGCTGCAGACCCTGCTGGGGATCCCGTCTCATCCCCCGGCGCTGTCCGTCCCCCGCTGCATGCCGCGGTCCATGCCCCGGCGCATCCGCCGGTGCGGCTCCCGCTGCATCCCCCGCTCCGTGCCCGGTGCGGTGCCCGCCTGAGCCCCATCTCTCGCAGGCCGCTTCGGTAACCAAGCCGAGCACTTCCTGGGAGCCCTGGCCTTCGCCCGCGCTCTCAACCGGACCCTGGCCGTGCCGCCCTGGATCGAGTACCGGCACCACCGCCCGCCCTACACCAACGTGAGCCCCCGGCGGGCCCGGGGAGGGAGCGGGGGCGCGGCGGGCAGGGCTGGGACCTCTCCGGGGATGAGCTGCGGGTCCCGGGTGAGGGGACCCCCGGCTCACGGGCTCTGTTCTCCCGCAGCTGCACGTCCCCTACTCGGAGCACTTCAGGCTGGAGCCGCTCCGGCGGTACCACCGCGTGATCAGCCTGGAGGAATTCATGGAGCATCTGGCACCTCGGCACTGGCCGCCCGGCAGCAGAGTGGCTTATTGCTTCGAGGCTGCTGCCCAGAGAAGCGCGGACAAAAGCACATGTCCCATGAAGGTGAGTTCCTCCTCAGCCCCGCGGGCACGGCTTAATTCCAAAGGGTATGACTGACTCATTCAGGTCGCCATTGATTTGCAAATTTAGGAGTTACCCACCGCAAATCGGTCTGTGGGGCATTGCTTTCACCACTTGTGGAGTTGCGTGCTGTGCCTTCATCAGTTTCCTTTGTCTACAAAGTGCTTGGGGATCGGGAATACAATCTGTGCAAGTAGATTTTATCACTAAGGTTTTGATCGTGACTGCATCTTATCTCCTGCTCTCTGTTTCCCAGCTGTGGTAGCTTTCCAGCTGGTATTAAAGCAACCTCTCTTAACTACAAGTTTGAAAGCCGTGGTATCTTTGTTCTTTAAGACAACCTTTGCAACCTTCTCAGTGAACTTCTTTAGTGTATTTCACTGTCTCCTTCCTGTGGAGCTGGTGTGTCAAACACGCTGTTGTATGCCAGTTGCTTGCCTCCTGGAACAGACTCCTGCTTTGCACCCCAGGATCTTGGTAGATCCATCTTTCAGGCTCTGTGTATGCACTGAATGAACACTTGTCTTTTCTTTGCAGGATGGAAATCCGTTTGGTCCCTTCTGGGATCAGTTCCAAGTGGATTTTGATAAGTCTGAGCTCTTCAAGGGAATTTCCTTCAGTCCTGCATACAAGGACCATTGGATCCAAAGGTAGCAAGAAGATGGAAAAGTGCTGGCAGATCACTGTGGGCATTTAGAGTCACTTGTGAAAGCAGCTGTGACTGTGTATTGTAACTTTACATTTTGGGGAAGAGATTTAAGTTGTTAGTTAGTAATATAATTTAAAATATTAATGCTTTTTCCATTAAATATTTGCTGAGCACTTCCTGTGGGCAATACTTCATGTATGAACTCTGTTAGGCTGATTGACTTCTGAGCCAGGAATATTTAACTAAAGTATTTATTGATTAAATATATAATTAATCGTCAAAAATAATTTGGTTCCAAGTTGGTGATTATGAACTTTTTTCGTTTTGCTGGTTACCTCGTATTTTCAGAGCCATGAGTGACTTTAGTGGTTATCAGTATGTTTGGGTGACAGAATTGCTCTAGTCTGGGGTAGAAATATACCATATCACTGGTTGGTAGCTCCTCACTGCATGTATAAGGTCCTTCTCTTTTAGTCTGTCAGATAAAAGGTCTGAGGTAAAATACAGTTCCTGAGATTTCTTCAGATGGCAAAACAGCTAAAATTACCTAAATTTGGAGCAATAAATGCTGCATATTTTGGAGTGTTCCTGGTTTCCACTCTAACCTTCACAGCAGTCTTCCCGCAAGGGAAGTCGTGTTTCACACTGCTGGGGTTTGGTTTTCTGTAGGTTTCCACCCTCTGAGCACCCTGTTCTTGCCTTACCTGGAGCTCCAGCCCAGTTTCCTGTCCTGGAGGAGCACCGGCCCCTGCAGAAGTACATGGAGTGGTCTGATGCAATGGTGAAGAAGGGAGAAGCCTATATCCAGTCTCTGCTGGTCCGGCCCTACGTCGGCATTCACCTGAGGATTGGCTCGGACTGGGTACGGCAGCGGCTCTGGGCTGGTCACAGGTGGCATGTGGACAAAGCTCCTCAAAAAGGAGCTGTGCTGGGAAAACCACAGCTCCCATTCAGGAGCTCCCTGCGTGTTAGCAGTGCCGCTGGGATTCTTTCAGACAGGCAGAGGTGGGGGATTGTGGTGGTGTTTCCTCACTTGAATGTGGTAACTTTGAAAATGAAAAAACCACCACAGGTGGGGTTCAGCCTCTTCTCCCAGCAACAGGACAAAGGTTGGATATTAGGGAAAAATTCTTCACTGAAAGAGTGATTGAGCCCTGGCTCAGCCTGGCCAGGGCTGTGGTGGAATTGCTGTTCCTGGAAGTGTCCAGAACACAAGTAGATGTGGTGCTTTCTGATAAGGTTTAGTGGGCATGGGGTATCAGTTCAAAGTTTGGACTTGATGATCTTAGAAGTGTTCAACACTGATGATTCTGTGATTCTCTTTCCCTCTTCCAATAGAAAAATGCCTGCAACATGTTAAAGGACGGGACAGCCGGGCCGCACTTCATGGCTTCACCACAGTGTGTGGGCTACGACCGGAGTGCTGCAGTGCCTCTCACCATGGACATGTGCCTGCCAGACCTCAGAGAGATCAAACGGGCTCTCAAGCTCTGGGTGGCAAAGATTGAAGCTAAATCTGTTTATATTGCTACTGATTCCGAGCCCTACACAACGGAAATACAGCAGTTCTTCCAGAAAAAGGTGAGAAACCTCTTCTGGCAGGAGTGCTTGGATAAAAACCTTCCTTGGATTCTGGCCCGAGGCTCTCACGGACGGGAAGCAGGCAGTTGTGGAATAGGTTATTCACAGCCAAATATTGGCATCTCAAAGTGAATTTGGCTCATAGTAATAAAAATTATCCTGTAAAACTCTTTTTTTTTCCTGGGAGGTTGAAGAGCATTATCTGACATGGTAGTAAGTATTTCCATGAAAAGAGCTTAAATTAAGTAAACCTAAGTGATTTTCAGAAATGCTCTGACATTGATCTAATCATAAATGAGTTATAGGGCAGAGAAAGACAAAACTCGCTCTCTTTCTGTTGTGGATTCCATTTCTAATATTATGCCAAGACACTGGGTTGTGATAATAGCTGACTGGACTCATCCGCTCTCCTCATTTCTCTGCAGCTCAAGGTTGTCAGCTTGCAGCCAGAAGTGCCTCAGGTCGATCTGTACATTCTTGGCCAGTCCGACCACTTCATCGGGAACTGCGTCTCTTCCTTCACTGCCTTTGTGAAAAGAGAGCGTGATGTCCATGGGAAACCCTCCTCTTTTTTTGGCATGGACCACCCACCGAGGCTGCGGGATGAGTTCTGACCAGAGGAGGAAGAGGCTCGGTGGTTCCAGGGCTCTGAGCTGGGTCCTCGGTGCTGCAGCATTCGCTCTGGGCAGTCATTGCTGGGCTGTGGGAGAGCTCCTGCCCTCCAATGCTCCTAGTCCCTTCCAGACTGTTCTGTCTGATGTCTCCTGTGTTTCCAGTGTGAGCTCAGATAGAAATTTTAAATCATGTAGTTTATAGGAAACTATAAACTATATATAGTTCTTTAAGATGTAGCTTTTACAGCTCTCCATTCTCACTACTTGGGTTTCACCAGCAATCATGATGAAGCAGCTGCTCAGATTTCCTCCTCTTTTCTTTCTCTGTTAATTCTTAACTCTCACCTGGAGATGTTTTGAAGCTTTGTGTCCAGAACTGACCATAATTGCTTCTTTTAAGTGCAGAAGTATTGTCAGGCATACCAGGTTCCCTGGAAAGGGCATGCAAGGTGAAGCTGAGTACTGATAAAGCTCTGGGTTTTATCAAGGACCACTGTTGTCTTACCAGACCTGTGTCACCACAGTGCCTCAGTGTCCCTTCTCTTGTCCAAAGAGATTCCATACCCCGTGCTGTGGGGCCGTGGATCTCTTTGGTGGTGCTGGAGGAGTGCAGTGGGACACGATGTGACATGGCAGCTGCCTGTTCAGACTTTGTGCATCAACCTGGGGCAAGGGGTGTGCGGGGACATGGGAGGAGATCTGTCACAGCTGGCCCAGAGGTGGAGATTGAGGGCTCATAGCTTTGTAGTCAGTGAGGTTTTTGTTAGGAGAGAAACTTTGAGCCAAGATTATTACAGTAGCTGTAGTGGGGTTGGGTATGTCATACCTGTGTCTATGGTAGTGGGTTTTGTTTGGTTTTGTACTTTATAAAATAACTCCTCTGAGAGCATTACCCTTGTCTGGGGCAGTTCCCAGTGGAGGTAGCTCTGGAAAATTATTCACTGGTGGGGAAGCAGCAGCCCAGACTCCTCTTTGGCTTGGTACGGTTCAATGCTGGTTACACTGATAATCCCTATGTGGTGAGACTCAACTTGACCAATGCCTTTTGGTGCTTGTGACTTCATTTTCTGGTCCAAAGACTGAGTACAGAACTGTTCATTTTTCAAAAATGCTGCTTGGGTGAGTCTGCGGTGTCAGAGCTGCTGCCTCCAGTGCACTGCTGCAGTCCAGGCAAGGCTGTTATGAGTGGTTAACTCCAAATGTTTCTTTTAATGGTGGTCTTTTCCTCCCTGAAACTCAAGGAATTTGAAGGTTCAGGGGAGTGAGCAAAAGAGGGCTAAATGAGAACGTCTCCCAGGTGTCAGGGTGGCAAAAACTCACCTCTTGTTTCGTTGGGGCTGGCTTCAAAAATCATGGGATTTGGGGGAAAATCATCAGATTTGGCGCCTTTGGGAGCCAGGCTTTTCAAGACTTTGAACCTGCTTGTGTCATATGGTTTACTGATCTTGGGTGATGCCCTTGGGGCTGTCTTGCCTTGCTGTGGAGCAGGGGAAGCTGTTCTGTGTTGGGAAGACAGAGTATTAAGACAAAATGTTAGGGCGGAGTGTCTTTTTTTAAAAAAAAAAAGGTATTTTTTGTATTAATAAAGGATTGATTTTGTATTCACTTGTAGTACACCGACATTCATTCCTCCATTGCAGGAGTCTCTAGTACCTGAGCTGGACTGCACTGCTGCGCTCCAGACAGCTCTAGTTAAGGGGATTTAAATGTCTTTTCTTTATGGTTGTCATTTTCTCCTTGGAAATACTCCCGAGCTTTGGAGGATTTTAAAGGCTCCACCCTGGGTGAGGCAGAGCGGCGGGACGCGCCCGGGCGGCGCAAAACCCGGCACTTTTGGGGGTTGGCGGGGTGCCCGGTGCGGGGCGCGGCGGGGCCGCTTTGTCCCGGCTCCATCCGGGAGCGGCG
>VZTN01009290.1:151473-164046 GCA_013400515.1 Erpornis zantholeuca
ACCCGCCCGCGGCCCGGCTGAGGGGGCGATGCCGCGAGCCGGTGGCCCCGTTCGCGTGGGTGTCGCCCGCTCCCGGTCCTTCTTCCCCGCTGTCCTTCCCCCTCTCCACGGGCGCTCTCCGCGGTCCCCGGGCCCCCTTCCCTGCAGCGCCCGGTGTCGCAGCCGCGAGGGCGGCGGGTGATGCTCGGGTGAATCCGGGAACGAGCCCGCGGCCCCGGCTCTCCGGGGGAGGGAACACCCGTGGGGGGCCGTGCTGAGGCGACAGCGGTGACAGAGGTGGCCACAGGTGACCCTGCTTGGAATCAGGGCACAGGTCCAGCTCCAGCGGCAGCACCGGCGTGTCCTGCCCGGCCTGCGGAGCGTTTGTCAGGGAGGCGAGAGGGGAACAGCAGCGCAAAGGGTGGTTTGGCTTGGGAAGGATGGGAAGACACAATTCAACCGTGACATTACGAAACCACAAATATTTGAAAGATTTGAATGGCGAGAAGCAATGGAATGTTTCGAGTGGTACCTCGGGATGTGCAGAGAGGCAGTGGAAGGGTTTGGGCAGTTCCAAGAAGATCTTTCGGAGATGTTCAAGTGTAGGGCAGGAAGCAGAGCAGCCTCAGGACATCACCTGTCAGGGCAGGTGGCTGGGGTGAGCACGGTGCCTGGGGCACTGCTGCTGTTCAAGACAGCACCTCCCAGCCCTGGAAGTTTCTGAGGAGAAGTGGTTGCCCTAGTTTGTATTCAGGTTGTGGCATTGGTCATTTTTTCAGGCACAACCTTATGTTGACCGAAATAAATAAAAATGCTTCAGCTTCTGCCCATCCTTCCGTCTTGGTCACCAGGGGCACATTTGCTAGTGCATCCATCTCAACCTTGACCTTAAATTGTAGGGACCTGGTCCAGGTCACTTTAAGCTGAACTGAACTAATTTCATGAAGAAATTCCCATCTTTGATGGAGAAGAGTGGATGGCACAGCAGCATTCCCAGCTTTCTGGCCATTCACATCCAGCCACTCTGGCAGCTCAAACATTGCCCTGGAGTTTCTGGGGAATATAAACACTGCCAGCTAATGGGTTTTATTTTCCAGTTACACACTTGGATAAATCTGAGAAGAACCATAATTTGTTATGCTTCCAGTAAACTTCACCACAGTAGCTAAAATAATTGGAGATGATTCGTGATGCGTTGTTATGAAAATAGCCTAAGTCAGGGGTAAAATCAGTTGTTTGTGACTATAAAAAGAGAGTTGAAAGCAAAGTGGGGAAAAGTGCTAAAAGCTGATGGTGAGGAGGTTCACTCAGAGGAGCAGCAAATATGCAACATAATTTTTTTTCAAGGTGTACCTCTGGCAAGACTAACTGAACTCCGATCATTTAATATTTGTCATAGTTGCTTACAAAAGTGGCACTTCTCATCAGAAGAGTATTTTAGATATCAATATATAAAATAAATCCATGCTCTCCTTGTCAGAACTTGTGCCTGTGAGTATTTGCCAGTGTGAACATGCAGATATGTGACACAGTGGTTGCCATGTGACCTTGTCAGAAAATTGTCTCTCGTGAACTTGAATTACAGGAATGTCTCTGGGAGCTGTGGAAGGAGAAGCATGTGTTAATGTATAGTTTGTCCTCATTTCACTTATTCTTTCTGTGTTCATGCTCCAGAATTTGTGTTTGCTGTGGGTCAGACAGGAAGGTCACCTTTATCTGGAGCTGTCAATTAGGAGGGAAATGGTTTTATTCAGTAGCTACCCAAAATTCCTGTGACAGTTTGAACCCACTGTGCAGGGTGTAGAGTGAATTCTGAATGAGAGTCCAGTTCAGTGCTTTTATGGGAAGAATGAGAAGCAAGAGTTTCCCACCGCAGACCCAAGCAAATTCCCAAGGCCATATTGAGGTTTCTGTACAATTCTTAACCATGTTTGTCTGTTATTTCTGTTTTTCTTTTTGCCAGTCTGACTGTACATTGGGCTAGAATTGTGCTTCCTTTCTCATCCACTAGCTCTGGTCCTGAAGTTCTCTGCCACCTTGTTGGGGAAGCCCTCCTGGGACGTGCAATTATCGAATAAAAAACAATTAGACATAAATCCCTGTTTCCTGCTGATGCAGCTGGGAAGGGAACAGTGAACACATCCCAAGAAGGCCACACCTGAACATGTGCCAGCACTACCTGGGATTCCCTGTGTGTATTAGTTTTACACTTAGTTCCAGCTGGCAGAAGGACCTCTTCTTGGAAGATATTTTGGAAATAAAAAGGGTTATTAGAAGCCACATGGCATTCCCCAAGCTGTGCCATTGAGATCTGCCTTGTGAGGCTTTAGCAGTGACTGCTTTAGCAAGAGCACAGGCTTTTTGCTCCATTTTCAGTGGCAGCTCCTCTTGCTGATGACTGCAGGATGCACCAGTGTGTTCCTCTGTCTACCCAGAGTCATGAATGACTTGGATCTGTAATCTGGGTTTCTGCAGTGTGAGTTTAGGTTGATGGTGAGTCCTGTAAACCTGATGCAGTTGGAACACCAGAGCAGGAGTGATGTCAGTAGGTCAATGTAGTTGAGCAGGGCTGGCTTTTTTGGGGAATCCTGAGAAAAGCATATTGCCAAAAGAGAAGGTAATAGCAGACTTATGCTCCAGAGAGAGCAAAGCTGTACTAGACTTCCAAAATGGGAGATTTAAAACAAAAGTCCTGACTACAAAGAAAATAAATAGCAAAGCATATAAATAGTTTTAAAAAATTTATTACTATTTTTAAGGGTCAATAAAAGGATGTTTACCAACTGTAAAGATGTGATTTGGTGATGAGTTTTTGCGGCAGATCTTGTAAAAATGGTACCATTTGATGCAAGCCTTTGGTAAAATAATTCTCTCTCAGTTCAGGCCTTTACAGGTTTTCATGTTGTACGTTATTTTAGTTCTTCAAAATCCCTTGCAACTTAATGAAGGCAAAATGCTGCTCAAATCAATGAAGCGAGTCTTTGTGAAAAGCTGTCCCCTGCAGTAAACTGCCTTCAGACACTCCTGCTTTGTTTTTGTTTCAGGCTTCTAGCACGGGGTCATCCATCAGTCGGATCACACCAGCCGCAGCCCCGCCGTCATGTCTAAGTCAAAGAGCTCCGAGTCCGTGCGGGTGGTCGTGCGCTGCCGGCCCATGAACAGCAAGGAGAAAACTGCTTCCTATGAAAAGGTTGTCAATGTGGATGTCAAGTTAGGGCAGGTCTCAGTGAAGAATCCACGGGGATCATCTCATGAACTGCCTAAAACTTTCACCTTCGATGCTGTGTATGACTGGAATTCCAAACAGGTCGAGCTCTACGATGAGACCTTCAGGCCTCTTGTGGACTCTGTTCTGCAAGGGTTTAATGGGACAATCTTTGCCTATGGGCAGACTGGGACAGGGAAAACGTATACGATGGAAGGGGTGCGTGGTGATCCTGAAAAGAGGGGGGTCATCCCCAATTCATTCGACCACATCTTCACTCACATCTCTAGATCTCAAAATCAGCAATACTTAGTTAGAGCGTCTTATTTGGAAATTTACCAAGAAGAAATCAGAGACTTGTTATCAAAAGATCAGTCCAAGCGGCTGGAGTTGAAGGAGAGACCAGACACAGGGGTTTTTGTTAAGGATTTGACCACCATTGTTACAAAAAGTGTCAAAGAGATAGAACACATCATGAATTTGGGAAACCAGAATCGCTCCGTCGGTGCCACCAACATGAACGAGCACAGCTCTCGATCTCACGCCATTTTCCAGATCACTATCGAGTGCAGCGAGCTGGGACTGGATGGAGAGAACCACATCCGTGTTGGGAAGCTCAACCTGGTCGACCTGGCAGGGAGCGAGCGGCAAGCAAAGACTGGAGCACAAGGGGAAAGGCTGAAGGAAGCCACTAAAATCAATCTCTCCCTCTCAGCTTTGGGCAATGTTATCTCTGCCCTCGTAGATGGCAAAAGCACGCACATTCCGTACCGGGACTCCAAGCTGACCAGGCTACTTCAGGACTCATTAGGTGGCAATGCCAAAACTGTGATGGTGGCCAATATAGGCCCTGCCTCTTACAATGTAGAGGAGACACTGACCACACTGAGATACGCCAACCGTGCCAAAAACATCAAGAACAAGCCACAAGTGAACGAGGATCCTAAGGAGGCTCTGCTGCGGGAATTCCAGGAAGAGATTGCTCGACTCAAGGCACAGCTGGAAAAACGGTCTATTGGCAAAAGAAAGAGGAGAGAAAGGAGAAGGGAGGGTGGGGAAGAGGAGGAGGACACTGAAGAGGGTGAGGATGAAGGAGATGACAAAGATGATTATTGGAGAGAGCAACAAGAAAAGCTGGAGATTGAGAAGAAAGCTATAGTCGAGGATCACAGCTTGGTAGCAGAAGAAAAGATGAGGCTGCTGAAAGAGAAGGAGAAGAAAATGGAGGACCTAAAGCGAGAGAAAGAAGCAACAGAGATGCTGAGTGCAAAAATCAAGGTAGAATTCTTCCTTGTCATACTCTTTGAAAGCAATTTATTTAGGCTGTGAGGAAAATAAAGGGCTTCCCAATCTGGAAAGATATTTCACAGAAAGTTTACAGGATAGTGATTCGTGTTTAGTTTGGAAGATTTGAAAATAAGCTATTTCTAGCCAGAAGTTGAACTTTCCACTCTTAATTACACATTTCAATATTCATAAGTTGTTTCACTGTTCTTATGTGCTGTTCTTAAGCAATTGGCATGATAAAAGACAATGCATCTTTTCACAAGCTGTGGCACAAAAAATGTTTCATTCTGTCACAGGTCATTAACAAGTTCTTTACAGGGGAGTACACATTTTGGTTCTCCAGCTTTGCCATGCATTGCAGTGGTGCCTTATTCTAAACAAGTTACTGTTGCATTAATCCCACCGTTTTATAGGAATTTTAAGAAATAGTGATTCTGGTAGCAGCTTCCTTGAAAGAGAAGTAAACAAGGGAGCTGCCCTGAAGAAGTTGTTTCCATACAATACAGTTGTTACCTTCTGTGGTCACTGAGAGAAACTTCTGACCCTGGTTTTTCCTTTCAGACAATGGAAAGCAAGCTGCTGGTGGGAGGGAAAAATATTGTGGATCACACAAATGAACAGCAGAAAATCTTGGAACAGAAACGACAGGAAATAGCAGAACAGGTACAAGGAAGAATATTTGTTATTTTGTATAAAAAACCTTGCTGCAGAACTTTTGTAAAACATTGTGTCAGTGGAAATCACCATAAAATTTTCCCAGGATTAACCCTAAAATTGGTTTAATGGCAATCATTTATTGAAAAGAAGGAAGAAGGGCTTGTGTCAGATTTGTCATTATCTGAAATATGTAAAGAAGGTTTATAATAATTTCATTCTAGCTCTTCATGGTAAAGATTTACCTCCTATCTTGATCTGAGCTGTTTGTAAGTGAAGAAATATTTTTGAGACGTCTGAGAGTACCAGTTCAGGCTTTAGCTCAAGGGAGGGGTTTTTAAAGTGCTAAAAGTTCATTTTCTGTTATGAAAATTCTGTTGGTGATTCTTAAATACAATAACCGCTACAAACTGATAAAAAGGAAAGAAAAAAAATTTAAAATGACATTTGATTCCTTTAGTTGAAGCTTGAGCCTCGTTCACACTATCTGATCTTAATAGCAAAATAAGAATAGATAAGAGTTAATGCTTCTGGTATTTCTATGGCAAGAGATAGGAGGAACTGGAAGGCAGGGAAGGAAACCCATCCTGAGCACTGGTATCATGTGTGTCAGCTGGAGGTGACAAGGTAATTGTGGTCTTTAATGCCATCTTGTCACATTCTTCAGAAACGTCGGGAGCGAGAAATGCAGCAACAGATGGAAAGTCGGGACGAGGAAACACTAGAGCTGAAGGAGACCTATAGTTCTCTTCAGCAAGAGGTGGACATAAAGACCAAAAAACTCAAAAAGGTAAAAAGAAAATTATTCCCTGTCTACCAGGCTGGGAATAAAATCAACTTATATATGAAAGTGAGAGGAGCATTGGCAAGTGACTGATTTTGGCTCTTGTTGTGTGCTCCAGTTATTCTCTAAGCTGCAAGCTGTGAAGGCAGAGATCCATGATCTCCAAGAAGAGCACATCAAGGGGCGCCAGGAAATGGAACAGACTCAGAATGAACTCACCAGGGAGCTAAAGCTAAAGTAAGTCCCATCACTCCATTGCCTGCTATTAACTGTAACAGAAGGGTTTCTCAGGGTGGGAAGTGGAGGGACTGCCTTGCACATACTTGTGGAATAAGATTTAAACAGGAGAAAACTAAACCATTCCTCCTTTTCCAGGGTTGTATTACATCAGTGGGAGGGGAACACTGAGGAAAGTCATGTGCCAATTATGTTTCTTATATATTTCTCATTTTTGTGGTTGCATGTAGGCACCTGATTATTGAAAACTTTATTCCCTTGGAAGAAAAGAATAAGATCATGAACAGATCATTCCTTGATGAAGAGGAAGACAACTGGAAACTACATCCCATAACCCGTCTGGAGTGAGTGTACTTCTGCTCTTTTCTTGGGATGGAATTACAGGTCACAGGAAACCCTCTAGCTGTCAAGAACAAAAGAGGGATTGAATTGGGGATTTAAACTGGCCCTCTAGAGTTCACAGCTTCTTGATGCATAGTAAAATAAAATAAAACAAAACAATTTATTCCTCTTTATAGGTGCTGTGACATAGAAATGAACAGTTAGAAGAATTCTTGGAAGATTATGACTTTTCTAATAGTCAAACCCAATAACTATATGTAAAATATATGTAATAGTGCATTCACCATTAAAATAGCAGTGCATTCCTATCATACTTCTTTCCTGCTCCCACAAATGCCTGGGTGGTTTCTGCTGTGTTGAAACAGATTTCTGCATGTTGTAGCTCATTAACTCAAAGAGGAGCCTTGGGTTTTAGGGTATAACTGAGTGAGTCTCTGTTTTTCTCTAGTAACCAGCAGATGATGAAAAGACCAGTATCTGCTGTGGGGTACAAAAGGCCCCTGAGCCAACACGCCAGGACGTCCATGATGAGTTACACAGAGGCTCGGTACAGGGTAAGCCCACATGTGGTTGAACCTTTGTCTCTTCACCCTCCTGCTCAGGGGAATGTGAATTCCAGAGGGGATTGTGCATTCTTCTTTGAGATGTAAATTTGTAGTGTCCTGCATACATTTATAAAGTACTTCAGATTAAGTTTCTGGAGGGAAAAGTAGCAGTTTGTTTGAAAACACGGAGACTTTGATTCTGCTTTTCCTGTCTCAGGCAGAGAACGTGGTGTTACTGGAACTGGATCAGCCCAGCCGAACAACGAGGAACTATGAAGGCCCAGCCATCGCTCCCAAGGTTCAGGCAGCTCTGGAAGCAGCTCTCCAGGAAGAAGATGAGATTCAAGTGGATGCCTCAACATTTGAGAGCACTTCAAATAAAAAATCGAAACCCAGGTGAGCTGACCTTCCCTGAGCAGACTGGCCCACAGCAGAGGTGCAAGTACATTTGCTTTGGTCAGCACTTCTCATCAGTAAAGTGAAGCTGAGCTTTGTAGTAAAGCAGAGAGAGAGAGAAAGGAACATATAGTCATAGAATCATTAAGGTTGGAAAAGACCTTTAAGATTTGAGTCCAACCTTCAACCAAATCCCACCGTGCCACTAAACCTTATCACAACTTCTCATTTTTGAACCCTTCCAAGGATGGAGATTCTACCTCTGCCCTGGGCAGCCTCTGCCACGGCTCAATCACTCTTGCAGTGAAGAAATTTTTCCTAATATCCAGCCTGAACCTCCCCATGTAGAACTTGAGGCAATTTCACCTTGGCCAGTCACTTGTTACTTGGGAGGAGAGGCCAACCCCCGCCTTGCCACAACCTTCTTTCAGGGTCTAGGACATAGGACAGAAGAAAAAAGCTGAGACTGTTTATTAGATAATAACTCCAGTAAAAAATCAGCTTTTTGAAGATTAATTTTGGAAAGTAACAAGTGACATTGTTAGAGCTTTTCTTGTTTATGTTTTAATTTTTGCTTCTTCAGACCGAAAACTGGAAGGAAATCGGCGGGATCCTCATCAGGATCAGGCACCTCCAGTTCTCAGCTCTACCCACAGTCACGAGGGCTGGTTCCAAAATAAAACCAGCAACTCCTCTCCAGGGAGGGAACTGCCTTTACCTTCTGAGAGCAGAGACAAGGACAAACCTGCAGAGAGAGCTCCTGGCCAGCCTCCAGCCCCTTTCCCTGGAGATGGCCTTGTTGCTGTTTAACTGACTCGGGCCAGTCCAGGGGCACTGAGCCATGGGAATATCCGTGCTTGCAATTCAGCATTTGGCCTCTGTGGGAAATGGATTTTAGTTAGGAAATCAAAAATGCATGAGGTACGTTACAGTGTGTTAGGAGCAATGGGAAGCATGGGGATCACCTCACAGCATCACCGTCCTCCTCCTGCACCAGCCCTTCCACTGCACGGGGCTTTTTGGCTGTTGGGCACTAAGAAGACAGAGTTGAAAGTCATCTCAACAGAACCACCAATCTACAGCTCCACAGTGAGAACCAAAAGAGGCTAAAAAGCAGAGGATCTGTTCAAACTTGACAAGGTGCATGGTTCTTCCTGCCTGAGAGGCTGGCATCATCACCTGGGGTTCAGGTGTTGGTCTGGAGAGGCAGGATGGCAGCGGCCAGCCTATCCTCACCACCACAGAGCTGTGCCTCCCCACAGGGCTGTAGCACAGAAAAGGGTCTTGAAAACAACTCTCTGGTTCCTAGAAAGGAAACAGTAGAATCTGAAGTCCTTTCTTTGTTTAATGGCATAAGTGAGAGCTCCTCTAAGGTGACCTACAGACCTCACCCCTACCAACAGGAACCACCTTGTCAAAGAACACCTCTGCATGCCAGTGTCAGCTCCACAGCTTTCCTCCTCTCTCTTGCCTCTATCTTTACTCCTGGAATTTAAAACCAGTGTCCATATGACATCTTTAATGGCATATTGCCATTTTCTCATGCCTCCCACTGTTGATGAAAAACGTAGCATTAGCTCAGAGCTCTCCCTGCCAGGCTCAGACTCTGAGCTGGGCAGAGCACTGGAACTTGGAGCTGCCTTTGGGTGCACTCCTGGGAATTTGTTTCCTTCCCTTGGTGTCTAAGGAGGTTCAGCATTCAGTGCTTTTTGTGCCTCACCTGTTCCATCTTAAGCAGCTTTTTCTCTGCACTTCCCAGCCCACTCAGAGCCTGCTGGGAGTGAAACCCACCTAACCAAGGCTGGTGGTGGAAGCTGGTGTGAATTCCAGGGGCTTTTCTTTAAAAACAAGGGAGGAAGGGCTCCTGCTTTTGACAGTCTCCTTGCAGAGCTGCCCTATGACTAAAGCAGGCTCATGTAGCAGGGTAGAGGGAGGTGGAACTCCACGCTAAGGACAGAGTAAGGTGTCCCTGTCTTGTGTCCCACAGCTCATTCATAAGTTTTAGTTCACTGTTTATTGAGACTTGGGATGTTACTTTCCTGGTTGCTCTTGGCTGTCATCCTGTGAACGTTTTTACCTGTTTCCCTCACTGATGACTTCCTCCGGACTGACAAGTGTGAGTGTGTGAGGACTTTGCCTGGTTGTAGAAATGCTCTGACGTGTGGATTCTGCCTTGTGCTCGTTAAGTGTCCACGGAGTGACTTCACCCAGGCTGGAGAACTCCTTTCTACTGATCCCCTGAGCAGGAGGAACCGAGTCCTCAGCACAGCTCGCCTGAGCATCCTGCAGGCACGGTGCCCAGGTGAGCCAGGTGGGCCCTTTGAACACCAACTTGGCTGCTGCAATCCATGGACTGCTTTCCCGGGCCACAAGGTTAATATATGTATACACACATATGCACACACATATTTATATATATATTCATTTTGGTGGAGGAAGGAAGGATTTGCCTATAATTGAGAGAGCAGGCACATGACCAATTTCTTTCAACCTGAACGTGGAAACCCAGCATAATCTTCATTTTTACAAAGCACTGTTTATGTCCAGAGAGCCTTTTAACTGGCTTTTGTTGGATAGTATAACATCACCTTTTCTTCCCTCTCCTCCCTCCTTCTCTCCAGCACATAATCTTCTGTACTAGAACATTTTAAAGGTTGATTGTATGGTTTAAGTGCTCAGAGAGTTGGAATTAAATAAGGCGGGGGGGAAGTGTTTCAAACCCTGAAATAGCAGCACAATATATAACCACGTCTACATACATACCTATGTACACATGGTTTATGTGAATAATGCATACACGGACACATCTGTGTCTGCACATGTGCACACTCTTCCTCAGTTGCTACTATTCCATAGGGAATTCTAGTCTATATTAAACTCATATGCTGGAAACTGCCCTCGTGGCAGGGCTGGTACCGTGGAACTCTGCAGTGCAAACCTGTTTTCATGTTGCTGAGCCAGCTGGTTTCAGAAAGGCTCTGCTTTTAACTCTGTAGAAATTCATTAGCAAGGTGAAAGAAACTCAGTAGAGTGGAAAAGAATAAATCTGCATATTTAGTCATTGTATGTAAATTGGGGCTGTGGGTGGAGATTGGTCAGTGTCTTCATGGGCATTCTCCTCGGCCTTTTACAGAAGCTTTTGGATTCTCATTCCAGTGGACTTAACCCTCACCAGATGCTCAGTAGCACTGATATTAAGATAGATAGTCTTAAGCTGTACAAAACATACTGAGCTCTGGTTTGAAGCTTTTAAGAGACATTCCTGCCGAGTTTGCCCTTCTCTGGTGTTACCTGAACCATCTGGGCTTCCTGCTGGTTAACCAAAGGCAGGAAATCCAGCTGGACTCCTGGAAGAGGCCCTGGGACAGCCATGCGCCGTCACCTTTTCTTCGTAGGAATGTTTAACATTCAACATAATTGTCTTTGCTCTGATCTGTATAATGGGATCTTTTTTTAAAAAAAGTGGCATGGAGCAGGAGTTGGCCTAGGGGAGCAAACGCCACAAGACACTGAAGCATAGGAATTAAAGCACTTTCTTAAATCCTTAACTTAGGTCTAGCGCCTTTTAAAAAATATTTGCATGCTGCTTGAATCTTTTAAAACACATACCTCTGCCAGAGCACCAGGGGCTGCACCGGTGCCTTATACAGATCAGAGCAGGCAGTGTTCAGTCAGTTTTGGGTGTGTGAGTCTGCCCTCGCTGAACACGCAGCGCTGGAGTTTCAGTGAGGCACCTGTGTACCTGGACCTGTCCTCTCTCCTGTCTGTGCTGGGCAACGTGCACCAGTCTTTAAACAGTTCAGTGTAATTCCTGGGGGTCTGTTCCTGCTGTGTTCAAACGCAGATTGGAAGAGAGAACCTGCAAAAGCCATAATTAGCTACGGAGATGGAACTGAAATGAGAACACTGGTCGTGCCTGCTGCACTGTGCAGTGGGGAGTTGACTCTCTGGGGTCCAGGTGCTTACTGCCTTCTCCAGCCCCCTTTCTTTTTGAAGAGGTGACCCAGGATCCTTCTATGGGCACAGCTGTCGATGACAACTCTCAGCTCCTTGGAGATACACCCACCTCCGCCTTCTCTTAGGTGATCTGTAGAAAAAGAATCTGTCCATAGTTCTGTCCATAGTTTTACAGCTTATATTTATTTGTATCATCTCTTTTGTCTAGGAATGTAAAGTGATCCTAAAATACAACGTGTATTAAAGTCAATAAGATTTATTGCATCTATCAAAACGTGTTTTTTATCATTAATTTGGGACAGGGTTCAGTGACTCCATGTTTTACAAATCCTCGTGTTATTTTTCTTTCATTAAAAAAAAAGAAGTGTCTGTGCAAAGTAAGTGGAAAAATGTAAATATGAGTAGAACTGCAATGAGTATTGTAAAGTGTGCATATATGTATATATATATAAGTATGAGTAGAAAATGCTGATGCCTGGCATGTGGCACCTTGGGAACCAGAAGTGCTGGTGAAATTCCACCTAGATTCCAGTCCAGGGTGGGCCCCCGGCCTCGGTGCTTCTTTGCTTGCGACGGTGCTGATTCAAACCAGTCTTTTTTCGGCGCCGTGGGGAGAAGGAACCTCGGGGCGTAACCGGCCTATGTCCAGGGAAGGGAAATGAAGGTGGGGAAGAGTCTGTAGCACATGTCCTATGAGGAGTGGCGGAAGGAGCTGGGAGTGTTTACCCTGGAGAAAAGGAGGTTCCAGGGTGACCTTATCACTCTCTACAACTCCGTGAAAGGAGGTTGGAATGGGGGTCGGGCTCTTCTGCCAACCAGTGACAAAAGGACACTGTTGAACTGTGTCAGGGGAGGTTTAGTTTGGACATCAGGAACAATTTCTTAAGGGATCATTAGATATTGGCATGCGCTGCTCAGGGAGGCGGTGGAGTCGCCGACTCTGGAGGTGTTTAAGGAAACACTGAACGTGGCGCTCAGTGCCCTGGTCTGGTGGACATTGTGGTGTTGGGTCATAGGCTGGACTTGCTGATCTCAAAGGTCTTTTCCAGCCCAAGTGATTCTGTGATAACCGGGATGCTTGGAACACAAATAGCCGCACTCCTCAGCCGCGGGGGCTCATGCTCGAGTCCTCCGCTCCAGCTCGGCCCGCAGCCGCCCCCGGCCCGGGCGGTGCCGCTTCCCCACCG
>VZTN01009290.1:164580-214769 GCA_013400515.1 Erpornis zantholeuca
GGCCCCCGGCCCTCAGTGGCGAGCTGCCCGCCCGCCGGGGGTCCCAGCGGCCTCCTCCGCCTTCCGCCGAGCGGGGCTGCAGCGGGTCCCGGGATGGGACGCGGGAGGAGCCGTCCCGCAGCGGTTCAGTGCCTGCCGGGCAGGGCTGCGGGAATGGTCCCGCTCCTTCTCTTCCTTTCAGATGGTTTAAAGCTCCGTGGGAGGAACCGGAGCCTCCGGAGAGGGCACGGCCACTGTCAAAAGTTTGTGCTTTAATTATCGAGGGTGCGGGTTCCTTCTGTGCGCCGGCAGTGCCCGAGGGCCAGTGGCGTGTGCCGGGCTGCCGGAGCAGCAGCTGGACTGAACATCCCCGAATCAGCCCGTATTTGGTCACTTTTGGGTTTAGGAGACATGGCCACGGAAATGTCGTAGTCCTTTTGTCTTAAAGAATCTCCTTGTTGAAGGCTTCAGCTTCCCATCCCAGCCCATTCCCCAGTCTGTGGGAATGTCACTGTCACTGGACTGTTGCAGTGGGAGGAAAGTGATTTCCCTTTGTGAAGGTGGATCTGTCTTGAGCCCCAGTTATGAAGTAGGAAATCAAAAAAGCAAAATAACTTCAGTGTCTTTCAGTGAGCTACTCAGAGGTTTGATTCAAGGGCTGCATGCCGAGGTGTTTAGGCTGGCTGCTTGGCATTCAGGTGGAAGGAGCTGGCTCTCTCCAGTGACACAGGTTCAGCAGTGCAGGGGTGGAGTAAGGGATGATCCAGCTGCCTGGATGTGAATGGATCTTGTGTTTCCTCCCTGTAGCCATGTCAGTGGCATACAACTTGTGAGGATACATGTGTTCTTCTTGTGTAGCCCATGGACTTCTGTAGAAATGGATTTACAGGGCTTGAGTGTGGTTTGCTTTCTTTTTTTCTGTTGTGTGTGCGTGTTTTGGTTTTGCCAGCCCAGGTTATGCATTGAAGCATGTAAACATTCAGAAGGAACAGTGTGGGTGAGTCCAATGAGGCTCATGTCTTGTACTCAGGATGTTGAGGATAAGTCTTGGTGCTTCTGAGTAAGATTTTTTTGGCTATTGGAGTGTTTTCTTACTGCTTGCCAGGAGGAAACCTAATCAGACAAGCATCTGACTTCCAGCAACTTGCATCATCTTTTGTGTGTAAATGAAAATATTTTAGACCCACGTGGCTTTACTTGAAAAACTGGAGAAGGACATAAGGCAGCCACTGTGGAACTTCACTGCAGGAGCCCGGTGTTTTCATTCTCCATTCTGCATTTCTCCTTGGGATCCAGGTTCTGTGAACCAGGTGTGTCACTGCAGGTGGCAGGGATGCTTTCCTGGTAGGTGACCCTGGGGGTAGAAGCTGTGCTATGTGACCTTGCATAACATTAACTCATTCAAACATCCTGGGCTCTGACAGGTGAAAAAAATCAACATTCACAGCCTGCCCAAAACAGCACATGAGACCAAAGCAGTCACCTAATACATCACATCATCCTTGTGTGATGGGGAAGGCATCTCTTCACACAGTTCTTCTCACCTGTCTTTTGGCCAGTTGAATTCACTTCTCGGGCACGGTGGGTGCATGAGATGTCTAAGCCTCAGCAGCATCTCAGAGCCATTGATGAACCAGAAATAGAACGATCTCATACTAGATTATCCACTTAGAGAGACCTACAGTTGCGTAGCTGCACTTCCAGCTTGCAGGACTGATTGTAAATCACTAAAAATAGATCTTAATTTCACACTAGTCTTACATATGCTCCCTGTCAAAATTCTTTTAATTTCCCTCTCTGACGTATGCTGGTGTATTTTGTATTCCTCTCGATGTTTCTGAGAATCACAGGCAAAAGTGTTCTTCAGTGTTGCTCCTCCTACAGAGCCAAAACTCTTCACATTCCATAAAATAAACCTTTAAAGATTCATCTGGATGCCCAAAAGCCATGGTAGGATCCCACAATTGCTGTCAGAGCTAGCTGACCAGTAAATTGAGGAAGTGATGTAAACTTCCATAATTAGGGGCACCCTCAGCTATCAGTGCTATAAATAGTGGAGGGGGGAAAATTCTGTTTTGGGGGTAAGGAATAGCCAATGTTGGTGGAAGACTGATGTGATGCTGGGAGTGTCAGGTTGGAGAGGAATAGAAGGGGCAGTGCTGAAGACTGGGATTTGGTGTCTAAAGCTTGCAAGATCTTCTCTCCCCCCCCCAGTTCTTCCATTAAGTGCTCTGTACACTTAATACAGCTCTTGATTGGAAATTGTTCCCCTGAGCGTAGATTCTTTTATCCGTATGTAAATGCTCCTTTGTGCTCAGTTTTAGGCCACATACTTCGCTTGCTGTGTCTGTCACTGGAGAGAGGTTTGAATAATTCCCTGATTTTTTGGAACAGACGTGTTGTATTTTGCAGATCTCACTGGGCTCGGGAGCAATGAGTTTCCCCGTGTCAGCTGTCTGCAGCCTTTGAGTGATGGGGTGACAGCTCAGGAGGGAGGCGTGGAGACCTCGTAACCTAAGGAGGGAGGGAAAAGTGTGATGGAGCTGTATGGAATTTAATTAGTTTACTCTCTCTGAATATGGCTCATCACTTGCTTTGATTTTTCTTTACACTCTTTGTGTTTTCATTGGGTTTTTACTCAAGTTATTTCTCAAATTCCCTTCCCCATGAGGTTCTTACCTCATTCTCAGAAGCTTGTGAACTTCAAGCATCTGCAAAATACCTGTTGGGGGGGTATGATTTAAGAAATACTATTTGTAGAATCAAGATTTAGATTGGAAGGACCCTAAAGATCATCTTGTTCCAACTCCTGGCTGTGTGCAGGGACAGCTTCCACTAGTCCAGGATGCTCCAAGCCCTGTCCAGCCTGGCCTTGTGACTACATGCAGTTGAAGTGCAGAACTCCAGTTGGGTTTTTCATTACTTGTGGAGGGTGGAGATGGTTTGATGGCTTGCCCTGCACAGCTTTGGGATGATTTTGCACATGTCCGTTTGGCGTGGCTGCTGCAGTGACTCACTTCTAGATTTTGCTGATGGAAATGGGGCATCTGGGTCCTTCCTCTGGCTTCCCACACGAGTCAGACTGAGAGACAGCACCATGTTGCAGACTTTAAAGCATGGGGACAAATGACACCAGGGCTCTGCATCGTGTGGCCGCAACGCTGGGGCAGTTTAGACCACAGTTATGATCAAAAAGTTCCTGAGTGAACTCCTGTTGCTGCTTTCTATTCCTGTTCCAGGCCATGGCCTGTGCCCATCTCACCCTCTTTTTTGCCTGTGGCCCCAGGTCTGTGTAGCTGGGTGCCTTTGCATTCCAAGAGCAGCGCTGTCTGCTGCCAAGGAAGGCGCAGGAGCCGGCGCATGGTCAGCAGCTGTAGGGTAATCTGTTCCCAAAGAAACTGCGTGGTTTACATCTACTGCAGCTTATTTTTGCTCATTGTTTCCTGTTTATGTGGATAATCTTCTTATCCACGGAAATGTCCGGTTTTCTCTTTGAATCCTTGAGTTCTTGCTTCTACACATATTGGAGCAGTGAGTTCTACAGGCTTTAAAAAAAATAAAGTAATAACCTCTTTACTTCTCCGTATATAAGTGACAATTCTATTCTTGATATAATATATGAAAAGATGAGTTGTTATTTATTGTATTGCCTTTTAATATCTGATTTTCTTCATTTTATGTCAAAGGCAAGCACTCTTAAGTCTCTAGCCAGATTTTTTTTTCGAAATCCATTACTGTTATTTTGTCCTTTTCTGAATTCTGTCCTTCTCTGACATGCATTCTGACTCTTAACTTGTGGTTCTCTTCCTGGGATGGAGTGAAGATGAAATGAATGCAGTAATCTCAGGAAGGTGCACTATTGGATCGTATGGCTGCACAGTAATACTTCTAGTGACAAAAAAGTACTAGATGCTTGTGGAGAGGTAGGAGAAGGTTTTACATGGTTAAAAGTCACTGACCACTGTTCAGTTTGGAAGGTTGATGTGGCAGCAGCTCCATCTAATGTATAGTGAAGTCTGGTAAAGCTTCCACTGGGGTGAAGGCCACATTCTGTTGCTTTTTCTCTTCCATGTTTGTATTTAAGTTAATTAGGAAAGAGATTAAAGTAAAGCCTTTTGTGGCTTTGATCTATGTTCATCAGGATCTTGAGGTAGCCTGAAATTTTACTGTGTGTCTTTGCAGGTGAATCAAGTTTGAAGAGGCACATTACTGGGCCTGGGCCACAGCTGGTGCAGTAGTTCTGGGAATGCAGTACCCAATTCTGTAATGACACTTGGTCTTTCTGTCTTTTCAGGTGCTGGAAAATTACTCAGATGCTCCTATGACCCCAAAGCAGATTCTGCAGGTCATAGAGGCTGAAGGTCTAAAGGAAATGAGGTTAGTATCGATGATTTTGTCTAAACCAATGTGGAGCATGGGGGAGGCAGTGTATGCAGGCTGGTGTTGCTTCATACAGTTCTGCCTCATCCCCAGCCCACTTTGCTTCCCTTTTTCTCTTTTCAGCCTAGTAATTTCAGATGACAGTGCAGACATTTATATACAGATTGCGAGGGTTATTTTTTCTCTGATAATAACTGGAAGATGTTCTTGAATTTTTTGATAATATACAGAGTCCCTTCATCTATATATTGTGTAATAAATGCCTCTTGCAGATCAGGCCCCTGCACTGTACTTAACCACTCACTTGCATAGTTCTCCCATAAGTAGCTCCCAGCAGTTTCTGCAATTGTGACCTGAGTTTGGGAATAGTTTAAGTTTTGTCTCTTCTGATGCTTCATTTCTAGAGCAGACATGTTTTAGAAGAGACAGTCTTCTTTATGTTACTGGCTTGTGCTAAGATTCTTGAGCACCAGGAGAGCACAGCTCACATCACACGGTTGTGGCTCTTGACACTGTAGGGAGGAGATGCCCATCTCAAGAGTGGGTTTCATATGGAAAAGAACCTGGTGTGGAGCCTTGAAAAGGGCAGAAGTGGGAGACTGCTTTCCTTGGTTAAGTTCCTGTGAGCTTCCCTCTGTTTCCATGACAGTAGTAGAAATACAGAGTGTCTTGCAGCTCAAAGAAAGTGGGTAACTGTGATAGTCAGATGCCTCAGTTACTGCTGCCTGGCAAAAAAATAAAAAGGAATTTGGACCAGAGACATGAAAAGCTGCTGTCCAGGGGTGGGCTTCTGGGAAATTCAGATGGCAGGACTGTTTCTAGTCTTGCTTCTCCCTCCCACAGTGGACTGTTTTTCACTGTGGTGTTTGCATTTCCTGAGCCTGTACTTTACCTAACTGCAGAAGGTAAATTGATTTCTTCTGGGACCTAAATGTTAGCTTGCTTCTGCTACTTGTTTGTGTGAAATCAGGAAACAGCTGGGGTGTTTTGAATAGTGAAAATCTGTGACGTGTACAGAGGTGTTGGGTGTGGGACCTGCTGTTGTTTGGAGAGGCATGAGGCTGGTGTGTGATGCTGCATCGGATTTGGAACTGTTGGAACACTCACCTTCCATGGGCTTAGTAGAAGGCTGGGGAGGGACTTTTCATAGGGTATGTAGTGATAGGACAAGGGACAATGGCCTTAAGGTGAAGGAGGGTAGATGTAGGTTGGATATTAGGAAGAAATTCTTGCCTGTGAGGGTGGTGAGGTCATGCCACAGGGTGCCCAGAGAAGCTGTCACGACTTCATCCTTGAGGCTTCCAAGGCCAGGCTGGACAGGGCTTGGAGCAACCTGGTCTGTTAGAAGGCATCCCTGCCCCTGGCAGGGGGTTTGGAATGAGATGATCTTTAAGGTCCCTTCCACCCCAAACTGTCTCATGATTTTGTGATGCTTGCTAAGATAATTTCTGGTTTGGATATGGGCAGTAGGGTCACAGCTCTGAGTAGAATTCAGACAGATTTTAATGAGGGCCTTCATAGAGCTTTGCTTTAATCAATCTTCTACAACTCTCTGACATAAGTCCTGTTACCTAAGCAGGCAGTTGAAGATCTCTGTGCACAGGCTGTCCCCTGCCAAAGATAAGAGCAGGGCTCTTCACAAACATAAATTATCCTGTGCTTTCCCAGTTTTTACAAGTGACCTGTCACAGTGTGTAAGTAAAGACCAGACTTCAGAACGTGTGTCATGTTAAATCCCACAAAGCTAACTCATTCCTTTAAAGGTCAGTGGTTTCCCTTGGGATATCTGCTTTTCCTTCTCTGGTCATTAATTCTCTGCTTTAAGAAAAGATTGTTTTCTTCAGAGTGTGATTGTTCGCAGAATAAAGGCAGTGAGCCTGCCTAGTGCTTGTGTAGAAGCTCTTCCTGAAACTCCATTTCCTGAAGGAAATAGCTCAGTGCCTTGAGATGTTTTTCCTTCTGAATCAATCCTGAGGTGGGGCTCCCTGGTTTGGGGGCCACGCTGCTCTGCTGGGAGGGCCGTGTTCCATACGGGGTACTGACGTTCCCATGAGCCAGCACCATGCTGAGTTTAGCTCCTTGGCAGAGTTTGAACTGCTTGTTTTTTTTCTTGTTTCGGGGAAAATTACTCTGCTGTTTTAAGAGAGCTCTGTGGCTGGTGAGTGTGCTCAGAGTGTCTGGTAAACAGAGGGGAAAGCACTGTCTTGACAGAAGGCTGGAAATTTTGTTCACATGATCTAAAAGTGATACAGGGTAACTTTCCCCGTTGCTGTGGCATGTGAAGAAATGTCCAAAACCCAAACACATACAGGATGGAAACCGAAATCGTTCTATGTTTTTGATTTCAGAATTATTTTCTTCGAAATATTTTATCTCAGTCCAGTTTTCAGTTTCACTTTTACTAAGAATGCAGTCAATAGTGCTGTAATGTGTCTTCCAGACAACTTTCTGACTGTACATGTGGGACTTACTGGAAAACACCATATTACGTGGCACAGCAGTTCCATCAGTGTGAGCGTAGGATGAGGCTTTAAACAGGGAGTTATGTAGGACTTAATAAATGAGAACATCAGAGCCTTTGTATTGAGCTCTGCTCAAGCAGTTTGGTCTGTGACTTATCAGGGAGATGTTGCAGTAACACATGTGCCCACAGTTTGTTTACATCTTTCTACTGCAGAATAAATCTGGGAGTTTTGTAAAATCAGTCCAACACTGAAGGTTTCCAGGCGAGAAGGGAGGAAACAGGTAATAAAAGTTAGAAATGTCTGAAAACAGACAAGGGTAGCTTTAAAATTGATGTCACGTTTCCTGTTTGCTGTGATATGCAAGGCTGATGTACAGGTCAGAATGAAACCAGTGACACTGTTCTGATTGAAATGCCTGTCCCACAAAGTTAATGACTTCACCTCATCAGCTAAAGGATGCCCATTTAACCACATCTTTCAGGGTGTTTTTTTGATAATCCATTTCTTAAGCTATCTCCTTTCTTCCTTCCTCTGTTCCAGTGGCACATCTCCCCTGGCCTGCCTCAATGCCATGCTCCACTCCAATTCCCGAGGAGGGGATGGGCTCTTTTACAAACTGCCTGGACGCATCAGCCTTTTCACACTCAAGGTAAGTGCTGAGCTCTGCTCCCAGCTGAGGGCCCAGGGGTGATTTCTGCTCCTTGTGCAGGACTGAATGTTACCCTGTCACTGAGTATCACAAGCAGTGAGATGATCCTGTGAGAGAGGATCTGGAATTCATTATTTCCTTGGAGCTTGTACCTTTCAGCTATATTCAGCCATCTATGATAAATTCCTTAAAACCCCAACTATTATTTCTTGAATTGCAAAAGCAAGATGAATCTTCTTGCTGCAGTACCTGGTGTCCAGCTCTGGTGGCTGCTCATGAGAACAGACCCATGCACTTCCTTGCTGCCTGCCACAAGGGAAAACAGCCAACCAAGGAACTGGTCCAAGAGCTTGTAGCTCCTGGTTTGGGAGGGAGGGCTGTAGCCACCCCAGTTCTGTTTCCCCTCTAGAAAGATGCCTTGCAGTGGTCCCGGAACCTGTCAGTGCCAGAAGGGGAGGAGCTGGAGGACACAGCAGATGCAGAAAGCTGTGGGTCCAACGAAGCCAGCACTGTGAGTGGTGACAATGATGGTAAGTGTCTGGTGACATTAGCCTTAAACTCCAGGACCTGCTTCTGTGTCTGACTGAGAGCCCATCTCTTTCAGTGTCTCTTGATGAAACTTCTTCTAATGCCTCGTGTTCCACTGAATCTCAGAGCAAGGGACCTGCTACCAGGGAGAGCTACAGAACTGCTTCCCAGGTAGGAAAAAAAAAAGTGGGACTAATGGGAAGGGTGAAGCCTCTCAAGGGGAGCTTTCATTACTGTTGGAGTGGTATGACAGGGACTATGTGTGCACAAGTGCTTCAGAGTTACGAGTCTGTCTCCTTGGGCAAGAATTGGCAGGCTGGAGAGGGATCCTGTATGGGAAGGCAATTTTGAATTCTCTGCTAATCCTAAATGTAGTGTTGCCTGAAGATTCACCTAGGAGGAGCCAGGCATCTCTAAATGATGAATGTGCTACGTTAGAAGATTATTATACCCTTTCATAATGTCTTCATTCCCTTGTTTTGTTTTTGGTTTCTCTCTGGTCTGCAGACAACCAAACAGAAGAAAAAGACAGGTGTGATGCTGCCACGGGTGGTGTTAACCCCACTGAAAGTAAATGGGGCACACATGGAGTCTGCCTCGGGTGAGCATGGCTTTGGAGGGTCCTAATGACCTCACAGATCTCTCTCAGTCAGTCCCCATCTGTGTTTGCCTCTCTGTAACAGCTGCTGAGAATGAGTGAGACTGCAGAGTTGTGTATATGTTTAACTCACTCGACATAGTTGGTACCTGGGCCATACCCTATAATAACAGATTATTTGTTAGTCACAGAATTCCTGTATGTTAAACCACTCTCTCAGTTGGGCTTGACTGCTCTTTGCATATTTTTATGAAGTTGTTTTACGTTTAGGCTTCACAGGAAGGCACGCTGATGGCGAGAGCAGCAGCACATCCAGCAGCAGCAGCAGCTCCTTGGCCCTGTGCAAAACCAGCCTGCGCAGTAGGACAGAGATAAACAGGGATCCTCCACAGCTGCTGAGGGGCATCCGAAAGCCCACGGCTGGTACGTGCTCCTGGTTAAGGGCAGAAGGATAATTGGTGATGGTCAAGTCCACATGTATCTGAGAAAAAAACACCAAGGAGGCATTTGATGACATGAGGTCATAAGCCAGGCTTTCCACCTTGTGTTAGTGATATAATTGTTTAAAAGCTTGCCTGGTCTGAAGAGCAGCATTGAGACTTGTACTTGAATATGGCAGAACTGTGACCTCTTGTCATAATTCCAGATGTCTGTCTGTTAATTACTGTGTTGGAGTCTCATTCTTCACACTTGAATATTGCAGTCTTTCTCATCTCTCTAGTTCCTTTTGCTGTTGTAATTTGACATAAATTTCAGCCCATAATGCTAAAATACTTCTATACAACAATGTTAATTTTATTTGCCTGTCCTTAAACTCCAGGGCAAATGAAACGGAACAGGGGTGAGGATATTGACTTTGAAACCCCAGGCTCCATCCTTGTCAACACAAACCTGCGAGCGCTGATCAACTCCAGGACCTTCAATGCGCTTCCATCGCACTTCCAGCAGCAGCTGCTTTACCTCCTGCCCGAAGTTGATAGACAGGTATGAGCTCTCGGGTGTTGCCCCTTCCCTGATTACCTCTTCAGCGTGGAACAGCTGGAGCAGATGAGTTCTGTCTGTCCTGCTAGGTGGGGGCTGATGGGCTGATGCGCCTCAGCGGCAGTGCTCTGAACAACGAGTTCTTCACCCACGCTGCACAGAGCTGGAGGGAGCGGCTTGCTGATGGTGAGTGCCTTTGCTTTCCTGAGTGCCTGGGGAATAGCTGCTCATTTTGTAGGATTTTTGTTTTTCTTTCACAGTTAATGAGCTGGAACTTAGTCCAGCTTTATTGCGTATCTAGCTGTGTTGCCCCAAACTTTTGCCTTTTTTTTTTCTTTAAAATCAAGGATATTATTTCATCTGGTGCCATGGGACCTTCAGAATTAAGTGCTGAAGGTGTTAAGTAGTGCCAGACTTACTTTTCCTTAAATGGTAGCCTGTCTGTTAAAACATGATTTTTTCTGGAGCCACAGGGCAGCACATGGATCCAGAGCGGGATAGGGAGCAGGGTGTTAACAATAGGTCTGTCTTTCATATATGCAGCTGCTGTACTGTTCAAACACTAGAGGTTGCATTTGCAGAATGAGTTTTGTTTGGAACTGAATTCCAATCTCTTGCTTCCATGTAGGTGAATTCACCCATGAGATGCAAGTTCGAATCCGGCAGGAGATGGAAAAGGAAAAGAGAGTGGAGCAATGGAAAGAGAAGTTCTTCGAGGACTACTATGGACAAAAGTGAGAGATTTTACCATGTCTTTCCTGTTTTATCCATGTTTATGCAGGTGGCAGAATGTGTTTCTATTTGTGGATACCTGAGCAGATGCAATGTAAACTCCTTGAAAAACACAGGTTGTGGGGTGAATCGTTCCAGCTGTTGCTCTGGGAAAATCCTAAATTGAATTGGCTAGGTTCAGCAGAATTTTGTAGCCCATCTCTCTTGTTTCCAAGAAAAGCTGATAGTGTTTTCCATCACAAATCTTTGGGGTTTTTTTCTTATTCCATGTGATAGCAATGTGGGATGTGTGGGTTCTTGCAGGGTGTGTTAATGAGGCTTTGATGACTCTCTGCCCATGTTGGTGCTCCCCAGTAACACTGAAATTGGGGTGAGCTTTAGCTTTTAGCTAGCTTTTGTGTTTGCCTTATAGGTTGGGCTTGACCCAGGAAGAATCCCAGGCGCAGAATTCGGTGCAGGAGGATGCTGAGAACAGGACAGAGCTGCCTGTTAAAGGAGAAGCGAGGCTGCCGCGCGGGCCGACCACGCGCCAGAGGGACGGGCGCTTCCGGAAACGCTCCCGCGCCGACCTGCGATGCCGGGCCAGGAGGAGCCTGTACAGACTGCGGGAACCCGAGCACACGGAGGCTCCCAAAGAGCCTGCACCCGTGGGGCCAGATCCCTTGCTTCATAAAGAGCCAAAGCCTGAGACAGAGCTGAAGAAAGATGATCTGAGCAGCCCGTCAGCTGCAGGATTGAAGGCAGAGAGTACCGAGCTGCACCTCTCTCCAGAGACTTCCAAATCAAACAGCAAATCAGAAGATCCATCATTGGCAGCTGCCAGCAGAATTCCCAGTTTGCCCCAGGAGAACTCTGCTCCGGAGTCCAAGGAGCAGAAGAGGAAAAGCTTTGAGGAGTCTGCCTCTGCATCCTTCCCCGAAAAGAAGCCCCGGCTTGAAGATCGTCAGTCCTTTCGTAACACAATTGAAAGTGTTCACCCAGAAAAGCCACAGCCTACTAAAGAGGAGCCCAAAGTCCCACCCATCCGGGTAAGAAAGATCTTTAGAGCTGCTGTGTCTCAGGGCTGCCGTGCTCAGTAGTATCAAAACATTATTAAAATGTCAGGTGTTGCCATCTTAAGGGAAGGAGTCGAAGGGTTTCATTGGTAGAGCTGGTGAAGTGCCTCTGCCACAGTTTGCTGTCATATTTAGACAGGCAGAGAATGGAAAATCATCCCAAGGTCTTTGCACAAGAGCACAGGGTAACCTTGACTTACTCCCTTCATTTGCATTTCTGTGGATAGAGAAACACTGCTTGAAATGAGCTGACTTATTGCAAAAGACCTTGAAATAGTGTTCTTTATCCTGTGTAGTTTCTCAGTTCCTTTCCTTTCGGACAGAATCTCAGTGTTCTTCCTGACTTTTCCCATTTTGACCAGGATACCCATTTTGGTAGCTTCAGGGCAGTCATCCTGGTGTAGAGGAGACCAATTTGATCTCTGAAGACAGGAATATAAATAACTTACTTTATATTTGCCTGCAGGCTCTGGTAAAACAATATTAGTATGAACTGAGCTTTACAGATCACAGAACAGAGGTTGTGGGACCATGCTACTTCTCTGCCCAAATTAAGTTTCTAAGTTGGAATTTTTGTTGAATTTTTGTACTAAGAATTGTGATGAGCACTTGCCAGTAAAGCGCATTTCACAGGAGATGGTCGTTGTTAGAACTTAGCGCATTTCCCTTTCTTTCAGATTCAACTTTCACGTATTAAACCACCCTGGGTGGTTAAAGGTCAGCCCACTTACCAGATCTGCCCCCGGATCATCCCCAGCACGGAGCCCTCCGGCCGGGGCCGCCCCGGGGCCCGGACCCTCGCAGACATTAAGGCCCGTGCTCTGCAAGCCCGAGCCCAGCGCGAAGCCACCACCGCCTCCATCGGAGGAGGGGGCGGCCCCGGCGGGGGGAGAAGCACCGACGAAGGAGGCGGTGGAGGAGAATCCAATGGCCGTTCCCAGCACAGGAGATCCAAGAGAGCTCATGGAAAACGTGCGTCAGATCTACAGCGAGCACAACTACAGTTGTCTGTTCATCTGAGCGGAGGGAAGGCTGACTCCAAAGGGGCTACTCAGGAAGCCGACGTGAATTCCTGCCTCTATTCCAGACAAGATCACTCTTCCTCCAAAAGTGAAAGGAGTGGTGTTCCGGGCTGTGCCCCTGGGTCAGGGGATGCTCAGCCTGGTGAGGGGTCACCCAGGAGGCTGCTCTGTGGCACTCTGACTGCGTCATCCTTGGACAATGTGACTCCTGAGAGGCAGGAGGAGAGTCCTGAGCAGCTTCTCCATGACCCAAGGACTGAAATCCCATCTTGTGCTGCATCACAGGAGAGCACAAAGCTGGGATGTGTGGTTCCTGTGCTGACCAGTCTGTCATGTTCTGGGGTGCAGGCAGCTGGGGTCAGTCCTGCAGGAGACAGGGCTATGGTGGAACTCGGAGGTGTTGGTGCTCCCACCATACAGCTGGATTATCCTTCTGATGTAAAGCAAAACTCCTCCAGTTGTCCTTTTCCACCAGAATTGTCATCAGGTGGCACAGAAAGCCATGATCCAGAGAAGGTGTCTGGTTTCAGATATAACAGCTCCAAAACATTTCTGGAAAAATGTGTTGCTGATAGTAATACCTCCAAAATGGTGACTGCTGGCGCAAAGAAAGTGATCCCTACAGCATGCGATGCTGCACAGCTGGAAGCAGGGAAAGGCAGTGATGGCAAACCAAGCAATGAGGAACGAAATGCAGAGTCTCTAGTGCAGCCCTCTGTGCATGGTGACTTTATTTCTCAGAATAGGATAGATACCTCTGCAAACCTCCTGCAGCCAAGGGAGAGGTGTCACAGAACCGAACCAGAAAACGCACATCAGCCCCTGGGAGAGACACAGGAGTTGAAGAGAAGTGGAGATGAAGAAATACAGAGTACACACAGTGAAACAACAGACACTGCCTCTGACTGGGAAGGGGACATGGCTGATGAGAATGTGGAGGTGGAGATGTGTTTCAGAAGTGTCAGCTGCAGGGAGGTGGCTGGGAAAGGCTCTTCCTGTCACAGCAGCAATGAAAAGCGCAATGGGATTAGGTCAAAATTGTCTGTGGAGACAGAGAGTCTGACTCCAGCCTTTTCTGGGGACTTGGTTGCACCCCCACCTCAGAGGTGGGGACCCCAGAAAGCTGAGTGTCCGGCCAGCTCTGCTCGGCCCATGTCGTCTGTTGAGACCAACAACCCTTTGGTGATGCAGCTGCTGAAGGGGAAGCTTCCACTGGAAGAAGTTCTCCCAGTGTCTCACGTCAACATCAAACTGGAAGTTGCACAGCTAGCGCCGGAGAAGCAGTCAGGAAGCCTCTCCCTGCAACTGGACAGAAGCAGCAGTCGCTGTTTTGGCAAAGAATCTTCTCCAGATGTAGGAATAAAGACGAGTGCCCAAAGCAGGAGCGATGCTGTTCACTCAATGAGATCTTCCATAGATCCCCAGGAAAAAACCTGTGGATCAGGGGCAGCATTGCCTAGAGTAGAGGGTGCAGAGGATCAAGCTGTCCCAGAAAAACATTCCAAAGTTGGCTCGACTTTAAGCTCCCAAGACCAACTGGCAAATGTGGCAAGTGCCTCTCTGAAGCCTGAAGATGTGGACTCTCGGGAAGGAACATTTTCTTCCTGTAGCTTTGAGGAGCCCGAGTTGCCCAAGGTCCACCAGATGCCACAGCACAACCCATTAACGAGTGTCATGGCAAGTAAAAGCCCAGAGAAGCTGAATGCCTCTACAGAGCCTCAGTTTTTATCTCCAGCTGTAACTTCTCTTGGACCAAACCAGGCAGGAGGTGCATTGGTCAATAAAAACTACGGTGGGGTTCAAGGCAAAAAGCTCTTTGGTTCTGGTTTTCCTTCCAACCCCAGCGTGAGGCTGCATCACTCCAGGGCTTTGGATCTTGGTTCAGCCATGGGAACCTTGTCCCCCAGCAAACAGATTCCCTTGGACAAGGGCTGTGCACTGGGAGAAGGAATCCCAGCCGCTAGGGAGGAATGGACTTCAAAGCAGCACAGCAGCACCACAGGAGGGATCAGAAATGAGAAGGTGCTGGTGTGTGGCAGCCCAGCCAAGAGTAATGCGGAGAACCGGGGGAGCGCAGCCCAGCAGCCCTCGGAACTAGCTGGGCACACAGAGAGAGAGCCACTGGTCATGGACTGGCCCTTCTTTAAGTTTTCAAGGGATCCAGGAAAAGGACAGAGTCACCCTTTGGAGCCTTCGTCCATCCCCTCTCAGCTCAATATCAAGCAAGCATTTTATGGGAAGCTTTCAAAGCTGCAGCTTAATTCCACCAGCTTTAATTATTCATCCAACACTCCAGCTTTCCCCCGAGGCCTTGCTGGGAGCGTGGTGCAGCTCACCCACAAAGCGAACTTTGCTGCGAGCCGGAACACGGCCCTGGCTGTGCAGATGTTTGCTGACAGCAGCAGCGTTGACGAGATCTCGTTCCAGTGCTCGTGCAGCCTCAAAGCCATGATCATGTGCAAAGGCTGCGGCGCCTTCTGCCACGACGACTGTATAGGACCCTCTAAGCTCTGTGTATTGTGCCTTGTGGTGAGATAATAAATTATGGCCATGGGACAGGTTGTATATTCGGTGTGTGTATTTTGATAATGACTGATCCTAACGCCTGTACACAAAGTACACAAAGTACTCTCTGTTCATAGTAGAAACGCTGTTACACTTTGTTTTGGTGAGGAACGTTGAGCTGCCTTCCCATGGAGATCGACAGAGCCCGTTCCTGCTCACGGGGACACCCTGGTCTGGGTGGGCTGTGCCCCACAGGAGCGATCCTGCTGCTTCCTGCTATCATGGAAACTCCAGCTGTGCTCTGGTATCATACTGAGGCCGGCGCCCGGGGGAGAGGCTGTTCGCTGTGGCAATCCCTGGACCTTCTGTGGAGGAAATCCTTACATCCAAAGGAACTGGAAGATGGTGTTTGCTATTTCAGGGCTCCACAAGGTGAGGCCCTATAGTCTTCCGCTCTCCCCTTTTGCCATCTTCATTCCCAGTTTGTGTGGGAAGTGCTGCTGTGCAGTGAGTGTAAGCAGAGAGCTGTCCTGCAGGGATGGTCCCGTGCAGTCTTTGGATGCTATAGCAGGATGTGGTGCCCAGGGATGTGCTCTGCAGGTGGTTGTGGAGCCATGTACAGCCCACCGTGTGCCGCTTGGAGCCCACGTGGAGGATGCAAGAAGAAGAGGAAAAAAAATTCGGGGCAAGTGCCAAGCAAATGCCTTCTGCTGGCCTTCAGGAAGCTCTGTGGCCGGGGAACTGTTCCTGGCTGAACTGGGCCAGTGGCTGTGCCTGCCTACTTTGGCCAACTTCCACAAACTGCTGTGGAACACTGGAGGTTCCCTGGAGCTCGGTGATGGGGCAGTGAGCTCTGCACTGCAGCTCTGCGGTGAGGACCTGAAACCCCACAGCAGCTGAGCACCTGTGAGCATCGAGCTGTGCATCTGTGTGACCATCACCTAACATTTAAAGCAGTGTTCTTTCCTTTTTTTTTTTTTTTCCCTTTTTTTAAAATATTTTCATTCTTGGATGTATAAAGTGAATTATTTGGCTCCTGTAAGTATCCTCTCTGCATCTGTTTGATCATATATTTATATGTTGTACACAGTACTGGCCAACTCTGTAAATGGATGTAATGTACATAGAGCATAAAGGGGTCTTTTTTTTTTCTCCCTTGGATTTCCAGGCTCTACAGCAGTATTGCATTAAAGTGGTGTTAGTTTATTGTCAGAGCCACTCTATTCTGTCTTGCCTGACGTGAGGCTCACCCCACTGGGGTCTGGGTTCCAACAGCCTCCCCGTGCCCATGGTGCCTGGGTGGACTGTGCTGTGCAGGCTCAAGGATGACCAGGTGGGATTTGCTGAGCCGAGCTCGCTCCCCGGTTGCTCATTTAAGCTCTTGCCAGTTGTTGCTGCACCTGAGCTCCTAGGGCATGGCTGTACCTGCACTGCAGGGAAGTGAAAGAACATCCATGTGCATCCAGAGAGGGAGAGCAAAACTGCAATTCTCTTCTTCTTTGGAGCAATTCCTAATCAAGAGTTAATTGCTTCAGTGAGGGGGAGAAGCCGCTGGTTTATTCAAGCGGGCAGTAGCAAGCATTTTAGGGGGTTTATTTTCATTTTGTTTCTTCTCGTCCCTTTTCCAGCTCCATCCTACCTCCCTTCACCATGCACTTTTTTTCAGCCGTGCAAGTTCCTCTTTCAGCCACAATCGTGAGGGGTGCAACACGTTTAGTCCTTGAGATGGTTTTATCCTCAATGCATCCACCACCCTCATGCCATGGGAATGAGAGCCCGGTGCAGCAGCACCCCGGCCCGGGCAGGGCTGCGGTGCCGGTGGGGGCGAGCGGAGGTGTGGAACCTGCTTACCAAAGATGGGGAGTGGAGCGGGGGGCTGGCTCTGCCTCCTGGGGGGCCACTGCAGTGTTCAGCTTGGACTGGTCTGGGGGGCAGAGCCCTCGGGGGGGGCCTGCTCATGTCTGTCCCTTGTGCTATTGGAAAAATAAACACTGTAAAATCTGCTTGTGTGGTTTCAGTCCTTTTTCTGAAATCCTCCTCCGCTCTAAGGCAATGTGGCTTTTCCTCTCTTTTAACTGCAGCAGTTCCAGAGCTCTGCTCAGGTCACCAAGGGGAGGGGCTGCGTTGCTGCTTGGCTTTGTTAAATCTGGCTTTGCACACTTAGGGAGCACTGAAGATGGTGCAGCTCCTGCAGAGGTGCCATGTGGCTCTTGGGAAATGGACACCCTGAAGGCTCTGAAAGCCACAGGGAGCTTGTGGGACACTGCAGGAGCCCTCCACGGTCACAGGGGGATCCCTGCCCTGCTGTGGTGATGCCTGTGGGCAGCAGCACTGAGACTCTTCCCAGTGTCAGGGCAGGTCCTGCTGTTACTGCCCTCATTGTTAATAAAGGATAAATGGATCTAAAAGGATCTAAAAATGTTTCTCAAGAGCATAAATGTGATACCAATTACAGTTTATTGAAACTAGTTGAAAGCTCACTTTATGGCCGAGTCCTTTCTCTTTTCTAGGCAGTAAGGAAATAACACCAATTACGATGTTCCGAGTCTGGGTTCTGCAGGGTGAGCAGGGATCTCCTGCCTGGGGCTCTGGGAGTGCCAAGATCCGTGTGGTGACACAATCCCCGACTTCCTGGCATTCCACAGCGCTGCCATTGCAGAACAGCAGCGCTGGCCTCGCACAGGAGCCAGGGCTGGGGCAGTGGATGGTCTGGCACCAGCTTTTTGGGGAGAAAAAAGGCTTTTGTGGTTTTTGGTGGTTCATTGATGTTTTGACTGGCAGGCTGTCTGCACACAGTGTAGTTAAAGATACCTGGATAATCTAAATAAGCTAAATAAGGGGAATGCACAAAAATGAGTAGAGTTGTTACTTAGCCAAGCTTTAAAATGCAGTAATTAATCCTTCCCTGTTTTTTGGGGATGTGGGGTGATGGCATCAGGATTAGCTCTGGAATAGGGAAGTTTGGAGGTTTCAAGAGTAAAACCCATTAACATCAGAATTTCACAAAGAGCAGGAACACTTTTTTTGTTTTCTCTCTCTCTGATGTTTGTATGCCAAGTAACAGATTTTCTCTCTCCCAGCCCGGCTGCTGTTTGGCTCTGGCTCTGCCGTGCTTGGCGGGGCCATCTGCAAGCACGGCGACATCCTGAGCCAGTCCAGCCACGGGGCTGTGGAAGCCTCAGCAGGTGATGCCGACTGGTTTGCAGCTGGCACGGCCCGGCACTGCTTCTCCCTCGCTCCCTTGGAAATCCGAACCGAAGCTCGGCCAGAGGCTCGGTCATAGACCCGACGGCGACAGGGACACGGGGCCAGCAGTGCTGTGCTGCCAGGCGTTAATGAATTCTGTGGATGCTCCATTAGGGATGTGCTGTCCCGGGTGATGCTTCACAAGCACGAACACCCAGGTGGGTTCTCCTGGCCTCGCTCCCAGCCGCAGCAAATCCCGGGGAGGGGCAGCCCACCCGCCCCGGGCAGCTGTGTTTCCATGGGAGCTGCAAACCCCTTGGACCCTCCGGGTCTCCTGGCGGTCACACCAGGAGATGGTATCTATACAGCGCTTGAAGAGGAACATTTATGGATGCAAAGGTTTATTATACTTAGTGAATAAAGCTGATAACGAAAAATCAGTATTTTCCATGAGGGAGAACTTTGCACAAACTTCAATGAAAACTTTTTTTTTCTTTTTTCCTTTTTTTTTTTTTTCTCACAAAAACCAGACACTTCACAAAATTAATTTTGTCAAAATATAAGTTAAGCATAAAACTGGTGCCTTGCCCCCTTTGCGAGTGCTGCCACTGCTCTCTCTGGTACCCACGCTGTCTGTTACGGAATGGAAAGCACAGCTTATGTCAATAGGACTGAGAGATGGTTTGGTTTTTTGGTTGTTTTTTTTTTTTTTTTTCCTTTTAACACCTAAATTTAGATCCCGCTCTGGTGACTGATGGCACCGACCTCTCGCACAGGGGCTGGGGCGAGGGACAGCGCTGTGGCCAGCAGCACCCAGCGGGGCTCGACATTGGAGGAGAAAGCCCTTTTTGTTATACAGTGTTTATTAAGTAGATTCAGTCTTATATATGATATACAGATTCAAAAGAAAAAAAAAAAAAAAAGGATTCCACATACTTATGAAATCAGTGCATTTAGCAAGTAATACCATGGAGATAACAGCTCGATTAACAGCTCATTGGTCTTTGTTAAGTGAGGGGACAGGGAGTTGGCCTGTGCTAATCATTCCACAAACAGAACAGAATTAAGTTGCATCACATATATAATAGACACACATTCTAAGAATTAAAATATTAAGCCACATTTACTGGAAAAATCCACAGTATATAACACAAATAACTCTTATCAAGCTCGTTGAGGAGGAAGTGCTCATCTGCTTAAGAGCCACATGAAGTTGCATAGGTGCCTATCTGCAAAAATATCATTTCCAAAGGAATCAATTGATTAAGCAATAAAGTGTCACCTTAGAAGCTGGATTAAGTGCCATACGCTTTCTATCTGAGCCCTCGGGAAAGCACCAGCTTCCCCAAGAGCCTCTTCTGCCTCGCTGGGAGCCTCCCGCGGGACCGCGCTCCCAACCCTCCACCCCAAGCCAGCGGGTGGCTTGGGCGAGCTCACCCCCTTCCCTAAAATATTCCCAATTCTGCTCAGGAGTGTTTTCCCCCTGCTCCCTCCACTGCTCCCCTACATCAGTTGGACCCTACGGGCAGCACCGCCCTCCCGCCCGTGCGGGAGGAGGAGGAGGAGGAGGATGGGGAGGCAGCAGCACTGCCCAGATCTGGTGCTTCAGAGCTCCGGATCAGCTCCCGATTGGAATTCCAGCTGATCCGTGCGACTACCGGGGGAAAAAAAATACAGCAGCTTGTGCAAAACCCAAAATTGCTTAATGGGTGTCTGGGTTTGGTGGGGTGTCCCTCGGGGCGGGCGCGTGTCGGTGGGTGGGTGAGGCTGTGGCTGGGTTAAGCAGACGAACTGGGTGAGGGGCAGCTTCCTCTTCAACAGCAGGTCTGGCAGAACACACGGGGTCGGGAGTTCTGTACATGTAAACAGTACACTTTCACTGAGTCCAAAATTAGGAGCAAAAATACAAAGGTTCACATTGGTCTTAGGTAGATACAGGCGAAGAACTGAGCTGTGCAGCTCCGAAACAACCGAACAAAAGTTTCTAAAGCACCACTAAATTATATAAAAATCAGACCATGGACGGATTGTAGTTGGTGTCTGGTGAAATACTATGCTACCTTGTAAAAAGTTTTACAAAAAATTACAAATCAAAAGTATATTAACCCTCTGAGTTCAAAGCAGCATTTTTTTTTTTTTTTCATGAACTGGTACTAAATCCGACGGCCGCTCCGGGAGGGAAGTGGCCCTTGGGATCGGGGAGGTACAAGTTACATCTGCTCACAACCCCGGGAACGCTCTCCCATAGAGAAACAGCATCATGGGAACCGCACATCCAGGGCAGGATGGGTGTGTTGAAATAAAATTAATTTTAAAAAAAACCTCTTTTTTCGACCAGTGATCAGCTTTTCTTAACCAAACCCAAGACCATCCAGACCATTTGCTAACCCAGCATTCTCCTTCCACCTCTCAGATATCTGGAAAGCTGATGTATTCTGCTCCTGCTTGTTCCTTCTTGTTGAGAACCCAGACTAGCAATTCCTGACCCCGTCCTGCCCAGTGAGAGCGCAGGAATGTGGCTGTGAACAGTCCTGGAGCACAGGGAGTCACGGTGGAGCACGGAGCAGCTGCAAAAGAAAAAGATGTCCGTGGAGCTCATGCCAAAGGAACCGGAACGCTGTGGCTCACAAAAAAAAAAAGAGAGAAAAAAAAGAAAAAAGATCCCTGACAGAAATTCGGAGTCAATCCCGTTTGTTTCACCACTTGTCCCAGATGTGGCTGTCACCAGGGCTTTGGAAATCTGAGTCTGTACCATTCAGCTGCAGGTTATGAACATCAGGTGCTGGGACAGGGCGGTGCTGGGCACCCTCCTTCACAACGCGGCCTCGGTGTCCTCTACAGCAGTTTGACCACGCGTGAGAGCTCCTGAACTTCCACATGTGCCGCGACAGGTTCAGAGGTGATCGAGAATGACTTGGATAAATAAAACTTTAACCTACTGTGGCCATTGGTGGTCTGTCCATGTGCCCCTGGGTTACCTCTGTTTCAGTACAAACTGATGGCAAACTTATGGCTAAAGGTTCCGCTGCCTCTGCCGAGGAGGGAGGCACCGGTGTGGGTGGGAGACCACGGAGAGGGAGAATCCCGGGACAGCGATTGTCTCTGCCTCTCCTGCCTGAACGGTAAGACTTTCACAAATGGCTGCGGTTACAGATTTCGTCAAAGGTTTGTTACTTCATGGTATTCACACAAAAATAAATATTTACATAAATTCCAAGTATGGGAGGATGCAGTGGACAAACCAAGCAGGCTTGTGAAGTGCTGGGGAAAGCATTAAGTCTGAGCCCTGGCTGGGGGCTGGCATCCCCGGAGCCCCCTCCCTGCGCTCCGCTGCTGCGGGCAGGAGGGGATGGGTGTGGCCACGATGCTCCCGGTTCCAGCATCGGCTCAGGTCGGCTCAGGTTTACGAGCCACCACCTCGTCTCTGCACTGACCCCTCAGCTGCACCCCGCGACCAGGGGCTGGGTCCCTTTTCTCCAAATGCTACGGAAAGTTTAAGGTTTGGGGAAAACAGTCAATGCAATGGTTGATCCCTTCTGCTGCAGGGCCAGGCACACCCGGCCTCAGGAGCCAGCAGCTTTTTCTGTTCTGAGACTAAGACTAGCGTAGTTTTGCTTCTCTTCCAGTGTGTGGAGCATCATGGGGTACAGAGGGTACAGGGGAACCACCCAGGCCTGCTCCTGGCCGGACCAACAGCTGCTCAAGCCTGTGCCCACCAGCGCCGGCCCCCGGAGCAGCAGCCCACCGGCTCTGAGTGGCCAAAAAATAAGATAAAAGCTGGCTCCAAACTGAAAAGGTTTCTACCTACAAAACAGCTTTACACTTATCGAATTTCTATCTCACGGTGTGGACTTCAGCCAAGTGGGGGGGGCAGCGGGGGGCGGGGAGCAGCGGGACCCTCGCCGGTCTCTGCACAGCTCCAGAGCACGTTGCATTGCTGGGCTGGGCTCAGCACCCCTGGCCGGAGCGAGGTCCCTGGGTTAGCAGCACTGGCAGTAGGTATTGCACTGAGCAAAATGAAGTGCATCGTTGGGGGGGGGGGGGGGGAAACGGGGCAGAATGGTCATAGGACTACGGTTCTTCCACACTTTGGGAACCGTGGGCTTGTTCCAGGACTGTGAGCAGGGAGAGGGAAGGATCCTGGGCTCCGGAGAGGACTTTGTCAGTTCTGCTGCTCAATGCTGCCCGTCTCTCCCACAGAAGAGGGCGGTCACCAGTCCGGCTCACCTTTGGGGTGAGCCCTGGGGCTGCCCTGCCTCACACCCCCGCGGGGCCCGGGCGGTTCCTCCCCCGGTGCTAGCCGGGGCTGGCTGCGGACGGAGCGGAGCGCACGGCCGGGTGCAGCAGGACCCCAGCCGGAGGTTCCAGCCTCCTCGATCCCCAAGTCTGCAACACTCACCGTCCCCCAGGACCGGCGCGGCCAGTCCTGGAAGAAGCCCACAATGGAGTGTGAGGTAGAGTACGGATGGTGACCGCAAGACAGTGTTTCTCAGGTATCTCCTTCCTTTCCTCCTTCCTTCTCTCATCTGCAATGACTTTAATGAGTGCGAGATGTCCTTCCAGCCGGAGGTCTGCTGAGCTTGCCGAGTCTCTGCGGGACGTTCAGACCCCACTGCTGCTACGGGACCCCTTAGAACAAAGGCCTAAGCAGGACGCTTGCGCTGCTGTTCAGCTCCCACCTGCGCTCACTGGAGGCTGAGCAGCCTCGATGTCAAGGGCTGGATGGCAAACTTGCTCCCTGTGGGACAAGGGTTCACCAGAGAAACAGGCAGAGCTGCCTGGAAATTAGTAGTGTAGTGATATGGAATGTGTTATTTCACAGGAATAAATTCCTTCTGATCAGACAGACAAAAAACTGGCAATCTGTACAAACTCAAAAGAATCCATTTTCAGAAAAATAAATTACTAAGGGGAGAGGAGGGTCCATTTCTCAATAAATATGTGATTCAGCTCACCTAAGACTTGGAAATTATCCGGGGATGGGAATCTAACATTTGGGTCCACAAAGGTTATTCTAAATACATCTGCAGCCCCAAACCTCCCCAGGCTCCCTTCTGCCCTTCAAAGTCCCACATCCTTCCAAGCTGCAGGGCTGGCTTCTGGTCGGCCGGAGGCACTGGTGTTGGTACGGTTCCAAAACGTGTCCTTGTGCCTGAAGTCCCAGGTGCTTGGAGTGTAAAAGAAAACAGGTCTTTTGGATCCCACCTTCTAAAACTACATGTGCCCACCGCGTGGCGGGAGGACGATGGTGGTCCTGAGCAGGACACCGCCGGGAGCCTCTTTCTAGCAGGTATAAATTGTCTTCTCGACCGAGGAGCGAAGCAGACACGGGGAGTCAGTTCTGCTGTAAAATGAGGTTTTCCAGTTCGTCTGCAGAGCGGAGCAGGAATGCTGCCGACTCCCGGTATCCGGCGATGAGCTGCCGCACGGCGCTGATCTCCGTGGGGCTGAGCTGGGCTGCCTGCATGCCCCGGCTGGTGCTGTTGGAGGGGGCTGTGCTGGAGGCCCCACCTTTCATGCTGAGATCGGTCGGACCTGCCAAGGCAAAGTGAGAGGGAAGCTCAGGCATGGAAACCTTTCCCGTGCTCATCCTGTTGTGATTCCAGACCTCTGCACCACTTGGAAGGTCCTGACACCGCCCAGGTAAGGTGTTCCTGCTCCCAGACATCAGAGCAGCCACTCACTGCCTCTGCAACACGAACACAGAGGAGACCACAGAGATTCTCCAAAGGCTGGAGCACCACTGCTAGGGGGACAGGCTGAGGGAATTGGGGTTGTTCAGCCTGGAGGAGAGAAGGCTCCAGAAAGACTTTATAGCCCGTTCCAGTGCCTAAAAGGACTCTGAAAGAGCTGCAGAGGGACTCTGGACAAGGGCATGGAGTGACAGAACAAGGAGACATGGCTTCAACCTCACAGAGGGCAGGCTGAGATGGGTTATTAGGAAGTGAGGCCCTGGCACAGACTGCCCAGAGAAGCTGTGGCTGCCCCATCCCTGGAAGCGTTCAAGGCCAGGTTGAACAGGGCTTGGAGCAACATGGGATAGTGGAAAGTGTCCCATGTTCCACAGGGGCCTGTGGAAGGGCGTTGGAATGAAGTCAACTTTAAGGTTCCTTCCAACCCCAACAATTCTGCAATTCTATAAAGACATCTCAGAGCCAATGTGACAGAAATCCCATCCTGCAGCCTGGCCACAGCTCTGAGAAGAGAGGGTCTGCTGGGAGCTAAGCCAGCTCCTGAGGGCACCTGCACCATCAAATTCACCTTCCAGGTTCTGGTTTTCCCTCTGTATATGGGGAGTAGCATCTGACATAGACTGTGCTTCCCCAGTTTATCTTGACGAGTGACCCCAGCAGGTAAAGGCAGGGGAAAAACTGGACCTAGCTTCATGTGGGCCTAAGTAAGAGAAGCAAAACAAAGATCAAGAACCACACCATCAACTGAAATGAGAAGAGCCAAGATATGTACTAGAGATGTGACAGTAGTCAGGGAGAGGAGGCTGGTGAGGCTGCAGCCTGGAAGGAAGGAGAGAAGACACTGAACTAATCCCTGGGCTGTGAGCTCAAGTGTTGCAGGCGGATGGAGCAGTTGGTGATGCTTTGGGATGGCTGAGCTCCTGCTGCGTGGCCTGACGCAGCCGTGGGACACCAGGGACACTGAGCAGGACTGGGTATTGTGGCTGTTTGCAAACTGGGACGGGAGAATTCAGCTGCCCCCAAGTCCAGGTGGGTGCCACTGGTGGTGCTGGCAGGGAGGGAGCTCATCACCCTGGGAGGAATGGAAAGCAGCCAAGGAAAGCAATGCTGGAGCTGCGGGAGGAGCAGCACCAGCAGAAATGCTCCATGCCAGGAGAACCAGAGCTTCAAAGTGGGGGAGGAGGAGGAAAAGGAGGAGGAGGAAGAGAAGGAGGAGGAGGCTCTCATGCGAAAGCAATTTCACTGGACAGAAAAGGCAGCAGTAAACTGAGCCTGAGCCTGTTTCCTGGCTCACCAAGGGGGAAGGAGCTGGGAGCAGGGATGAGGGCTTGAGCAAGAATTGCCTGAGGTGGGGGATGGAGGGTGAAGACACTTCTGAGCAGCAAAGCCCTGCAGGCCTCTGCTCAGAGGGAGGAGAAGACGCAGCTCCTTGCAGAGCATTCTTCCCTCCAAAGGACTGGGCAAGAGCTTGGGAAAAAGAGAACTGCAAAACAGAGGTTTAAAAATCCCCAAGAAGGAAAGAAGGCAAGGTGGGTGCTGCAACTGGGGCCTGTTTGTTCCTCCTGGGGCTACTCAGGGACCCTCCTGCTTGTTCACTGTCTCACATGGAGGAGCCAAAGGAGGGTGCCTGGCAGTGGGGGGCCGGGTGCCTGTGCTGCTCTGGGGAGGAACCATTGCTGTGAGGATTAGGTCTCAGCAGCTGGAGGCCGGGACGGGATCTTTATTCAGGGTTAAGAAGCATTAGGAAGGGATGATAAGAGTTAATCCCAGACAGGCATCTCTCAGGCCTCCGGAAATCACATCCTTCCAAATCCTGGCTCCCGTCGAGGTGGGCTGGGGCAGGAGCCCAGAGAGGGCACCAGGACAGGCGATGGCAACCCAGGGATTGTGGAAGGACTGGACAAGGACTGGCAAGGGATCCAGCCCCTCCTGCCACCGCTGCTGCAGGACAGAGCCAGAGGGAACACTTGGTCTCATCCCATACCCCTCATACCAGGGTGAGTCACCAGGTACCTTGGAGCCTTCCTGTGTGCCCTGCTCAGGCCCAGGAGACTCTGCTCTGTTCACTTGCTCCTAGCTTCAAGCTGTGCCTATGCTCTCCTTCTGCCTTTCCACCCTGCAGCATCAGTCCTATTTTCTCAACTGTTTCCAGGCAGTCCCCAGCCCCTCAGAGCCCTCCTGAGCTGTGGGAGGAGCTGGCTGTGCCCCCCACCCCGTCCCCATCCCCGAGAGCGGAACGGCTCATACCAGCAGGAGATCAGGGCAGCGATAGGCGCCTGCCCCTGTTAATAATTAACAGACAATCTGGTACAGATTCTCCTTTTTTTTTTTTAAGTGACACTCCTTCCCTCCACCAGTGCCACCCAAACCGTCTTTCCAAGTGCAGTTCAACAATTAACCACCTGCTGATGACGTGAGCAGAGCCACCGGACAGAAGAGACAAGAAGGGATTTTGGAGCAGCTCTGTGCAGCGGTGGGAGAGATGCTGCCACGACTGGGCTCCGTGGGAGCTGTGGGAGCAGCCCCTGCCTCTCCTCAGCTCCGTGGCAGGGGATGCCAGGAGCCCCTGGTGCACTGCCCAGGCATGGGGCAGAGGCAATGGCAGGGTGGGCTCCCCGTGCCCTGGCACGGCCACTTACCGTTACTGTGGTTGCCCGTCTGGAGGGAGGCGGGGGGCTGCAGGCTGCCCCCCAGGGACCCATAGCCACGGTAGCTGTAGTTCAGGCTTCCATTGATGTAGACTGGGTCTTGGGAGTAAGATGAAGCTGGCAGTGAGTAGGAGGAGTGGGTGATGGCTGTGGAGTCTCTGGAGTGCTGCTTGTCTAGAGCGATCGGTTCATCCTGCACAGGGGACACACAGACTTACTCCAGCGAGGAGCCTGGCTCTCCTCTGCAGCCAGCAGGACGGACAGTGCAGGAATGCCTGGTGTCCTGTGGCTGCAGCGTGGCCAGTCCAAACCAGCATTCCCAACCCCACTGGACTGAGTCACGACACACCATGGGGTTCTGTTCTGCAGCCCCTCAGACTTTTAGAAAGACTTTTGACCCCATCATAGGACACTGCCAGTTCTGTCCCTCGCCCACCTCCAACTACCATCACCATACCTGGGAGGTCTGGTAGATCTCCAGCCGCATCCTCTTGGCTGCTTTCCGCGTTTCGCTCTCGCAGGCGGCGGCCAGGATGTTCTCCGCCATGGCCGAGGTCAGGTGAGGTGGCGTGGGCCTGGTCTGCAGGGACACAAGCAGAGAGGATGCTCAGGGATGTGCCACCCTGGGCGCTGGGATGAGGGGCAGGACACTGGGGTGGCCACTCACCATCTCCATCCCGTTCTTCTTCATGCGGCGGCAGGACTTGAGGTAGGTGCGGATGCGCTTTCGCGCCCGCTCCTGGAACTCGGGGAACTGCCGGCTGCAGGACTCGATGATGGCCTGGATCTTCTCCTTGGGCTGCTTGGAGATGGGAACCATCCGGTCCAGGTTCTCGTCCACAAAAAGGCGCACAAACATCTGCGAATTACAAGACAGGTGGTGGGAATCCCGAGATGGAAGGCAGGCAGGCTCACCCTCCCCGTGGAGCTCTCCTTACATTGAAGGCCTTTAGCCTCTCCGGGTCCATCCCCTCCGAGTCATTAATCTTATCATTGTCTTCATGGTCGTCGTGGTCATCGTCATCTTCGTCAGCCGTGGGGGCCCTGCCGACAGTCAGGTCCTCAGGACAGCCGCTCACCTCTGTCTTGATGGAGTCATAGCTGCCAGAGCTGTATGGGGGGGACTGAGAGGAGACAGGGGTTACCACCAGCAGCTCTCACCTCATGCACCTGCCCTTTTTCCTTGTCTCACTCCATCTGCCCCCTCGCCCGAAGGCCCCGCTTCAACCCAGGGAGATGAACCCATGGCCAGCCTCCCCTCAGTGTCACCTCCTGCCTGCTACGGGCAGGGGGGAACATGGTGGCCTCAGTGAGCCTGTGATAATCTGATGGCCCAATGGCAGCTGTGGTGGCTCTGCTTGATCCTTTGGGGAACACTGCCTGACCCATCAGGAATGGGCTCCTCCTCACATGGTGGCCGTGGCACAGCTGGTGAGGAGTGAGGTGAGGCCACTGCAGCACCCAGCTCTGCAGTGGAGGGTGTGGGGGATGTCCCTGGCTCTCCCAGACCATCCCAGGCCGTACCTCTGCCGTGGTCTTCACCGCGTACTTGACCCTGCTGCGCAGCCCGTCGGCACTGCAGCTGTCAGACTGGTAGGTAGGGGTGACGTGGGCAGGCGTGAGCTTGTCACACAGGTTGATGGGCTGGTCATCAGCGGAGGCGGTGAAGTCCATGGGGGCTGCGGTGCCATTGCCGTTCATTTCGGGGAAGGCGCTGTCGCCCTGCGTGCTGCTGGAGGTGGAGGGGTTCAGGGTGGAGGAGCCATTCCCGCTGCAGCTCTCTGACGAGGAGTCATCTGCAAAGAAGGATGTGTGGTCACCCCCTTGGCACCCTATGACCACCTTCCCAAAGCTGCTCTGGGCTCACTTGGTGGCTGAGCTGCCACTGGGAGCCAGACTGGCACCGCTGCGTTTTGGGCCCTGGGATGCAGCAGATGGAAGTACAGATGCTGGCGTCCATGCCTGCAAGGCCATCGTCACAGGGATCCACTCCCTCATCCCTCAAAGCCCGCCAGGTGCTGCTGTGCCCCATGCCCGAGCCACCCATCCCTCCGCAGGTGACAGTCCCCGCGCCTCCGCCCTCGGCCATGGTGCTTGGGCTTGAATAAGAACTTTGGAATTTGGTCCTTTTCGGTCTCTGTTTGCATTGCAGGGAGGAGAAAGGGGCACTGCCTCTCCCTGCCAGGTCCCCTGCCGTCCTCCTGGCCCAGTTTGGGGCTGGGTGCAGTGGGAAGTGACAAGTTCCAGCACTGGTGATTCAGGGATATGCACCTCCATAGAGTACTGGGCCATGGGGATGACACATGAGGGTAGGCTCACTTGGGTGGGAAAACCCTGAATCCATGGCACCTGGAAGCAGCATTAGGAGTTCTGCTCACAGCTGGCACACCACCCAGCAAGGCTCCTCCTTGGCACGCTGCTGCAGGGAGGGGACAGGGGCTGCACGATGTCCTTCCTGTCTCACTCAAAGCCCAAGTGACCTACACCCTACATGGACACTGCTGTTCCCAGTTTCCACACGCCCTAGAGCCATCCCCACAGCATACGCATGGCCCTTCACCACCACACAAACATGTCAGCGCCCTGGCAGTGGCACCACACCCAGTGCACAGATCTCGGTTGCATTCACACCCCAGGCCCCGGCACCGTCCCCCTGCCCGAGCCTGCTCCCACCATGGCGGCTCCCAAAGAACAGCCCAGCAGCGGCAGAGAGACCGACACTGCCCGCACCCACCCTGCCTGCACCTGGCCAGGGAGCCCAGCCCTGGGGCCAGGCACGACATTTCAAACTGCTCAGCCTGTTCCCTTCCCTCCCCCTCGCCGCAGTAAATCCTTTATTTCATTAGGTGCCTCCGCGAGAGGGAAAGGGCGAAGCACGTGGGAGCCGCTTCCTGCGCCAGCGTGCGCCGGGCGGTGAACAAAGAAGCTGTCGGCAGCGACGAGCAGATGGCCGTCCCCGCGCCCGGCCCGGCCACCGCGGGACAATGGGCCAGGGCTGTGGGGTGGCCGCAGCCCCGCGCCGATGGCTCCTGGCACACGGGCGCCAGGTCCAAAGGCGTGCGGGCACAGGGCGGCGGGATGGTGCTGCCATCCANACTGTGGGGCCGGCTGGGGCTGCCGCTGCGTGTCCCCGGCCGCCCCGCCACGGGCGCCAGCGCTCGCTGCCCAGCCTTGTGCCTGCGCCAAGGAGGCTCCTGGCCCCAAGAGCCCCTAAATTAAAAGGTCCCCACTGGAGCTCCCCGCTCAGCAGAGCTCCCTCCCCCTCCTTTCCCTTGTGCTGATCCACTTATTCGTCTGAGTGATGACCAGAGCTGACCTAATCCCCGGGGTGGTGTTTATGTGCCGGGCCAGTGGCAGGCATCACCCGCCCCACCACGGGGCTGGGTCCTGGCAAAAGCCCTTAGTGCTAGCTCTGTGTGCCAGGGAGTGCAGGGCTCCAGAGGGGCTCAGCAGCCAGCACTTATCCAGGGGCACCCTCCAGGCCACCTCCCGAAAACGAGCTCCGGTCTCCTGTCCCAGTGCCGCAATGGTGGGGGTGCAGTGGGCGGCTGCATCCCAGACCATGTCCACAGGTTCCTGCTGCATCTGGAGCAGCAGGATGTTGGGGGCACTGCCACCTCCTGCCCCCACACCCCTCCTGGCCCAGGGCACTGGTCTGGGTGCAGAGCCCCCCAGGGTTTTGCTGTCTCTCGGAACGGGTGCAGGAGCAATGCTGTCTTGGCTGTGGCCCCAGCAGGAGCGGGCAGGTGGCCGGGGGCACAGAGGCCTCACTGCCCAGGATGGCGGCTGTCCCTCCCCCAGCACTGCTCTCTGCGCCAGGGGAGATGGGGCTCCCAGAGGGAGGCTCCAGTCTCATCCAGCGATGCCTCTCGGAAGGATTAAGGAGAATTATTCCCGTGCACGGAGGCACGAGCTGTAGGCCAGGCCCTGCCATCGGCCCGGGCACAGCCACAGCAACAGCGCGGGGCCAATCGGCGCTGTGACCAGGATGATGGTGGGGACCTCCTCCCTCAGCTCATCAGCAGCCCCTGCCATGGCCGCCTGCACCAGCAGAGCTAGGGGCCCACCACGGCACAAAACCCCTGCCAGGCAAGGGCACCAAGAGAGGCATCACCTGGGAGAAGAATCTGCAGGTGCCCTGAGCATCCCCACCCTGTCCTGCACATCCCCAAACCTGCCGTGGGGATCCTCAGCCTTCTATGAGCATCCCCAATCTATCCCAGACACCCCCAATCTGCCTTTGGTACCCCCACTCCACCCTGGGCATCCCACTCTGCCCTTACCCATCCACCTCCACCCTCCTCACAGCCCCCACCTCTGGCCCCCCATTCCTGAAGGCAGTGACAGTCCTGCACTGGCTGCTGACACAGGACAGGATCCTGGGGGAGACACCTGGTCCGTCCCAATTTCTCCATGTCTCAGGTTTTCTTTTGTGTCACACAAAACACACGCAGCAGCAGCTGCACGTCAGGTTTCCACCCGAAGCTGCTGCATTTACGAACCCTGGGTTTGCTACAGGCAAAAGATATTGCAAACAAAGAGGAAGATGTCTCTAGGAACCTGCCAGGTGGGATAAGAAAATAAAATGGGAATCTAGTATCAGTGGCCAGCACCTACTAAAAGAACAACTTATTTTATACAAGGATGGATGCATGTAAATAATGAGGTTTTTAAACCCATGAGCTACAGATATTTTCTTATTTCTGTATTTTTACATGTTATGCTCTACCAGAAGCTCTGCAAACAAAGTGGTGGGTTAATATCAGTATTGAGAGCAGAGATATGGCCACAAATTGAAACTGGTGAGTCCTTGGGTCTGAGTGTGAATAGCCTCAGCCAGCTAGAAAATGCAGATGAGCTCAGGAAGGAGCTGTAGTCTCCTCGTTGGGATGGATGGGACAGGGATGGGGATGGTGCTGCTCCCTGGGCAGCTTCACTGGGGTATCTCCAGCCCACAGCCATTCCTGAGAAGAGCTGGGGCACTCCAGAGCTAAGTGGGACCCAGGGGAGAGGGAGCAGGAGCGCTCCCACGTTGGGTGCTAGGACCAGATTTAGGCTCCTGCATTGCTTTGGCAGCTGTGTCAGCACTCTGAGCAGTGGTGGGGCTGTATCGACCACACTCTGTTTCAGCAAAACCCACCAAGCTCTGGAGCTTGGAGAGGTTTTCTGCATCTCCCAGCAGTGCCCGAAGCACATGTCAGGAGCAGGGCTCCAGCAGCAGCAGGCAAGCAAGGCCAGGCTGTGCTGCCATGAATATATTCATTATCAACCAGCACGAGCCTGGTGAGCTCCCTGCTCGCGGCTGGAGCTTGGCTGCACGAGGAGCCCCTCTAATGAGGATAATTGGGAGCCCCCCTGCTCCACCCCCGTGCCCTAATTGAAGCAGATGGAACTGCAAAAACAATGTCACTTCTAACCGGTTTGATCTTTCGGTTGGAAAACGGGACTATCTCGTTCTCCTGTTTAATCCCCTCGAGCTGGGGCTCCAGTGGGCTGGACGGAGGTGGAGCAGAGCCTGGCACCGTGAGGGAGAGACTGGTGAGGCTGGAGAGCCCAACAGAGGCAGCTGGCCCCGAGGTCCATGCAGTGCTGCCCTCTTCATCCCCGCTGCAGAGGCCAGAGCATGACAAGACACGTGGTGAGGCTGGCGAGGTGGCTGCGGGGGACCAGCCTTGTGCCTCTGCTGCAGCCCCGGCATCTCCCCGGCATCAGCCCAGGAGAGCAAGAAGCAAAATGGCTTCTTGGGCCGCGGTGCTGGGGGAGGAGGGGATCAGTCACTTATTAAATGAATTAATCAGGGCTCAGCGTTTTCATTTTGAAGAGGCTGTTGGATTATCCTTGATTTCTGTGGCACTGGATTTGAGAAGATCAGGAGGGGAAGGGGCGATTTCCAACACCTGCTCCCCGGGAGATTTTACAGCAGGGAAGTGGTTGGGTTTAACGTCTCTGCCGGCACAGGCCACCGCACCACTCTCCAGAGCAGAGTTAAAGATGAATGGGGCAAATTGTTCCTCCTCCTGTCACATCTCCAGAGCGGAGACAAAACCTCTTTTGACTCAGGAAACAATGAGCTTATGTAAGAGCCAGCGGCCCACGGAAACCTCGCCGCAGCCCCGCACCATGCAGTGGGCCAGGGTCCACCCAGCTCTGCCCACATCCCACTGCCATGGGACCCCTGGCCGGCCTTGGGGCAACTCTCCCTCGGCTGCTGCCCACCTGCCTGGGCAGTTGTGGGTGTCACAGCCACGCCGGGTCCCACCAGTGACCCTTGGTGCCCCATGGACTGTCAGGGATCTACCAGCCATGGCCCTGCCTGCTTTGCCTCCATGGGCCATGGCAGTGGTTCTGCCACACCTGAGTCTCCTTGTGGCTCCTGGGTGGGTCTGTCCCATTTCCAGCCTGCCGTGGCACCGGAAAAGGATGGAGCTGCACACCCAGCCTGGGAGTGGCCGTCAGGAGGGCACAGAGCATCCCACTGCCGCCCGCCTGGAACAACAGCCAGGAAGATGAAAAGTGCCATAAATTATTCACTCACAAAAGAGACGAGAAGGGGGAAGAAGGGGAGGAGGAAAGCCTGCGAGGAAGGGATACTTAATACAAATTAGAGAGACTGAGTGGGAATGGGGGCCCCGTGGGGGGCCACTGCTGGGTGTTAGTGCCACACTCATTAGGGGCAAGGGAACAGCTCCACAGAGCTCCTGCACCCACGACCGGGTTGTGAGTGGCAGGAGAGGCCCCAGCCCCTCACCGCTCAGGCAGTCAGAGCACGGAGCCCATTTTCTCCAGATCCTGCCCAGCGTTTGCCTCCAAGATGCATAAGAAAGAAAAAAAAGCAACGTGGCTGAGGGCCGCAGTGCACTGGGGCTGGCCAGGTTCCAGTTAAGACGCTCTATTTCCTGTCTTCCTTCACTAACGCAAACCTCGTTATGTCCCAGACAAAGTGTCCACCCTCCACGCTCCCTCCCTGGGTCCCTGCCTCGACCAGAGCCCCTGACAAACCAGACATCTGGCACGGCCGGACACAATGCGCGTCTGCAGGGAGAGCTTGGCCGGACAAGGCAGCGCTGTGCGGCCGCCTCCCTGTCCCTTGCCATGAAAGGTGCCCCCCAGTGCCGTCTCCCCCCAGCTCCACTGCCCAGCCCGAGGGAGCAGCACCCTCCGGCACCGGGATCTCACCGCGCCGGCCCCGTGCTGGACATTTTCCCATGCACCAAAGCTCGTCAGCTCCGGCTGCACAGAGCAGCCTTGTCACAAACACTCTCTGTCCCTCGGTTTTCCCTTCTCCCAGCCACTGTCCCTTCCCTCCCACTGCCTCTCCTCCAGCCACCTTGCAGCTCAAGGAATGCTTGAGCCAGGAGCTGGCTCTTGCTCACACTGAGGAAGGAGGTGGCACAGACCAAGCCTCTCCTTGTGCCACTGCTGCTGGCAGCCACCCGGATCCTGCCGCAGGGAGGGAACATGCTGTGGCCCCATGCTGCCTGGGCACTGCCTCTCCCCACGCCAAACAAACGGGTTTGGTGGGTTTGGGGTGGATTCATGCTGAGCTGGTGCCTGCAGGAGAGACCTACCACCAGTGAAACCCTGCTGTGTACCCCCAATCCTTTGGGGACTGTCCCTGAGCACTGCGGGGCTCACCCTGCTCTCCCCACTCACCCCTTTGGTTGGGGGTACTCAATTTGGGGAGGAAGGGAGGGGCAGAGGTGGTGCTGGCTGTCCATAGCCTCGTGATCCTCTCTGCTCCAGATCAAGAAAGAGACCCCCAAAACTCTGCTCTGTGCACCAGCAGGATGAACTGACTGACTCAGCAGCACCTGCTCCAGCCATAAGAGAGCTGGAGCCGAGTGTACCAGGCTGGGAAAGCCACCACAGCCTCACAGCGTCCCTGCTGCACTCCCCAGCCTGGGGAAAGGAACAACAACCTTCAAAGGACACCGAAAGGAAGGTATTTATCACAGGCCAGGGCCTTTGCTCGGGAGGAGCAGATGTGCCCCTGGAAGAGGTGACGGGAATGGAGTCACCAGCGCAGACTGCTCAAGCAAGGCAGGGACACATTTGTTGACTCCTGCTGTGGAGCCAGCATGGCATGGGGACACCTTGGAGACAGAGGAAATATATCCCTAAGGAAAATAAGTTTGCATCCAGCTGCAATAAGGCCTGGCTGCTGGTCCTAGCCTTGTTTAGAGGTCGGGCTTTAGGGGGGTCAAAATTCAACATTGCTGCAAGAAGCCCTGAAAGCAGCAAGGATTTTGCAGCCTGGGCTAAGCAAGTGTCTCCGGGCTCACAGGCCACCTCCTGCACTAGCCAACCATCAGACTGCTGCTCATGGTCTGCTGGGCTCCCCCCAGGGCTTACAAAGGGTGTTTGTGTTCACCTGGAGCAGGGCTGGGCTGGCTGAGGAAAGCCTTGGGAGCTGTGTGACACCCAGTGCTGCAGCAGTGACCCTGAGAGGGCACAGCAAGATGGGCACCACTGCCCCATGGTCGGGTGCCAGCTGTCAGAGGTGCAGCTGTGGAGCGGGACATCACTTGGGGATGGAGCCTAGCTTTTGGTCAGCACTTGGCAAGAGGCTGCTCCTCCCCAGAAAGCTCTGCTAGGCTGGTGGTTCAGGGGAGCTGCTGATGTGCAGCACATCGTGGGCATCTCAACAAGTGCCAGCAGTGTGACCCAAAGCTGTGGGACACACACCATACCAGCAGAGAGACTGCTGTGCTGGGGACAGTTCTGTGCCGTCCCTGACACCCCAGGGCAAGGTGTCCAGAGGAGTGACATGCCTTACAAGCCCTTGGGACAGAATCTGGAAATAATGCTTGCCCGCATGTCCTTGAGATCCCTTCTTGTAGCACTCCTGAAGAATGTCCCCAACACCCAGAAGCCTCCCCAGCCAGCTGCCTCCAGGGATGCCCCCAAGAAGCGTGTGCCTTCACACAGTTAAGTAGGTTAAGAAAGTCCTTTCTCCAAGGTCTGGATTAGCCACTGCTGCTCTGGGCAGAACAGACTCAGCAGGGACACTGCCAGTCAAGCGAGGACGGCATGTGGGGATCTCAGCGGAAGGGGATCAGTCCAACATGGTGCCACGAAGCAACCCCATGTCCCCCATACAGGGTAAGCACACCACACACCCAGAAGTTTTCCCTGCTCTTCAAAAGAGACTGGGGAGCAGCAAGCCCTGCCCGTGGGCTGAGCCAGGACGTACAGCAAGGGACAAGGCAAGGTGGATCCTATCAGTGGGCAAGACAGAGGCTCTTCTGTATGAGTTCAAACACTTTGCCATGTCACACACTGAGGTTTGGGGTCCGACTCCTGCTTTACTTTCAAGGGCATTGCACTCGCCAGAAAGTCACAGCAGGCCTGGGGTGGAATACCCCAGCACCCCTGTGGTGGGATACCCCACTCAAGCCCACATCCCAGACCAAACCTGGAGCTTTGTAGTGCAGTGCTCGCCTGTGGAAGCACACAGGGTCTGAAGATGGACAGACTCGGGCTCAAACTGCCACAGCAACACAGCGCCAGGGCCCAAGACCTGTGCTCAGCTGGGACCGGGCATGGGATGCCTTCAGGAATGGAGACAGGCACAGACAGCAGGAGTGCGCAGCACTCAGGGTCCCTGTGCTCCCAGTGTGTGCTGGCTCCCACAGATGTGTCCCTCCAGGATGTCCGGCACAATAGCTCCGCTTCAGCAGCAGAGTTTGTGTTGATCTTGCTGTCGCTTTGGGCAGCCGGCGGCTTCCTGCGGGCACGTACGCTGTGAGCAACATCCGACTGGGAAGGGATGTTGCCGGGAGCTTCACGTTTTCCGTGCTGGGGCCCGCAGGATGAGTAACAAAGGAAAATGGAAGGAGCGAGTGTGTGTGTGCAGTGCTGCTGCTCAGGGCTGGCCGGTGTGTCCTACATCCCACTGTGCGCCCACTGACCCTGCAGGAACCCTGGCTCTCCTGACACTACCTGCTCGGTCCATGACCCCCCAAAAGTCTTTAGGTGTATTTTGCTCTCCCTGCAGTTCCAGGGCTGACACTGGTTGTAGCACGGCTGTACTGGGCCAAGGCTTCTGGACACCCAGGACAAAGGTGTCCCAGCTTTTGTCCCAGCTGCTTTTTAGGCCTCTGAAGATTTAGCAGGTACCTGTTTATCAAAGTATGGGATGACAATTCCCTGCTCTCCCGCCTCTCTGGATTTCAAACCGCTCTGCTCTATGCCACAGGAGAACACTTCCCACTCCCAGGCCTTGAAAAGACCTGGAGCTGGTGCTTTGGTCCTTTAAACAAGACATTTTTAACAAGCGTGTCAGATGATACTGCTCTCCTACCAAGCAACTCTTCATTAAAACTTTATACTTTAGCCAGCCTTTCACTGAAGACACACTCCAAGTATCACACCCGTCAAACAGCAGCAGGCAGGACCAATTTAGTAACTCAAAAGGTTTTCCTCAAGGCGGAGAGTATCCAGTCCCAAACAAGCTCCCAACTGAAGGACGTGACGTGCAACCAGATCCCTCTGGAGTACCAGGATTCCCGGAGTTGAGCCCAGCCTGGCTGCAGGGGATGTGTGGGGCTGCAGCACTGGCTGGAGCTCTGCAGGACTCCTGCAGGGCACAGGAGGCAACTGAGCACAGAAGATGCGGACAAACTTCCAGCTTGGGAGTACCTGGGCTGCCAGCAGGGCACTGTGCCAGCACCTTGGCCAGCAGGGCTCCAAGGAGGCCCCACACCTCTGGCTATTCACGTTTTTTGCCCAGCCTTACCAAGCTCGTGTGAACCCAGAAAACACATTTGTTTCCAAAAAAAAAAGAGCTTTCATGGGTTGAGAGAAGAGGAAACTGAAGAGTGGTCGACACTTTGATTGTGCACGTTCCATTCCCCACAGCAATAATCTGCTTTTCCTCTCACAACATGCTCCTCTGCTCCATGCTCCTTCTCTGCTCAGTGTTCCTCTCCTTTAACCACCCACTGCCCTCCTGGTTGCTCCATTATCCTTCTTCCCTTCCCGCTCTCGTGCGTGCTCCATTCCTGGGTGGGAGCATTGGTTTGGCAGAGACTGACATGAGGCAGCATTAGTTTGTATTTAGAGTTCTGATACAGATCACAGACATTCACCACAGACACAAAACCTCAGTCCATAAAATGCTTCTGACGTGTGACAGCCTGGTGAAAATCCCAGTTCCTGGGTTTTTCTGTATGGGTCTCATTTGTCACCCTGGGCTTGGCTTGCTTATTTTTTTGACACCATCACTTCTGATCCACCAAAGTCTACCCAGTTCAGCTGATGCTGATGCCAGGGACACTTGCATTTCTATGGGACTATTTCTGCTTTATTTCTCATCACTGAATCTTACAAAAGAAATTAAAGGATCCAAGAAGAACCCCAAAGAGGACACCTGCTTCTGAAGGAAAACCACAGGGCATGAAAAATTGGAAGCAATTCCTAAGAGGGCACAGAGAGAGAGAGGATTTAGATTTAGTGAGAACATCTTGATTTGCCTAAATACCCGAGTCCCTTATTAAATTACTGTCCTGTTGAATAATAGTGTTCAGCGAAGGGATCAAAACTGTGTCATTCTAGATTGTAAATGAGACTTGGGAATTCAGTGGTGAGGGATAAGTCACAAGCCTGAAATGTCCCAGCGGGAGAATGGCAAAGTTCAGGGGGTACAGAGGGACCTGCTTGGGCTGCAGGGATGAGAGGATGGGCTTGTTGGGGTGGAGGCTGCAGCCTAGTCCCAAAGAGACAAAAGCTTCTATGGGAGCAACTGTGTCACCACCAAAACACCCTTCCTCCTGCTGAGACACAGCCCCCCTGGGGCCCTGGGCAAGCAGAAGTGCCCGTGCCCATCCCACCACTGGGACGTGGTGCCGCGCAGGCAGGTTTCACATCCTCACCAAGGCTGCCTGGCTCCGGGGCTGGGGCTGCCTGGGGAAAACAAGTGGTTTCCCAAAACTGCAGATTTGAAATGGAAACTGAAGTGCCACAAGTCACTAGACTGAAGAGAGCACTGGACAGTCCCTGCTGTCCCTGGGACTGAAGAGAACAGTGTCCCTGTTGCCCTTGCTGTCTCTACCATCCCTGCCACTGGCCACATCACCAGCTAAAAGCCACCCCAGGGAGACCTGCCAGCACAAAAGCCTCTTCTTTCCTTGGGGGTGGTTTTCCAGTCCCCTTTCTTAAAGTAGGACCAACCCAGCCTGAGTTGTTCCTCAAATTCCTCTGCTCCTTCCTGCACTGCCAGCAGCAGCCAGGCTGGGACAATGAGGGATTCAACCTCTCGAGCAAAAGCCGGTAACAGTCCAACCACCAAATCCTCCCAAGTATCACAGCGACGAACTCTGACCTGAACTCGTACTTCTACCACTTATTTACTTGCTCTTTTATTTTAAACTCGCATGTTTCACAGACGCAACACACCACCTCTCTTAACAAAACTCTTCCTCCCACCCGGCCCATGTGTGCTGCTTTCAGCCCTTCCAACCACCTGCCCCGAGGGAGGAGACACCCACGTTCACCCCGCACAGCATCGCTGTGGCTGCTGCAGATTATTCACGATTTCTTGCCCGGGGGATGCAAGACCTGTCAAAGGTGCAGCTTTCCAAGCACAGAAAGCTGTGGCTGTACTGCAAAGCCTTGGCATCCTCCTTGTGTTCACAACTAACAGTGCTGCCCTCATCACCTGGGAAGAGGACTTGGGGAACTAAAGTCCCCCCCTCAGAAGGAGATTTAGTGACCTTTTTCTGGAGGAGCTGGGAGACAGCTCCAGGCACAAGGACCATCAGCTCCGAGCTGGACAGGGCCCTGGCTGAGCAGGAACCCAGAGGCTAAATGGGAAGGACTGGAAGCCGGTGCTGAGCTGATATGAAATCCATCCCACAGGTGGGACACCTGATCAGAAAGGACTGGTTAATGTTTAATAAGTCACAAAAACATCCTGTGGCAGAGGCGCGGGGCTCTTCCCGCCCGCCGGGGCACTCACCGTCCTCGTGGCCGTGCAGGTTCTGCGGGCTGCGCATGCTCTCGTCCTGGCTGGGGCTCAGGCTGGAGTTCAGGTGCTGGTCAGCTGAGATCCATGTGGAGTCGTTCATATCAAAGTCCTCGCTGCTCACCGACGTCTCATCCTGGAGGCAAGCAGGAAAGGGTTAACTCATGGAGCTATTTCCTTTCCTCCTTTCTCTGGCTTTAACATCTCCTCACCACACTCCTTCCTAAAAACAATTTCGTGGGCAGCTCCTGCCCCCTGCCCTGAGAAGCCTTGTGGGCCCCTTGGGCTTCCCAAGGCCGTGGCGAGCAGCCCTTCCCTGTGCAGGGCGAGGTGGCTGCCCCAGCGGGGACCAGGGCTCTGCTTCCTGCCTGAAGACTTGCCTGAGCAATGGCACTGTCTCTAATTGAGGACAATTAGAAAGAGCTCACATCCTGTAGGAGCGGATGGCTGAGCCCTGGAGTTTACCCTTTAATCTCCATCCACCCCAGCGTGCTCCTGGTGAGGCAGCGGCGTGGGGGAGCTGAGGACAGGAGAGAAACGGCTCCATAAAACAACTTGGACTTTTCTGAGATCAAATCATCTGCTACACGAGGAATCACCAGAGGACTGGCAGGAGCAGCTTCTGGGGCATATCTGGACACAGGTATGGATCCCCAAAGATCTGCACTGCCTAGTGCTAAAGAGGAGGCTCCTCCAGATCTCTCCAGAGGGATATTGCCTCTGTATCCTGATCAAAAATGCCAGCACACACCTTGGGAAGGGGCTGGGGAAGTGAGGTCCCCAGTGAGGCAAGGACACCCCAGCTCAGGCCAGGGACCCCAGCCAGATGCCTGCTCCTCGACGATGGCATAGATGACATTCCTCTCTCCCACTTCTGCAGCTGAAAGGACATTTTCTTTCTCCCTCTCTCCCTTCTCACTAACCTTTACAGTACTTTGAGACACAGCCCTTGGATTGCTTCCAGCGCCGGAAAGGTCAGCCACAGGATTTCAAAACCATCATCATAAAGGCAGCACTGAGATCCTGAATGAGAGGAGGGGCTGAGGGACCTCCCCAGGCTGAAATCTCCCAACGCAAAGCTTGGGAGGAAGCAGATACGTGTTCCCGTATGGACACGGTCCTGCTGGTGATCCCTTTATCTGCCTTCCTCTCCCTGCTCCCCTCCCAAAGCCAGGGGCACCGACAGCCCTGGGGTGCAGGGGAACACCAAAAATGTTTCCAGAACCGCTTTCAACTCTGCTTTCCTTTGATTGAAACATTTCAAAGGCTTGTAAACCTCTCTGCTCTTATTTTTTTTTCCCTCCCCCTGGTCCTGAGATAAAATACAATCCCCGCTCCCTTTCCGTGTAAGCAGTAATTGGCAGCACCCCTCCAACCTACGCCTGTGCCTCATAAAAATGGCCCTGTCTGGCTGCCGCTGGCTGATAGTTTTTATTGTGAACAAACAAATGTCTTTAAAGACAGGTTTGTGCTTTTCCTCCCAGCTCTTCGTCCCTGCAGACACATCTGCTGGCTCAGGGCTCGCGCCGCCCCCAGCCCGCTCCCTCCATGTGCCTCCCGGGGAGTTTCCTGGAATTTATGGCTTGTGAAACCCTGCACGCACCAAGGGACGGACTGATGGACAGACGGACAGGGCTCAGCAGCCCCATGCATGTCCCTCAGGGGGATACCCTGACCCCAGACCCACCAGGTGTCCCCGTGCACCCCCCCCTGTGCCCAGGTGGAGCTGAGCAGGAGGGCAGAAGGTAGGAACAGGCACGGCGTCCCTGGCTCAGCACAACTCCACTGCCACACCAGCCACAAAGCAATCCTGCCTCTCCAGAAACTCCATCTTGTACGTACAGGAACAGAACTGCAAAGGTCTCCCTGTTGCAAACTATAAATAGTCTCTTTATTGTAAGCATTTGCAGGGAGGCAGCCACCCTAATATCTGGCCTTCTTCACAAGGCTTACTCAAGATTACTGTCAGGCTTAAGAGACAAATGCAAATGCCAAGGTCCTTGCTGCCCACAGTCTCTCACCTGTCCGGTGAGGAGGAGGAGCCCTGGGAGCGACCCACGATGTTTTCAGGTTGTTCAGGCTCAGCTGCAGAGGACACCCAGCCTCAGCACCCAAACCACAACCCGGGAGGCATCGCGCTCTCCGTGCACTCAGGCATGGGGGAGAAGCAGTGACACGGAGGATGCATCGCATGCACATGCGATGTAAAGTGCTTTATAAATGTGTACAATTCTCTCGAGGCGCAATAACATTCGCCTATTATTAGAAATACTCTGGCTATCAAACCAGAAACTGATAAGCTATAAATGACTCAAGTTAAACAAGGCTGTCACACGTTCACCAGTCCAGAATTCAGCCACTAGCAGAAAGTCACCCCCCGACTTCCAGACAGAGCTTTCTGCTTTCCAACACTAATAACCTTGGCCAAAATGCCAACAAGACAAACTTCCTGGCATCTCACAGCTCCCACTGCACAGCCCATCCCAAGGGAATGCAAAGCCAAAGGTGCAGGTGGCATCAGGAGAACCCTTCCTGGCAGTGGGAACAGGGGAGAGAGCATCCACTGCCTGCTGGGTCTGGGCAGCCACCCGGCTCTGCCCACATCACAGTGCCCCAGGAACTCCTTACATCTTTGTGCCTCTTTACTAAAGAAAGAGAAAAGCCCCAGCCTCAAGTGGCTCTGGCCATCCCCATCACTCCAGCTCTGGCATCCTGCACTAGCCCTTGGCTGCATTCCTCACTGCTTGTTGGGACACCAGAGGCCACCAGCAACCTTCAGACTCAGGACACCCCTCAGAGACCAAAGGCTGAGCATTGTGACCTCCAAGTGCTGCCCGTGAACTGCTGGCACTGCCTCCTCATATCAGGGACAATCCCAGGGACAGGAGGCCCCAGCAGCAGCGTCCAGAGCTGCCCAGCCACAGCCCAGGAGCAGAGGGACAGCAGCACAGCACAAATCCATCCTCAAAGCATAGGACACCAGAGCGGGATCAAAATTTCTGGCTGGGTGGGAGCCCTGAATCTCCCTGGACGCCAGTAACCTGGCTGAAGGCTGAGCCTTGCAGTGGGCTCCCCGGCCAGCCAAACAAGGAAGCGTTTCTCAACAGCAGCAACAGCCACGACTCGGAGCAATACGGTAAATCTAATCTACCCTTCCACCCTCTTTTGGCTTGCAAGTCAGGCAGCTCATTCTTTTTCCTCTCTGGGTTCTCAGGAGAATTCTCTCTGCTAATTTCTTCTTTCCTGTAAACAAACTTCAAATGAAACTTTCATTAGAAAACAGAATGCAATCCATTACCAGTGCCTGTCTCAGGACCTGCTGCCTTTTCCCCAGTTCCACACCACTCGTGGCACAAATGGAAGTGCCAGTAGCACCCCAAGCAGCCAGCCCAGAGCCAAACCCTGAACCCCAGCACTGCTGTCGCCGCCCTCCTCCTCCTGCCTTTCCCAGCTCTCCGGAGAGATCTCCTCACCCCGCAGTAAAGTCCCATCGCTTTGTTTCCAATGTTCAAGGGACTGAGCGATCAAGGGTCAGGCAGCAGAGCTCCTCTGCAAGGGGAAGTCGGATCCTGCTGCTGCACTCACAGGGCACACCCAAACAAGGGAGCAGGGCTCCCGGCACCGCTCAGGGTTTGGAAAACAAAATCCTCGCTTCTCTCCTTATCTACAATCCAACATTCACAGCTGCTCTACAGACATTCACAGCCAATATTTTCTACCCAGCAGAGGCAGACACTCACATGTGCAGGGCTCACACTCCACATTTCTGTCCCACTTTCCATTCACGATCTTCAAGCACTGTGCCTGCAAGCATCCGCTGAGCTTCCCAACTTCGCTCTGAGTTAGAAAACTACTCCTCCTATTACAGAGCTGGAAACCCCGGGTAGTGACAGCCACCCTGGCTGGTCCAAGAACACAGCGAGTCGCTGGCAGATGCAGGAACCCAATCAAGTCCTCCGGACTACAAGGTTGTAATTGCTAGTCAATGTCTCTTCAGCAAAGCTCTTCCTGGAGAACAACCTCCCACAGCACGGGCTGGAGCAGGGCAGGGGGGGGAGCTACTCTTATAACCTCGTAAATATATGCAAGACTATCGGTAACCTGCTTATTTTACAGCCAGGCTCAGTTTCTCGGGGACTGCCTTGCAATCTCTCTCCAGTCATTTACATGCTGTGCCTCACGTTTAATATTCCGAGCTCCGAGTCTCAGGACGGTTTATTTTCTCTCTTTAAGTCCTTTTATTTTAAAACATGTCCTTTCACGCCACAGCCTACCATCCCGATGGGATTTCCTTCCGCGGAGCAGGAACCGAGGCTGTGTGCCGTGCAACCTCCCCAGCACACAGCCACGCTCAGCTTCCCACCAGAACCAGCCGTGTTTTTAGAATCAACAAAAGGCAACGCGTGACTGCCAGCCCCCGGAGCCGCTCCGCTGCCACGCCGGTGCCGTGCACGACCTGCCCGGCGCAGGCAGCTCCCGGACCTGCCAAACCTGGCCAGGGCACAGCACCTCCGCCGTGACCCACGGCAGCGGAGCGCAGGGACGAGCTCTCAGGAAGGCAGCCTCATCTCCGTCTCAGCCACTGTTTAAACCCAGCCCTCTGAGCATGCCAAGAAGGTATTGAACCAGATTTGACCCTAACTTAACCAGTTCGGCACAGAGAAAGGCTTACTAATGGAAGATAAAACACTCCGGGTCAAAGATTGGTACTGCAGCCACAAATACTGTGGTGGTCATCGCTTCAAAGACCCGAGAAGCCTCACGGCACACGGGTGTACGCGGGCTGTGGCAGCGGTGAGCTGTGACTGCGCTGCCTACTCGTGTGTACAATTCCCACACCAAAGAGAACATCCCCGGCGCTCTTTGTCAGGTCACTTACGTCCTTATTTACCGCGATTTCTGCTGATTTCTACGGGACCCGGCAAAACCCGAGTAATTTGTTAGTTCCCGAAAATGGGCAAAACAGTTAATTTAAACGGCAAACGGCAAATGGAAGAGGAAGGGAAGCTCATCCCCTTCTCCCCCTCCCCCCTTCTCTAAGAGCTCTTCTTCTGGGAACCCCCCGAGCATTCCCACAGCCCCGAGGCGCGGGGAGCTGCCAGGGCGGGGGTTGGCCCCGCAGCCCCTTCCCGGAGCCGCTGCCCCGTTCCTGCTGTTCAGCGGGGAGGTGCTGAACGCGGGGCAGGGGAGACCGGGCTGCACGACTCCCACCACCACCCTGGAGCCCCGCACCTGCCTCCCCCGCACCTGAACTTGCTCGCAGGCGTTTGCTTTTCCATGCGAGGTGGGGACGCTCCCTGATACCGTGCGGTGTGAAAGGGCACTTTGCTCTTCCCCCAGCACCGGGAAGCGACTGTCGGGGGGGAACGGACCCGGTTTTGGAGGCGGTGGCCAAGAGGAGCAGCCCTGTGGGCTGAGCAGCCGGGGGTCCCCGTGTCCCAACCCTCCCCGACGGCCACGGGACCCCGGTGGGACGCGGTTCCCACGCGCGTGTCCCCGCAGCAGCGAGGTGCGAGGCGCCGGGAGAGAGTCCCCGTCCTACCCCCGCCCGCAGGTAAATAGATACACCCGCGATGGAGCCCTGCCCGCGCGTGTGCGGGGCTCAGCGTGCGGCGAGGATTGACACGTAAGTAGGGCTTTACCTCCAGGGAGGCGGCTATTTCCAGCACAATCCCCGCCCGGGGCCGGGGTTGGTGGTGATGGCGGCGCGGGGCCGGTGCCCCGAGTGCGGCTCGGAGGCGCTGGTGGAGGACGCGCACTACGCGCAGCAGCAGCTGGTCTGCGCCGCCTGCGGCTGCGTCCTGGCCGAAGGGCTCCTCACCACCACCTACACCGAGGAGGAGCATCTGCGGGGTGCGCCACCGGGACCGGGAGCGTCCGCGCTCGGCGTGGGGCAGAACCGACCGTGCGGAGCGCGTTTGCCTCTCTGAGCGCTTCCCGAGCCGTGTCTCGGTGTCCCCCCGTGCACTGTCGGGTCAGACCGGCCCCTTTCCTCTCGCTCCGTTCCCCACTAACACCCAGCGCGGTTTTCCATCGTAGGCAGCACCCGCAGCACTTCCCTGACAGGGTTTAGGCTCGGGGCCGGTGATGAGCTTTAAATTTAAAGTGTGGAATCTCTTATTATTAAAAGAGATTATTAAAATCGCGTTTAAATCTCTTAGAAGAGCTTTAAGCTCAGCGGAGCAGCCCCGAGGCCTGGCCGTGTCTGCAGGGAAGCCATGGCTCGGAGCAGTTCCCACAGCTCGCTGCTGCCTGTGCTGCCCTAGCTCAGTGCCCTCGAACCATGTGTTGGAGCCCGGTGCTGTGGGCACCTGATTGCCCCAGACCCAAATGACTCTGTCCCCTGGGTTCCCTGCAAGGCTGACTGATCCTGCCCTGTTTTCCAGAGGTGGCATATTCCCAGAGCACTGGCCAGAAGGAGCAGCTGAGCCGCTGCCTGCAGCGAGGTAAGAGCAGTTCCTCCACACCCCGACCCTCCCTGCCTGCTCCGATTTGTTTGACCTTTCTAATGGTAAAAAAGGGTTAAAAACCCTTCGGAGCTGGGGGGATGAGAGCAGATGGTGCCGGTGCCTCCCCTGCCCTGAGGGACTGGGAGGTGTTTCAGTGCCAGGGCTGGGTGCAGGCTGTGGTTCTGAGGAGCAGCTGCTGGGCCGAGGTCTGAGGGCAGAGCCTTCCCGCAGGGATCCGGCGCGTCCAGGACCTCTGCAAGGTGCTGCAGCTGCCGGCGGTGTTTGAGGAGACGGCCGTGTCCTACTTCCAGAGGGCTCTGCAGCTCCCTGCCTTCCACCTGGTCAGCCTGGAGAAGAAGGAGCTGCTGGGGGGCTGCTGCGTGTTCGTGACGTGCCGCCAGCACAACTGGCCCCTGACCATGGGCACCGTCTGCTCCCTCCTGTACGCCAAGCAGGACCTGTTCGCCAGCGTCTACCTGAGCCTGCAGAAGGAGCTGGGGCTCTCTGTGCCCGCCCTGAGCCTGGCAGACCTGGTGACAACGCACCTCAACAGGTGACAGGGCCCCTTGCAGCCGTTTCGTGGCCCTTGTTTGTCTCGGGTGGGTGGAGAGGCTGAAGTGTGGCCGTGGGCAGGGCTGAGCTGTGACACAGATCTGTGTGCTCAGGCTGGGCTGGCTTTTGTCCCTCCCTTGTCACGCCTGGGCTGTGATTCTCATCCTTCCCCGTTCTCAGTGTGGAGAGGGCAGAGAGGGTGAGCAGGGAGGTGCCATGAATCACAGAACCCCAAAGTCACTGAGGTTGGAAAAGATCTCTGAGGCCATTGAGTCCAACCCATGCCTGATGCCCACCTTGGGCCACATCCAGGCCTTCCTTGGACTGATGCCTTAAATGGCTCCCTAGAAACAGAGCCCAGGCAGGAATAAAGGAATAAAGGAATCAAGGAGGGATTGGTTGGAAAGGCCTTCAGAAGTACACTCTGGGCTCCAGAGGCTCCTGCCTCAGTGCATCCCAACATGGACAAGGACAGCTCCCGAGTTCTTCCCACTTGGATCTCAGCATCAATTCCCCAAGCAGAAGCCAGGCAAGGATGGAATTTGCCCAAGCTTGCCCCCCTGTCCCCAAGATTGTGGTTTGCAGTTGTTGGGCCTAGGAGGGTCTGGGTGTCCTTGGAGAGCTGGAGAGGCTTTGTTGTGTGTGTGTGAGCATGAGAGAACAGCACTGAACGAGCTCCAGGGAACTGCAGAGTGACACTGGGCAGGGCAGGATTGGAAAAATAAAAGAGTTAAAACCTGAGGCATCAGGACACCTCCAGGGATGGAGACTCCAAACCTCCCTGGCAGCAGTTCCAATGCCCAAGGAGTCTTTCTGTAAAGAACCTCCTCCTGCTGTCCGTGGGCAGCAGCCGTGGGGGGAGCAGGGTGTGTTTGTCCCACAGGCCCCCCCTGCAGCCGCTGTCCAAGGCTTCCCCCAACCATGGCCTCTTTGCTCCCGCAGCTTCCGGCTGTGCCAGCCCGCGGCCAGCGTCCCAGCGCCCTTCCTGGAGGACAAGGAGAAGCTGCTGGCCCGCACCTTGGGCATCGTGGAGCTGGCCAGCGAGACGTGGCTGGTCACCGGCCGGCACCCCGTGCCCATCGTCACGGCCGCGGCCTTCCTGGCGTGGCAGTCGCTGCGGCCCGGCCCGCGCCTCTCCTGCCCCTTGGCGCGGTTCTGCCGCCTGGCAGGGGTGGAGCTGCCCCCGCCAGCCCACCTCAGGCTGAAGGAGCTGCTGGAGATCCTGCTGGAAATGGCCTCCCAGCTCTCGTGGCTGCGCGGCTTTACCTTGGACAAGAAAACGGTGGTGAAGCACGTTGGGGACCTGCTGCAGCACCGCGTGTTCCTGCTGAAAAAGGCCTTCAGCCAGCAGGACGGGCAGGAGCAGCAGGACACGGCCCCGGGCCAGGGCTCCCCAGGCCAGGACTCCCCAGGCCAGGACTCTGTGGGCCCAGGCTCCCAGGATAAGGACTCCCCAGATAAGGATTCCCCAGGCCAGGGCTCTCCCAGCTCTCCTCCGGTGGCACAGAAGGGCTGTCCCTCGGCAGGGAAACGCCAGCCTGGGGGCACCCTGAGGCCCCTGCTCCCACCCTGCCTCATCCACCCGAGGAAGAGGCCGTGTCCAGCAGCTCCGAGCGCTCCGGGCCCGGCCCCCACGGGTGATGAGCCCATCTCGGACAGCGAAATCGAGGAGTACCTGCGGAGCCCCGAGGAGATCCAGGCCTTCGGGAAGGCCAAGGCCTGGCTGTGAAGGTGCCCGTGGCCCAGAGGATGGTGCTGCCAGGGACAATTTTGGGACCAAAAGTGTGAAGGCCACCAGGGACGGAGCTTTTGTGCTGCAGTGACAGTCACCCACAGCATGAGGCTGTGGGGAGGGAGCAGGCTGGGTCCTCCTTAATGTGCTGGACCAAAATGGGGCTTTTTATGGAGTGACTGCTTCAGGTCACTTTACATTTCTGTTATAAATAAATAAATGTGCAGGTGCTATGTTTTCTAGGGCAGCCTCACCTTGAGACTTCTCATTCTTCAGCAGAATGACTTTGTGAGGGTCAAAAAACTGCAGGCCAGGCTGTACTTGAACATGACGTCTGAGAGAAATAACAATAGATCTTGGCAGATTGGCATATCTTTAATATATTAAACAAAACATATCTGCTAGAAACATTCTATTCATATAAAAATGCAAAAAGACCCCCTTAAAGGCATTTCTTTGGCGTATTTCCCTTCCCTCCCCCCGGATATTGCAGGAAGCTCTGTTGATATGTCATTCGCTTGTAAACAGACAAAACAAAGTGTAATGAAGAGTACAAAGCTTTTTCTCTAATACTGTCACAATGCAGCAAGCAATAGAACCACGGGGCATCAGCCAGGCCAGGGAGGCTGCAGGAGCCACAGCAAGGGTTTAAACTGTGTTAAATACCAGGGACAGTGAAATATTTAAACATTTAATTGGGCAGAGGAGCCAAGGCAGGTGGGCAGTGGCAGGTCAAGCCCAGGGGTGCCCCAGCCCTGTGGGGTGAGTGGTTCCCAGGGGAGACTGATTCCCCACTAAGTGCTTTTTCCCCTGGCTCATGGCCCTGCCAGCCCCAGGACCCCTCGGAGGTAGCTACGTAATTAAACTCATTTGCATGCAGGGGAAAGTGAATCAGGGGAGGCTGGAAAGGGCAGGGGAGGCACCAGGCTCCCACCTTCCTCCTCTGCTTTGCTGCAGCCTCTCTGCGGCCTGGCTGTGTTACCTGTGTGCTGGGAAAAGGGGACACTTGTTCTTCAGTGGGAACAGTAAGTGCTTCTCCAGGTTCCAGCCCTTTGACTGCACCATGGGAACCTCTGAGGAAGGTCCCCGATTCCTCGGCATCATTCTGCATTCCCAGGAATGGTCCCTGCTCCCCAGAATGGTCTCTGCCTTCTTAAGAGCAAACCTAGGTATTTCCTGAGCTAGAGCCCCTGGATTAAGGACACGGAGCTGCTCTGGGTCTCTCCCACAACTTGGTTCTTCGGTGCTTTGGCACAGAGGGTCAGTCCTGGCTCCAGCAGCAGCACAGCTCTGCCAGCCCACCCCATCGCATGGCTTCAGCCTCTGAGGGCCTGGGAACATTTTCTGTCTGTGATTTTAGTGTCTGGGGCCTTTTCTGGCCGTTATTTTAGTGTCTGGCATTAAAGCAGTGCAGACAATCGCCTCACCTTGGAGCTGAGGCTCCTCTTACCTTGTGCTTGGCGTTGCAATATGGCTTTGGCACCGCACAACCCCCAGGGCTGACACGCGGGTAGGAACGTTCCAGAGGGAGCAGCTGCTCTCCAGAAGCAGCTTGCTCAGGCTGGGGCTGCGGTGCCTGGACGTAAAGAGCACTTGGAGTGGTCCCTCAGCGGGAATATTGCAGTCGTGGCACGAGTGGGCCCCGGCCCAGGGCACAGGTGGGAGCGGGGCCCTCGCGTCACTTACGGCTCTGTCTATACATATATACATTCAATAATATAGCTTTGAAAAATAGACATTTCCTCTGTATAATATAAAATAGCATTTAGGATCAATCTCAAGTGACATGCAGGAGTGATTAAAGCACGGCTGCAGTTCTGGCCGCTGACGGGCAAGTGTTGCCTGGAGCCGCCGGCACCGCGGCGGGGAGCTCGGAGCCTCCCCGGGGAGGAGATGGGTGGGCCCGGGATCGCTCAGTGCCCGGGGCAGCCGGAGCCCGCGGCCGTGCCGCCCATCCCCGCTAGTGCACGTGGTGATTCCCGCAGCGCTGCCACCGGAGCAGCCCCGGCCGCGGCTCCCGCAGGAAAACGCTGCGGCCGTCGGTCCTTCCCCGCCTTCACACGGTGGTCTC